>SMJT01000065.1:485216-701107 GCA_004349715.1 Crucihimalaya himalaica
CAGCCCATGAAGCCCAACACAAGAAATTTCGACCAAGGCACTTCAAGGGGTCATTTTCAAAGTAAAAGAAGCCTAAGAGACATTCAAACTTGTTTTAATTCCTAGTCTAAGTTGTTATTTTCGAGACTGCCTTGTTTTACACATTTCTCTCTTTATAAACTCATGTATGATCTTATGATCAAGTATCTAGACTTTTAATCAAAAACCTTTTCTGAATCTCTAGATCTTGTTGATGAGTAATATTCAACAAAACTTTCGATTCTTTTGGTGAGTAATATCCTTGAGAATCGATTGAGGAATATCAAGGGCCTTCCGCAACCCTTGTGAGACCGTTCGATCCACAACCTTTGAAGCAATCCGTTGCTTGCAAAGCCTATCCAAAACCATACCGAAACCGTAGAGTGAGTTCCTTGGGAGGATCGTATCAACAGGTCATTAACTGGGAAAAGTGTCATTTTATGGTTCAGGAGGGCATTTTTCTGGGGCACAAGGTGTTTAAGGTTGGGATCGAGGTTGACAGAGCTAAAATTCAAGTTACGACGAGCCTTCAACCGCCACAATATGTAAGGATATTCGAAGCTTCCTTTGTCATGCCAGGTTTTATCGACGATTCATCAAGGACTTTTCCAAGCTAGCCCGCCCACTAACCGTCCTTCTATGCAAGGATATCACTTTTGATTTCAAACCCAAGTGTCTTATCGCATTCGAGCAGATTAAGAAGGGACTGGTTACTGCTCCCGTTGTTCAACCACCACATTGGAACCTCCTTTTTGAAATTATGTGTGATGCGAGCGACTTTGCAGTTGGATCAGTGCTGGGTCAGAGGAAAGACAAGAAACTACATGTTATCTACTATGCCAGCAGAACGTTCGATGATGCTCAGAGGAACTACAACACTACAGAGAAGGAGTAACTCGCAAAACAAGGATTTCAAGCCCCGCCTATGTCGTTGGGTTCTTTTGCTCCAAGGCTTCGACATTGAAGTTAAAGACAAAAAAAGTGTCAAGAATGGAGTTGTAGACCATCTCTTGAGGATGAGGATCGATGAAGTCGTGTCTATTGATGATTCCCTACCTGAGGAGAAGATTTAATTCATCGAGACTTGGATTCACGGCGTTCCTGCCAAGAATCTACAATTTTCCCAGTGTATAGAGCCTTAGTATCGATCGATACCCACCCAGTATCGGTCGATACCCTACACCTGCAGAATCGTTTTTTAATATGGGCGACTCTTATGCTGAGGAGTTTCTAGCTGCTGTGACTACTCCGGCTCGACCATGGTATGCTGACATAGCCAATTACCTTGCTGCAGAGGACGAGCCAGAGCACCTCAAGAAGTATGAAAGGAAGAAATTTATGCACGACGTAAGGAGATTCTTCTGGGATGAACCTTACCTGTACAAGCACTGTTCTGATGGGATATACAGGAGATGAATCCCAGAGTCTGAGGTACCGGTGGTGCTGTATCATTGTCATGGGTCTGAGTATGCTGGCTACTTCGCTACTTTCAAGACGGTTTCCAAGGTTCTTCAAACAGGCTTTTGGTGGCCTACGATGTTCAAGGACACTCACACCTTTATCTCACAAAGCGATGTCTGCCAGAAGAGAGGGAAAATCAGTAAGCGACATGAGATGACACAGAACTTCATCCTCGAGGTCGAAGTTTTTGACTGTTGGGGCATCGATTTTACGGGCCCTTTTTCTTCGTCACGGAAGAATAAGTACATCTTGGTTGTTGTGGACTACGTCTCCAAGTGGGTGGAAGCAATTGCTAGTCCGACCAATGATTCTACGGTGGTCCTGAAGCTGTTCAAGACCATTATTTTCCCTCACTTTGGAGTACCTCGGATCGTTATAAGTGATGGTGGCACTCACTTTATTAACAAGGTTTTCGACAAGTTGCTGAAGAAATATGGTGTGCATCCTCGCGTGGCTACTCTTTATCATCCTCAGACGATCGGGCAAGTTGAAGTTTCCAACAGACAAATCAAGGAAATTCTGGAGAAAACAGTTGGCACCACACGGAAGGATTGGGCCGCAAAGTTAGACGATGCACTTTGGGCCTACAGGACCGCTTTCAAGACACCACTTGCTACCACACCGTTTCACTTGCTGTACAGGAAAGCGTGTCACCTTTTGGTTGAGATCAAGCACAAGGCAGCATGGGCTACCAAGCTGATGAATTTTGACATCTAGTCTGCTGCACAGAGGGGATTGGTTCAACTCAACGAGCTGGATGAGATTAGGCACCTCGCCTATGAAAACTCAAAGCCGTACAAGGAAAAGTCTAAGGCATATCACGACAAGAAGATCCTTTATCGCCACTTTGAACCCAATGATCAGGTTCTTCTGTATAACTCTTTCTTGCAATTATTTCCTGGAAAATTGTGTTTTCGTTGGTCAAGTCCCTTCACAATCAAGGAAGTCCGACCACACGGTGCAATTATGCTGATAAATGTTGAAGGCAAGGAATTCATTGTCAATAGACAGCGGGTGAAACATTATTGGACGAAAGCCGCAATCTTAGATGGTCACATAATGCCTCTTGCTGAACCACCAAATGCCTGAACAATTACCATGTCAAGCTAATGACATTAAACAAGCACTTGGTGGGAGGCAGCCCACTGGTGAGTCTGTATATACGTCTTCACTTTCAATTTTATTTTCGGTTTTGTCTCTTGTGTCTTCACTCATACATTAGTGCAAGAGATAAGATACAAATGAAATTTTTTTAAAAGTTAGTACAAGAGACTTCACACGTAACACACATGTTAGGATAAGGAAAAAAAAATTAACTAATTACAAATAAGCTAAAATTTCATTTTTACTATACATCATCGTATGAAACTTCTCAGAAGTAGTCTATCGGTAGACTTCTTATATGAAGTTTGTTAGGAGACTTCAAAGGTGAAGTCTCGCAATAAATAACTACTAGAAACTAATAATAGATTTAAGACAGGATATAACACATTGAGATGTGAAATTCATACATAAACACCAACAATAACTATTACACATGAAAAACAATTAAAATCTCAAAAATATAAAATAGAGATGATACAAATACATTTTTTTAAATGTTAGTGCAAAAGACTTTTCAAACAAAGCCTCCGGACAGACTTGCTCAGTGAAGTCTAAATATTATAAACTAAGTACCTAATAAGTTAAGAAAAATAATTTAAAAATAATTATACGATAAAAATAGTTCAAATTTCTAAAACATCAAAAGTCATACGTAACATACATGTTAGGACATGAAAATAAAAATAATTAATTACAAATAAGCTAAAATTTTATTTTTACTAAAATTATCTTTTGAGACTTCTCGGATGAAGTCTTCCAACAGACTTCTCAGATGAAATCTGCTAAACAATTCAGAGGAGACTTCGCCTAAAAAGTCTAAAAGTAGGGGTCTAGTTTTGCAATTGACCATATTTTGACTTTTTAAGGAGACTTCACAGGCGAAGTCTCCTACACAATGAGACTTCGTCTAAGAAGTCTATACCAGTTTGGGGTCTAGTTTTGCAATTGACCACAACTTTGACTTTTTCATTAGACTTCATCTGGGAAGTCTCATCACTATGAGACTTCGCCTGTGAAGTCTATTACGTAATGAGACTTCCATGATGAAGTCTTTTTGCCTCCAGAGATTTCTCCAGCGAAGTCTACCCATAAAGTAGGGTCTAGTTTTGCAATTGACTAGAGTTTGACTTTTACATGAGACTTCGCCTGAGAAGTCTGAGTAGAAAAAGGGTTACTTTTGCAATTGACCAAAAAATTTTTTTTTTTTTATTCCAGAATTTCTGATGAATGCAGACTTCATCTCAGAAGTCTATCAATAATCAATGTTTCAAAATTTCGGTCAAATGCAAAATTAACCCCCCTTTTTCAAGCAGACTTCTCAGGTGAAGTCTTGATAAAAAGTCTTTGTTTAGGTCAATTGCAAAACTAACCCTTCCTTTTCACAGACTTCACAAGAGAAGTCTAAAATAAAAGTCAAACTTACGATCAATTGCAAAACCAACCTCATGTACACAGACTTCATATGTGAAGTCTGAAAACTGTTTTTTTGTTTTCAAAGGAAAACTTGAGACTTCCATCGTGAAGTCTGTGAAGCAAACAGTCAATTGCAAAACTAACCCTCAGTTGACTATTGATACTTCACCTGAGAAGTCTGCCTTCTAGAAAATCAGTGAAAATGAAGCAAAAATTACCAAATTTCGGTTTGATCTTGTTTTTAGCTTCGTGGATGGCCAAGAACTGCTCACACCACCAATACCCAAGAAACTCAAGCGTTATTATGCATGAATCTTAGTAAATCGCAAGATCTAAGAATAGTGAATTTTGAGAAAAAGATTTTAGAGTTTAATGGTTGAAATGAGAGAGAATGAGAGAAGAGATCGAGAAAAATGGAGCTTTTAGCTTGATTATAGAGCTTTAACATCTCTTAATTCAGTTGGTTGAAGAATTTAGAGCTCAATTTTTGTTGGCAATGGTGGTTGGGAGCTATTGAAGAAGATGACAGTTTCGTAATTATGTGAGAATTTTTGGGTTATTATTTTTCAAACCTAGCTACTGGACTTTTCTTGTGAAGTATGCGCTAGGTATTTTTGTGAAAAAAGAAGTTTGAAAAGGGTATTTTAAGGCATTTTAAAAAAAAAAAGGAAGAGGGGTCTAGTTTTGGAATTGACTTCAAATAAGGATCTAGTTTAGCAAGAAGCCCTATCTGATATCTCCATTTTAAGAAAACAAAATCGTTAAGAAATATTAAGTAATATTCTACATCACCTAGTTATAACTGCAACCTAAAGCAAAGTTTTGGTCCAAAATATTATTATAATGGTTTAATGCTATTTATAATTTATTTAGGGTAAATAAGTATTTTTATACAAAATTGTGGTATCATTGAAAAAAATAAACTAGTGATGGTATTTTTCCAAAAAAACTTTAAAATGTGGGTATTTCTCTATATATATTATTAAATAAGAATATATTTTATGCCAAAATTTTAAATATTTATGAAATGTGCCAAAACAATACTATTTGAAAAATGGAGTGAGTTAAGGAAAAAAAAGTGTTAATATCATTGTGTCATTTGGAACTAAAACAAAAAAATGTACCGCAATTATTGACCAAAAAGAACAGCAAAAATTATGATAGATTACATTAATTATATGATGTGAAATTTGGCTTTACAATTATTAGCTCTTATGATGTGTAACATTTAAAGCAATCATGTATCATCTTCTGCAAATAAATTCCCAATATCTGATATCTTTATTTTAAGGAAACAAAACAGTTAAGAAATATTAATTAATATTCTACATCATCTAGTTACAACTGCAACCTAAAGCAAAGTTTGTAAACAATTCCACGTGACCTAATCCTACATAAAAAGTATAATGGTCCATTCGAATGGTCAAAAAGTATTAATTCTTTAACAGAACCTCTCTATGTATTGTATAATGAACTAGTTTGGTTATAACTAAAAGGTACGTGGTTGTTGACATAGAAACACTTATACTAAGGAAGAGAATTTAAAGTAAAATAAACTAAAAATAGTCAATCCGGCTTTATGTGGAAATGGAGCAAGTCGCCTTCAATATTTTGGTAACCAGCGAGTAGCAAATAAAAGAAAGAATATCTACACACCCAAACCCCAACCCATTCCATCAACTACAACAACTCAATTACAAGTATGCATATATATCTTACATGCAAGACTTCATCATCATCATCAACATCTCTAGCTCCTCCTTTGGATCTTTTCCAAATTCAACCTCCAAAAGAGATAAACGCTATTCTTCCTTTTCTTCTAAATATTGTCTGCTATGGATATCGAAAAGGCAGGGAGCAGAAGAGAAGAAGAAGAACCCATTGTTCAAAGGCCAAAGCTAGACAAAGGCAAAGGTAAAGCTCACGTGTTTGCTCCTCCTATGAACTACAGTCGGATCATGGAGAAACACAAGGAAGAAAAGGTGGGTACCCCCGGGTGGAAAAGAGGTGTAGCGATCTTCGATTTTGTTCTTAGACTCATCGCAGCCATCACTGCCATGGCTGCTGCAGCAAAGATGGCAACAACGGAAGAGACTCTTCCTTTCTTCACTCAGTTCTTGCAGTTCCAAGCTGACTACACTGATCTACCAACTATGTCGTAAGTCGCTCTCCATAATGGTACTCTTACAATAGATTATGCCAAGAATGTAGTAACCGACTATTAAAATAACTTTGGAGCATTGTGTTTGGTGCTTATTAGGGATTATGCATGGTACAATATAATCCTCGACTATATAAAGATTCAAACTTAAGTAATTTTTCTGTTATGTTTTGCAGATCTTTTGTGATAGTAAACTCAATCGTGGGCGGCTACCTAACCCTCTCATTGCCTTTTTCAATTGTATGTATCATCCGCCCTCTCGCGGTGCCGCCTAGGCTCTTCCTGATCTTATGTGACACGGTAATTCTTTTCCAGAAAATTAAAACATCTTAGTAAAATATGAACGCAAATGCCAAACAAACAAACAAACAGTAATATCTTGGAACCTTACTATCGAAAGTAAAATTTAAATGAATCACTAACACAAACGCTAAAAAAAAAAATCAATGCTTGAATCAGTTAATCTCTAAAGGTTGTATTTATGCTTATTCTAGACACTCGTTAATGTATACTGTATGGTTGTATATAAATCTCAATGACGAACTTATATTTTGTTCACAAAATACAATGAATATGTATGTTAAGTACACATATGACATATCTCTACAATTTAACCCGTATACGGTTGTTGTGGTTCAGGCGATGATGGGTCTCACTATGATCGCGGCATCCGCTTCTGCTGCCATAGTTTATTTGGCGCACAACGGGAATTCCAGCTCGAACTGGCTTCCGGTTTGCCAGCAGTTCGGTGACTTTTGCCAAGGAACTAGTGGCGCCGTGGTAGCATCCTTTATTGCCGCGACTCTACTCATGTTCCTTGTCATCCTCTCTGCATTTGCTCTCAAGAGATCGACCTGAAAATTTGGATTGGTTCTCTCGATTAAATTTCTATGTGCTCTGATATTCATTTGTGTGAATTTTAAAAGGTTACTATGTATGATTTGGTTTTGTTGTGTTGTGTAATTCAGGGTTGTATTGTGGAAAAATGTTGTAAAATCAATGTTCTATCTTCACACATTGTTTTCCTTTTCCTATATAATTTTCGTCCCAAAGAGAACAAATTTCAAACTTCTGTTTGTCAGGCAATTGGAAAATTTATAAAGATATACAATGTAATTTTGTTTTGTAATGTGATTTTTCTTTTTGCATGAATGCAAAATTATTCAGTGTAAAAAGTTTTGTTTACATTATGTGTAACCTCAGTTATTTTGAAAGAGAATAATGTTAACATTTCGATTTCAAAAATCTGGTGGTACATGCAGAGAAGTTTAAAGGAATTGATTTGGTCATCTATGTTACCAAAGTGCAGTTATCTTTTCGCTTAAATACTCTGAAAGAACTCCAAAGTTAAGGTCGTTTGAGCTGGAACACTTTCAGGATGGGTGACTTCCCGGAAAGTGAAATTTGATATCCTATGAGTGAGGACAAAACACGGGAAATATCACAAGGTGATTTGTAGGGTCGGTAAACAAGTTTTTAAAACTTCTCGGATGTAGACCGTCGAATAAGGGTGGACCCAATGCACCGAGAGAGGACGTGGGGCCCACTAAAGGTGATGGTCGAATCGTTACAAATAGAAAAAATAGGAGAGTTCCTAAACTTTGAAAATGAGAGCGGGGCCTTCTTAAAAAACAGGGGATATCATCCTCAAAGTGATGGTTGAACAGGTTACCAAAATGCAAATCAAAGACGTATTCCGTCGTTGAACTTGGTTAAGCCCTTATGTCGTAAGGAGCTAAGCCGATTGTGAACTTCCTTACTAATTATCATTGTGATTTGCTGGACCGAGGATGGGACACCACCATGCCTTCTTTGATTTCGCTATCTCCAGATGATATGCAAGTTAGCTTGAAAGACATATGGCAGAATGAATCTTGTGGATGAGGTATAAATAGAGCCCAAAATTTAAAAGATCATCATAAACAGTTGTGTATCTAACTTGGAGGTTCCGGACTGTCAAATTCTCCCAAGTTGTGATGTGAAAGTGCAAGCATAAAAGAGATGATTTCGAGTTTACAAGCAATCACTATCTCCCCGTAGATAAACGTTTTTTGTTGCTAACCAGACCAGAAAGGAGTTCTTCGGCGTGGTACTAGGGAACCAAACTCCCTTGGACCAAGCAGTTTTGTCTGCTGTTATTCAATCTGATGCCATGTACCTTTTGTTGTGAACATCGGTGAATTGACCATCTACTCCTCTCCATTTCACCACATCAAACCCAAAATTGATGCGACAGCCTCTTAATTTGTCCAATTTACTTTCAATATCATTCAGGGTCTATGTACTGTGATGTCGATGTCGATGATGCGTAAGAGCCTCGGCCATTATGGCTGCAGCAGGAATGCCCAAATCTACCACTCGTCGATCCCCTAGCAAAGCGTGTAGAGGCCCAAGGTTGCTCCAATTATCATGCCAAAAGAAAGTTTGCTGGCCACTCTTTACCTTAGTCATGCAGAAAGCTTTAGCTTGTTCCCGGTACTTGAGTAATTTTTTCTACATCCATGAGCCTACACTCATGTTGGCCTAAACTGACCAAAAGGAACTAGTTCGATCAGTTGCCTCTCTATCTAGTCTACCCAAGAAATGATTTCGCTGAGACTAAATGCCAGATAAGTTTCAAACAGTTAGTTTATTTGCTTCAACAATCGATTTTAATCTGAATCCTCCTTCAGTCTTTGGCCGACAGACGTCATGCCAAGCCATTTAGCATTGCGATGGGTTTAACTCCGGACCCGACCAGAGGTTAGTAGATCATATTTTCTCAATGTCTTTGATAGAGGAGCTTGGTAGATGTTGTTTAGCATGCCTATTTTGTTAAGTTGCTAAACTTCATGCAAAAGTGACTCAACCAAATGATAAGCATAAAGAACCTGGTGTTCTTTGGATACTAGGGGCCCGATATGGGTTAAGCTGTAGGGACTTAAAGTCTAATTTTCTCTAATCACACTTTAATAAATCTAAAAGTTTTAAAAGCACTCCATAATTCTTTGGGACAATTGGAAATAAACGATCTTTTTAGATTAATTTGTCCATCTATGACCTATCTTAATAAGTTTGGTCAAATAGGTGTTATAATAATAAAAATTCAATTATGCCCTCAATTCTACAGAAATTAAATTTCAAATTATAGTCTTAAACCTCTAAATGAAAAAGATGATTATAGATAAACTTCCTCACCCAAAACCTCTAATTGAACATTTGCATCATAATTTATAATAATTTTAACAAATATTAATTAAAATTAAAATTAATTTTCCAAATTAAAAGAAAAATAGATAAAAAAAAATATTTTTGATATGTATTCAAATTTTAGATGATGATTAATTTAACACAAACCATTATGATAATGATAAATTAATCCACTATGTTATGATAATAATAATAATAATTAAATAACTATGTTTAAGATTAGTCAATAATTTTAAAATTCAAATTCAAATTAAAGAGAAAGTTCAACCAGTAATAAAGGAAAAATATATATGATATTTTTAATTTAATTGTACAAAAATAAATGATTTATTTAAATATCATAACTAATAAATTATTTCGGTTTTAAAGAAATTAATAGGGAAAACCTGAAGCCAAATCTACTAAATTTTAGGTCATAATTGGTTTTGATATTTTTATTTGGGACAATTGGAAAAAAGGTGTTCTGAAAAAAAATTTGTCCATCTACACCTTTATTTCTAAATTGTCATTTTGGATAAATTTACCCTTATATAAAAATTTTGACACTTTTAAGATGAAAAAACCACAAAAACATGTAGATAGAAAGATTTGAAGAAGATTTAGTGAAAAAATATTTTTGATTTGGTAGCATATAAGTAGGTTTTTAGATCTTCAAAAAAGTGTAGAATTCGTTTTCTAAATTTTTTGTCTATTCTAAAACATTTAGAATAAGTATTCTACGACTTGTACATGTTCTGAAAATTTTAGAACACATATTTGTTCTGAAATTTCAGAATACATGTTCTACGCAATTTAGAATTTGTATTCTGAGAATTCTCTATGTTCTACGAAATTTAGAATACGTATTCAGAAGTTTAGAATACGTATTCTACGGTATACTCTATGTTCTAAAAAAATTAGAATATGTATTCTACGAATTTTAGAATACGTATTCTGAAAATAATTAGATTTCCTTAAAAATAATAATCGAATATATTGTTTAGATTACGTATTTATTGTTTTGATTATGTTCTGATTATGTTCTGAAAAAATTTAGAATCCGAATTCTAAAAATTTTAAATCGACTTTTCTTCCTAAAAAGGATGAAAATCGATCAAAACCCTAAAGTTTCCCCTCTTTTTTTCTTCTTCCTCCTTTGCCATGAGTTCTTCATAAGTTTTCAAATTTTTTGATCAACAAAACTGCCTCCACCAATAATCTCTCTGTCTCTCTCTCTCTCCTCTGCTCAGCTCAGCCTCACCAACTCTTACAGTACCCAAATATATCTATTTTCTTACCTCTCTGTTATTTTAAAGCTCCTCTGTTTCCACTCTACTCAATAGCTTATAAAGACTCACTGTTCTATTTTTGTTTAGTCCAGATGGTTTTGCATTTAATGCTTTGGTTGTTTGTTTATAGAAAACAATAACAATTCTGCAATCATTTTTGTTTCCCTCTCTTTGAAAACATTCCACTTTTCCCTTCTATTTTTGTTTATCTCTGTACTAACCCACCAAGTCTCAAACAAACCCACAGTAGAACTAAGTTACACTTCTTTTTCGATCAATCGCCTCACGGGGTAATCACATTCCTCTGTCTTTCTTGCAGTTTTTGGATCGAAAAGCGGATGTGAAAAGCCTAGAAGAAGTTCAAGGATTTGCAGACGCTCAAAGCTTTGTCATTAAAGAAGAGGAAGAAAGCTTACAAGATACAGTTCCATTTCTACAGATGCTGCAAAGTGAAGACCCCTCATCGTTTTTTACAATCAAAGAACCAAACTTTTTAACGCTATTGTCTTTTCAATCTTTCAAAGAGCCTTGGGAACTCGAAAGCTTCCCAGAATTTCATTCACCGAGGCAATCCGAGGCAAACAGCTTCTATCAGAAACCGATTTCAGCATCATCCATGGAAAGAACCAATCAAGCTTTGTCAAGCCAAGAACTTCCCTTTAGCCAAGCAAACATGACACTCCCTACTTCTACCTCATCACCACTCACTACAAATTCAAGACGCAAGCGCAAAATCAACCACTTGCTGGCTCCAGAAATGACTCGAGAAAAGAGAAAGAGGAGGAAAACAAAACCAAGTAAAAACATTGAAGAGATTGAGAATCAAAGAATAAACCACATTGCTGTTGAACGAAATCGACGGCGTCAAATGAACGAACATATCAACTCTCTCCGTGCCCTTCTCCCACCTTCCTACATCCAACGAGTAATAACAACAAAAATACCAAAAAGTTTCAACCTTTAAATCGTCAAAACCTTATATTTGTCCTTGCAGGGAGACCAAGCGTCTATAGTAGGAGGAGCTATAAACTACGTGAAGATCCTCGAGCAAATCATACAATCTCTTGAATCGCAAAAGAGAACGCAACAAAGCAGTGAGGTACTAGGAAACGCGAATAATCATCTGTTAGGCATTTCGTCGAACGTGTTGTGGACGACTCGCGAAGATCAAACCTGCTTCCCCAAGATCGAAGCTACAGTGATACAAAACCTTTTTTCCAATTGTTTCTAATAGAGGAACTCCCATGTTTGTAGACATTCTCTGCATTTGATTTAAAACGGTTTGTACTACTCGGTTGTGCAGAGGGCAACGATGATTTCCTCGTAGAGGTAGTAGTATCAGAATGCTCAACATCCGGCATTTGTCTAACAACATTTGGTATGACAGATTAAGCAGATAAAGTTTAAAGCTTTTAATAATGAACATTACGAGTGGTTTAGTCAAAATCCCCAGACATTACCTTGGCTCTCGAAGGAACATGTGAGTAAAGAACTCTCGGAATGTCAAGCGTTCAACTGCAATCAAAAGACCAGATTTTTCCATGAAATTTTGAATTGTGACTTGATTGATAAAGAAAAAGTAGACAACAAGAGAATCCTATAACAATACTTGGGTTTCGGCGGAGAAGACTTCTACACAGATCAACACAATCTGGATGAATCTCTTTCAAAGCATCTTCAGGAAATTTCAACTCAGTGTCTCTCACAATATTATGAAAAAGCTGTAGAGATCAGACACCAAAGACTAGTAAAGGTCACAATAAGTTCACTAGATGTTCACATACGAGAAAATTCAATCGATTTAGGCTAATGAACCTGGATGTGATTATTTCCATCAAAAGGTGGTTTCCCAGTAACAAGTTGAAACAAAATTGCACCGGCACTCCATAGATCAGCCTGAAATATCCATTACACAAGAAAATAGTGAGAATAAACAAAAAATAGAAAGGTCAAATCTTTTCTCAAATTGTGGACGTTTCTTCACTTTCTTCACCTTAGCATCATACTTTTGGTTCCGGATAATTTCTGGAGCCATATACAATGGAGAACCGCAAAATGTTTCAGCCATGCTCTCCGGAAGAAGGAGAAGGAAAAGAAAGAGGAGTCGATGGAATAAGGAGAGGCGTCAAGTATGGGTTTTATTTTGAGTTTTTTTTGTTATGAAAGAAAATTGAATTTTGAGTTAAGGGCATAATTGAGTTTTAATAAATATTAAACCTAAATGATCAAACTTAGCAAAATAGGTCATATATAGACAAATTGATTTAAAAAGATCTTTTTTTCCAATTGTTTCTTTTTATTTCTCAAAAAAAATTAGAAAACGTATTCTAAACTTTTGAGAACGTAATGAAAAAAATAAATACTTAATCTTAACCATATATTCGATTTTCCATAAAAATATATTTTATTTCCTTATTTGTAGATTCATTTACTATTTTTAAGAAAATCAAAAAAAAATTCGGAATACAAATTCTAAATTTCGTAGAACATGTATTCTAAACATCTTAGAACAAATTTATTTTTTAAAATTTTTAGAACATGTACAATGCATAGAATACGTATTCTAAATGTTTGAGAACATACCAAAATTTTAGAAAACGAATTCTACACTATTCGAAAAATCTAAAAATCTACTGATATGCGAAAAAATAAAATAAAAAATGTATTCACTAATTCTTCTTCATACTTGTCTATCAACATGTTTTTGCAGTTTTTTCTCTTAAAATTGTCAAAATATTGCTATAGAGATAGTTTAGTCCAAAATAACAATTTAGAAATTAACGTGTAGATAGACAACTTTTTTTAGAACTCTTTTATTTCTAAATGTCCCTATTTTTTTATTGTCAATTTCCTTTTATTTGTTTTTGTAACACTTTTAGTTTTATATTTTAAAGTCACAGTGATTAAAGTTTTTAAAAGTAACAGCTATTTAAAAGTTACATCAATAAAAGTGGTAACTAATCAACCCATAGATCTTTTCAACTTGGTTCTGTTTCATATTTAATTCACCTTTTATATTATCTACGCTAATACCCGCACCGCACGTATGTTTTACATCTATATTTTTTTGTTTACGTCGATAGAATTAAATTGAAGGCTAACTATTCAATATGCTCTTCTAAAACTAAATTTTCAAAAAAAAAAATATTTTGTAGACGTTTATCCTAATACAATTTCTTAGAAAAATAAAACCTCCAAAAAAATCCTAGATAAATAGAAAGTAGCATGACAAATATATTGATACAAAATGAATGTGGATAATGGATATAACATTGTGGTTAGAGAGTAACAAGTTGATGCATGCTACCAAACTTTCACTCTTTGCTTCTTGATTGCTTGAATCAAATACCCTATCCGAAAATTTTGTATAATCACAAGGAATAGAAAAGAGATTGAAACATATGTTGCAGAGACAAGGATGAATGGTTACAAAGCCAAATCCTTGTTATTAAAATCATTAGTACATTTGGACAAAAATACAAACAAGATTTATTCTTCCAAAATACAAACTGAATACAACGTGTGCTGTAATATAAGCAGAGATAAGGATGATTCATTGCACCAAACAAGATTAAGCAGTACTCATATAACCATGTTCAAGCAAACCAGAGCCCTTGAATTTTTCTTGCATCAATCCATCGATTCGAGCTGCCATATCTTGAGTGAGGTAGTTCTGCCAATCTCCAACGTTTCCTTTCCTGAAATAAGCGCTATTCGGATAATAAACCAAAGGAATGCCCTCTCTGTTTCTCTCCCCTTGGTTGACCTCAAGATTCTTCAGCGTCTCGAAACTGCAAAGGTTCACAACTTTCTCAACGACACCTTTTTTCTCTTCCTCAACTGTGAATTCATAACCCATAAACTGAGCCAATCTTTTCACATACGGCAAAGGATCAGCTCTCATTGTCTCGTACTTGAGAAACAAAATATGATCTAGATTCTCTTGGTAAGCTTTCCAATACCCCAAGACATGATCTAGAGACGGACCGTACACCGAATTACCTTGACAGAACAAATCAAAAGACTCCTCAAGGCTGTTAAGAGAGCCAAGTTCTGACTTTTGCTTTTCAAAGAAAGCCAACTTGGAGATGAAAGTGTCCTTTGGGTCTCTCCAGATGTAAATCCTTTTACAACCCGATTTTGCAATTGATTCGGGTAACAAATCGTGCGGGATATGAGTCAAAAACAGAGTGTTTTCTAACAGAGTATCAAATTGATTTATGGTTTTCTTAAACCATCATTTACAGTTGATTTAATTTCTCGGCTTGATTAAACCGGTTGTAACTCGATTGTATAAAAACAGAACTCGTTGTAATTGCTCTTTAACAAGTTGAATCAAAATTCTTTTTCATCTTCTTCGATTCTTGTTTTCTTCTTCTTCGATTCAACTAATATGGTATCAGAGCAGGTTTAATCTTCTGCTAACTTTGAAACAATGAGTACTCCATTGATTCCATACTTGTGTTCTGGATATTTTCTTTTAATAATCATTCTCGAAACCTTAATCGGAGCTCAGATTTGCTTTCTTCTTCTGATTTCTTTTGTTTGAGCTTCGTCTTCTTCAATTCAGTTCATCGAAGTCTTGATTTCGAGTTGTTTATTCCGATTAATCCGTCGGAAGCAGCTCAAATTTTCTTGTTAGTCCACCGGGAAAATCTTTAGATTTTGTTTCTTCAAAGATTCGGTTAATCCGCCGTAAAATGGTGACAGTTCGCAATCTTGCTCGTCGCACTCGATCAACGACTCAATCTCGACCTTCTCAAGAAAGATCATCAACACCACCACTTCAAGATCCGATACGACAAGTTCCGACAGTTCAAATCGGTGAATCCATGGATAGTATACACTCGCCGTATTATTTGACGAATGGTGATAATCCTGGAGCTTTGATACTAATGAGGTACTTGATGGAACGAATTATTTTACTTGGAGTATTGCAATGAATACAACTTTAGATGCTAAGAACAAATTGGCATTTGTGGATGGATCTTTGCCAAGACCACCTGAATCAGATCCGATATTTCGTATTTGGTCTCGTTGCAATAGTATGGTGAAATCTTGGTTATTGAATACTGTTACGAAGCAGATCTATGGAAGCATACTACGTTTTAGTGATGCTGCAGCAATTTGGAAGGATTTGTTAACTCTGTTTCATATTACAAGTCTCCCGAGATCCTACCAATTGACTCAACAGATTTGGAATCTTCAACAGGGTTCGATGACATTATCAGATTATTTTACCACTTTGAAGACCTTATGGGATGATTTGGATGGGTCAGATTGTGTGGATACGTGTCATAGGTGTAATTGCTGTAAGGTAGTGCAAACAAAGACATAACATGTCAAGATCATCAAGTTTTTAGCTGGATTGAATGAGTCTTATGGTATGGTTCGTAGTCATATCATAATGAAGAAGATTGTTCCTGACCTTGCTGAAGTGTATCATTTGTTGGATCAAGATCACAGTCAAAGAACTCTAATCCCGGTTTAGTCTAATCCTACTGTGTTTCAAGTTTCTAACATAGCTTCAAGTGCAGGAAACATTGCAGTTAATGCTACACATTCATCATACAATAATTTCAAGCAAAGTCGGCCAATTTGCTCACATTGTGGTTACAATGGTCACACAGTTGACAAGTGTTATAAAGTGCATGGCTATCCTCCAGGTTTTAAACATAAACAGAAGAATCTACCTCCATTACCTACACAGTCCAAACCTATAGTAGCTCAGCTGGCAGTGACAATTGCTTCTAATGGGATTAATGATATGGTTTCTACTTTGACCAAGGATCAGATTCAGGAATGTATAGCTTATTTCAGCTCACAATTTGCAGCTTCTCCACGTCTGCAATGTTTTCAGGCTGAAGTACAAGGTGACATTGCATCATCGTCTACTTCATATGACACTGCTAAATCAGGTGCAACTATTTCTACTCTACCAGGTATTGCCTTTTCTAAATCTACCCTTTGCTTCATTGGGATTTTGAAAGCAGCTAGAAAAGCTCTATCTTCTGATTCATGGATTGTTGATAGTGGAGCTACACATCATGTCACACATGATAGAAATTTGTTCGTGAGTTTTACTGAGAATTAGGATTTGTCTGCAGCTACTCTTCCAACTGGTTTGGATGTGAGAATATCTAGTGTAGGAACAGTTAGATTGAATGATTATCTGATTCTTAGCAATGTCTTATACATTCCAGATTTTAGATTAAGTCTTCTAAGCATTAGTCAGTTGACAAAAGATCTGGGATATAGAGTGATATTTGATCAATACACATGTCTGTTTCAGGATCCTATCAGGGGATTGACGATTGGCAGAGCTGAGGAAGTCTCCAATTTGTACGTTCTGGATACAGTTTCTTTACCAACAAGTGATACTTCTCTTCAGTCAGTTCCTTTATGTCCAGCTGTGGTAGTCGATACATCTCTATGGCATAACAGATTAGGCCATCCTTCTTTGTATAAGACAGAATCTCTAGCTCATGTACTTGGGATTAAAGGAAGTAATAAAGTTGCTTTTCATTGTGATATTTGTCCTCTTGCTAAACAGAAGCATCTCAGTTTTAATTCCAAGAATAATGTGTCTGATACAGCTTTTGAGTTAGTTCATATAGACACATGGGGTCCTTTTTCAGTTTCTACAGTGGAGGGATATAGATACTTCTTAACCATAGTAGATGATCACACAAGGGCTACTTGGATCTACTTAATGAAGACAAAAGATGAAGTATTAACAGTATTCCCTAGCTTCTTAAAGATGATTGAAACTCAGTTCAATACAACTGTTAAAGGAGTAAGGTCAGACAATGCTCCAGAATTAAAATTCACAGAGTTATACAAAGCAAAGGGGATTTTAAGTTTTCACTCTTGTCCAGAAACTCCTGAACAGAATTCAGTCGTAGAAAGGAAGCATCAACATCTCTTAAATGTTGCTAGATCTCTCATGTTCAAAGCTCAAGTTCCTTTAGAGTATTGGGGAGATAGTGTTCTTACAGCAGCTTTCTTAATAAACAGACTATCGACTCCTTTATTACAAAACAGATCTCCTTTTGAAGTTTTGATGCATAAACAACCAGAATATCAAGCCTTGCGGACGTTTGGATGCTTATGTTATTGCTCTACTTCATCAAAAGGAAGACACAAGTTTCAGCCTCGTGCAAGAGCATGTGTATTTCTTGGATATCCAACTGGATATAAGGGGTACAAATTATTGGATTTAGAGTCAAATCAGATTTATATCTCTAGACATGTGGTTTTTCATGAAGATATATTTCCATTTGCTTCTGAAAATTCAAGATCCTTCACTGATATTTTCAAAATTCCAGATTTGATACATGAAGAGGATGCTATTTTGAAAGAAGAGACTCACAATTCAGAGGTTGTTAATGATGTTTCAGAGATTGAGAAAGAGAGTTCAGAAGTTGAGAATGTTAATACAGAGGACACAACTGATATGGATGTTTTTCGAGTCTCAAATACTGAAACTGAGGAGGCTTCAGCTTCTACTGGATCACATACAACTCGAAGACAGATAAAGTCTCCATCATATCTTCAAGATTACTATTGTAATCTTGTTGAAACTGATATTCCATATCCATTATCTGATTACATGAATTATGATAAACTTTCAGATCCTTTTAAAGCATTCATATGCTCAGTTTCAGCTCATCCAGAACCAGCTACATATAGAGAAGCAAAGAAATCCACAGATTGGTTGAAGGCTATGAATGAAGAGCTTGCTGCCTTAGAGAATACAGATACTTGGGAGGTATGTTCTTTACCTTCAGGGAAAAAGGCCATAGGATGTAAATGGGTTTATAAGGTTAAGCTCAATTCTGATGGTACCCTAGAAAGATACAAAGCTAGGTTAGTTGCTAAAGGCTATACACAACAAGAAGGCATAGATTATGTAGAAACATTCTCACCTGTTGCAAAATTGACAACAGTTAAAGCTCTTCTTGCAGTTTCAGCAGCAAATAATTGGCATCTAAATCAATTAGACATTTCTAATGCCTTTCTTAATGGTGATTTGGATGAGGAGATTTATATGTCTTTACCTCAAGGCTATACACCAAAAGAAGGTGAAGTTTTACCAGAGAATCATGTCTGCTATCTTAAGAAATCCTTGTATGGATTAAAGCAGGCATCACGACAATGGTTTTGAAATTCAGTACTACACTTCAGGCGCTTGGATTTGAGAAGTCACAAGCGGATCATACTCTCTTCACAAGAAAAAGAGGAGGTAACTTCATGGCTCTACTGGTTTATGTAGATGATATAATCATTGCTAGTACTAGTGCTACAGAAACTGCTCATCTTACCACAGCCCTACAAAATACTTTCAAGTTAAGAGACTTGGGTGCTCTTCAATATTTTCTTGGGCTTGAGATAGCTAGATCTAGTTCAGGAATTTTGGTTTGTCAACGAAAGTACACCTTAGAATTGATAGAAGAAGCTGGTTTGTTAGCTGGTAAGCCTGTCAGTGTGCCAATGGAGCCAAATTTAAAGCTTGGATTGTGTGAAAACGAACCTGTCATTGAAGATCCGTTGGTATATAGGCGTTTGATAGGAAAGTTAATGTACTTAACTATCACTCGTCCGGATATTACATATGCTGTGAATAGGCTTTGTCAGTTTTCAGGGGCTCCAAAACATTCTCATCTTAAAGCAGCTCATAAGGTGATTCATTACTTGAAGGGTACAGTTGGTAGAGGATTGTTCTACTCATCTACATCAGACTTGGTTCTTAAAGGATTTACAGATGCAGATTGGGGTTCATGTTTAGATTCAAGACGTTCAACCTCTGGATACTGTATGTTTCTAGGTCCTTCTCTCATATCCTGGAAGTCTAAGAAACAGACTACAATATCTTTATCCTCTGCTGAGTCTGAATATAGAGCTATGTCATTCGCTGCAAAGGAGATTGACTGGTTAGTTAAACTTCTCAATGAGCTGCAGGCACCTCAGGAGAAAGCTATGGCCTTATATTGTGACTCTACTGCAGCAATACATATTGCTAATAACTCTGTTTTTCATGAGCGAACAAAACACCTTGAGATTGATTGTCATATGGTTCGTGAGAGAGTTGAACGAGGTATGCTCAAGACACTTCATGTTAGGACAAATCATCAACTGGCAGATGTCTTTACAAAACCTTTGTTTCCTAGACAATTTGCAGATCTTATTGGCAAGATGGCTTTGATTTCAATCTTCTCGCCATCTTGAGGGGGGATAACAGAGTATCAAATTGATTTATGGTTTTCTTAAACCATCATTTAGAGTTGATTTAATTTCTCGGTTTGATTAAACCGGTTGTAACTCGATTGTATAAAAACAGAACTCGTTGTAACGGCTCTTTAACAAGTTGAATCAAAATTCTTTTTCATCTTCTTCGATTCTTGTTTTCTTCTTCTTCGATTCAACTAATATTTTCTTTGTCTTTGAGGGCATCAGCTTGAGGGAACAAAGGGAAATCTATCTCAGTGAAAGGAACAAGCTCGTGAGGGTTGCGTTTTAGGAGAGGGTTGGATGAATCATCGAAGCGGGATCGATTGGCGATGGCGAAAGTTAGAGCTTTGAGCCAAGTAGTACCTGACTTTGGGTGGGTACAAACGAGGATGTCAGTGGAACGTGCTTGGAAGAAGTCTTGCGCATGAAGGCAACCTTCTAGGACAGGCTGTATGAACCAGTGACCACCATACTCGATCAGAGGAGCTTTCGAAAACCAGCCTTTCACGCGAGGAAACGTGGCGATTAAGTCTTGGTACCGTTTCTGATTCTTCTCGAACTCCGTCTGGGTCTCGTCTTGGTTGCTCGGTATGGTCGTCTTTGATTCAATTGTACTTCTTAATGTCATACTAGAGGCAACTCCCAAAGCTTATACTTCTTAATGTCATACACAACCTTATATATTAATTCTATCTTTCTAATAAACCCTAACACACACACATGGACGAATGAAAACTAAAGTGACTAAATAACACGTGCAAGTAGAAGGACGCTTGTATATAAGTGGGTTAAGTCTTTACTATGTAGTTTTATGCATTGTATTGGGATTGTTACAACGACGTATTTGTCGCTAGTGAAAAAGAAATGATTTAGAGAGCTCTATTCACCAAGACAGTGTACGGATTCTTAATTGTTAACAAAGACTACATTTCCTTTCTTAATAAATTTACCAAAAACAGATAAAACTCCAATTGGAGTTTCGAGTGTGGAGATGAGTGGTCTACATCAACAAATATCGATAAATTCCAAGATGGAAAAAAAACTCCCACTTCCATCGTGATGTTGATGGGGAGTATTAGAGATATTATCTTTTGTTTTATATTGGTTTACTTTAATTATTAGATTTGGTATATTTCTGGTTATCTTTCTTGTGTACAGTTTGGTAATTATAAGCTTCTCTTGTATCACTTTTTACACTTGAACGAAGATTTTTGTCAAATATGTTTCTCTCGATCTCAACCTCAGGAAGCTAACTATCTGTCACCTAAATTAAGATTAACCAGTTGAAAACCAAAATTAACTGAAACAGATTACTAATTTAGTTTAGCTAGGAATAGATATTGTTTCACCTGTTCTGAATCAAAGATTATTGAAATCCAAAATCAATAAAACATTCTAAATTGATTTCAGTGTTCATCGTATGTAATATTATTAAGGAGAAACTTAGACAACACCAATGTGTAGATAAGTGACATGTGGTGGTGACCGTAGACGCATGCCTTCGGTTATTTAGATAAGTAACGTGGTGTGTAGAAATTAGAAAACTAACTACAGTAGGTTAATACCCACACAAATGATTTTGTCGACTTGTTTGGTTACATCGATAATAGGGTGTGATTATTTAGATTATGTTTAGTAATTAAGATAATTAGGTGAATACCCGAGCATACATCTTTCATTAAATGTGTTTTGTTTAATTAACCTAACTTTATTTTTTGTGTAAAAATTTAAAAATGGGAAATAGATATATTAGGTTGGAAAAATGTTTATTCTTTAAACTATTTTAAAGCGTTTTTTAATCAAATTTATTTTACTTTTTTTTTAGCGTATTAATTTTTTTATTCGTCGTGTTCGGTTGCATTTTCTTAACCCGTAATTTCATATACGAGCATAGTTATATAGTTACGTATTGTGAGTTGGAAATATTAACTTTCTATTTACTCTTAAGCCCTTTAACTATGAGTAATATTTACTCTTACTATTTCGAAAATATTAACTTTCAAACATAGTTACGTCCAAAAATTATTAGCATCGAATTTTTTTGTCTTCTAAGCTTAATTCATGAGTTCTTTTGTAAAACATATAGCATCAACAAATTTAAAATCTTCTTGCTCCTTTTTTTATTGCTCCTTTTTTATTGCTTCTAAGTAAACACTTAAAGTAAAAACACCAGTTTATAACATATGATAAAACAAAAAAAAATCATTAGACGAAAGACAAAAAAAAATACTTATAGTGCTACCCTTGATCTTACACTCTCTCCATTTACCAACATTTTAGCGCTTTTAAATGATGAACACGATTTTCATTTACCACAAAATGTGTGGTACTTCTTCCCAATTATTTTTTACAAACAGATATATATATATATGTATAAATATATTTATAACAAATAAAAGATAAACCATAAAGTTGGTTATAGAGAACCAAAAATAAATTTTTAAAAAAACTCTTTCGCCAACAATTATCCCTAAATCTCACCAAATACTTTGACACCCAAGCAATATATCTTTTTTATAAACCAAATTTCACTCGCAACTCTCCAACCAAGTCACACCAGCTGAAATTCTTTATAAGTATACCAAATGTGTTTTTGTGTTATCAATATCATGGGTCATCGACAACATTTTACTATTGTCTAAGCGTATCATACATGATAAATACACCAACTAACATTTTAAACCGTCAAAAACATTTCAAGAGCGTTCATATTTAAACCCGTTACCTTGAATGTTGATGTGTCTATGAAAATGCATTGTAACGTACCTAAAATTATATCAGTTAAAAAGTGAGAATATTCGACATGCAAGGACCGTGTTGGATTTTTTAAAAAATATCTAAGCAAAAATTGTAATATAGTATTAGATAATCCTAACTACCAACCTTTTGTTTGTTGTTCATCTTGTCCCTAAGATCGAAAAAATCTATAGCGTATTTTCATGTATCTTCATGTAGCCACTTAATTTCCAATGCTTCATCACTTCTTCTCAATGCTCATAATTTATCAAAACATCCTCACTGATTTTTTACTGGTTTCACCTCGGTTGTTTCCCTAAGATATGAATCCACAAGACAAATATAAAGAGCAGATGTAAGATGAAACACTCGAAAGCGGTAAAATTTTACCACCACCTTGTTGGTGTATTTTTTTCATACCTTGACCATTATTGAATTTCATTAGAATGCCTTAATAATTATATTCGTTAGGATTGAAAGATTCGATCAGAATCATGCTAAGAAGATATAGCAGCATCCATCATAGTTCTTCTTCTTGGGAGACCCATGACCTCAACCTTAGATGATTCAGTCATACTATGATTTTATTGTTCAAAATTAAGCTACGAAGTTATAACTCTCTTTTCTTATTTCTCTTATCATCAATGTCGCAATGTTGTTCCTGAATGTTCCCTTCGCCACCACCAAAGGCACCACGAATAATCTCTATTATCCCTCGTCTCCATTTATGTTGAATTGATGCTAGAGTCAATTTTTACATTGTTATGTTTCACTGTTTTACAAATCTCGACACCATATTTGGCTTGAAAAGGTTATCGTTTTTTCTCCGAATAAACGGTGATAGTAATACTCATCATGTTCTTATGTGGTAATTCCAACTCTTCGCCAATCTTGTAGAAACTTCTTATACGATTAGACTTGAAAATCCTGAACTAATTTTGAAAATTGGTTAAATTGTTAAACATATCAGTGTAATTGACATTGTTATAATTGGCAAGAAGAAGAATCTAGCCAAAGAAATTGATTGTATGTTTTTAATCTCATTAATCTTCTCTCCAAATATCGCTTGCAAATATTTGCGAGATCGTCTTATTTTTTTCTTTCAGATATGGTATAATAGAAAGTCATTGAGTTGAGCAATTGGATGTCACGAGAAGTGCGAAACATATTAATTAGATTAAATAATAATAAGAATCTACTTTTTTATGGAAAAAGATAAAATAAAATGAAAGAAAGTTTAAGAATTTTATATTTAAGAGTCTTAAATTTAATACTTAATTTATTTCATCAACTTTACATTTAATTATTTTTAAAGGACACATATCATTCTCTTCATCAACCACATGTCAACGTCAAGTAAATGGAGAGAATTATCCAGCTTTTATATATAAGATAGATAGATGTAGTTTAAAATTTTTTACTTTTAATAGTTGTTTTTTATTTTTCAAGCTAGCTAGATTAATACCCGCACACATGTATATATATATATATATATATATATATATACATAATAAAAATAAATTACATCAACTGATTGACTTAATGAAGGAAATCTTTAGGTGCTTTTATCATTTTGATGTATTTCTTTTATTTTTGAGTAAAAATTACATTCTTTTATTCACGATTACTTCTTAAAATATATTTTTTATCTTAAAAAAAATATTTTAAAATAAACAGAAAACTAATATTAGTTTGATATCTCATATTTTCCGTAAAATAAATAACTAAGTCAAAATATAATTCATATCATTTTAATGTTTGTACTTAATGAAATCTAAAATTCCATTGATAATGTATATGCATACATTTATAAAATTCATTAAAATAAATTTTAAATTATTTGATCTATATATGTGTTTGATATACTTTTAAAACTAATTAAATTATTAAATTATTTAATATTAATAAGGGGAAACATGTATATAAGCAAGAGTTAAGACATAATGATAATATAAAAAAAATTAACCAAAAAGAAACAAAATAATAATTAGTTTATGCTGATGTATCATCGCTAGAGATACTCCTTAATCTTTTATTTATAGGATGTGTGGCTACTCTTTTTTTGTCTCTTTTGTGTAGTTTATATTTCAATCTACAAACATTCTCCCATGTGTATACATTTTAGGTTGTTATCGTGAAAAAAATGTGAACATTTTGGGTGTCTTTTTGGTCAAGTTTTAAGTGTTTGGTCTCTTGAAATTTAGATAAGGATTTAGCTTTAATCTTCACCAGCATCACTGGTGGGAACTTATGTCGATTTTAAATTAATTTGTCTGTTCTTCAAAAAAAAAAACCAACTCAGAAGCTTTATTTTCTCTCTTTTGTCAAATAACTTTAGCTTTATTGACTCTTTTGCCAACCTATAATTTCTATTTATTCGGTAATTCTAAACGTGTGTTATATTTTTGTTGTAAATAATATGTTGTACTTTTTTGAATTTACATTAACTCGAATAGGTATGACCACAATTACAGTTATTACGGTTACGATTACAAATTTGTTTAACCATAACCTTAACCACTATATACACGGTTAAAACAGTTACGGTTAAAATGGTTACTGTTAATCACGGTTCCGGTTACCATGGTTACGATTAATTATGATTACAATATTATTAATATTTTTTTGTTAAAAATATAATATTAATATTAGAGACAAATCCATATGTTTTTTTAACTTTCATAATAAAAATTAAACGATGATACATCAACTCATATTTATTTGATAATATAAAATTTATGTGATTATCTTGTTTAAATATTTATAGTGAATTAGTTAAATAATCATGAGTTTTATTTAATTAAACAAACCATACTATGATGAAAAAGAACATCATCCCAACGAAGTCCTATAACAAAAAGAAAGCAAATCAGAAAATATCCAATCGATCAATAAGATAATTTCTAAAATCACTCGTAAATTCGATTTGAACAAACACTATTACAACAAAAAAGAATTTCATCCCAACAATGCAATGGAAGAAGCTAGATTGGAGATGTTGAAGATTTAGGTGCATAAATATTTTAATGTTTGCATCATCTACATCAAATTAATTATATGATTATATTCTTTTGTGTGGACAACGAGTATTGCATTGACAAGTACTGTTGAAGGTTTTTGAAATCTGGGTATTGGTTCGAAACAAATAAAGTCAACATCAAATACATAATAAAAATAGGATTAAAAATAATATGATATGAAAATGGTTGATTACTTACGAGTTACCCAAATTATTCTACTGCTTTTAATACGATGAAAAAGTATGTAATTTCGGGCAGGGTATCATTACAACTTATTTGTTTTTGGAAGAATATCATTTTTTCGACGTAGATTTCTTTATATGTGGTATGTTGTACTTGTTTCTAAATTTTTTCTTACATTATACAGAATTACAACTCTATTTTATAAATTTTAACCACGTGGTTAACCGTGCGGTTAACCAACAGTTTTGATACGATTACGGTTAATAAACGGTTACAGTTAATATAATTTTTAACCGTAACTAATTTAATTTTAGGGTTAACGGTTACGGTTTTTATCCATTTATACGGTTACGGTTTGTAAACGGTCTGGTTACGATCCGAAATACGGTTATGGTTGGTTTTTGGTCATGCCTAGACTCAAGTAAATACATATTATACATTAATAATACTAATTCGAGTATTTTTTTTCTTTGTTATTTGTTTATGCACTTGGAATATACTAATGAATACCATTTTGTTTCAAAGGTATAGACAATTTTAATCATGATAGCTATTCGATTTCACAAATTTAATATAATCATACAAATTTTAACTTTTTTTTTATTTTTTTTTCTTCTTCAAATGTACTTTATGAGCTCTACCGATGAACGTAATTTTCACTTAATTGGTAGGGTTGACGATGTATTTCTCCCTCAAAACTTTCATATAAGATCAGTTTCACTATCTTCACCGAGTCTTCTTCTTTGTGGTCACAATAGAAAGTTTCTTTGCTACAACTTCTTCACCAAAAATGTTACATTCACTGTATTCGATGTTGTTGAACACGGGTTTCACCCCTACATTTTGGGCCCAAATTCAGAGTTCAGCCCATCTATCAAACACAAGCTCGACTCATCACGCAGGGGTACGGGTGGAAATCAACCCAAGCGGCCAAAACCACAAATGTCCTTTCGCCTCCATACAAAAAGGGGAGTCGTGAACAGTAGAAGGTATCCTTTTTAGGAGAAGTGCCCTAGTATACACGGAAGGCCGAGCATCACAGAACAACCAATAGGACATATCAAAATTCTCGTTCGTCCCAACCTGTAACAACTCATAGCTCGTCATGAACTTGTAAAGAGCATCACACTAGTCTAAATTTTTAATTCTTTGACTGCACTTGTAAACCGCCGATCTCACGACTCACTTTTAAAGAACGTTTGCCGCTCTACATTTTTCTTTGTTAATAATACCCAAACCCGAGGAACCAACCCAAACCCGAACAGCAAAACCCGACCAAAACCCAACATTTTAAAATTCCCAAACGGATTTTAAACTCAAAACCTGAACCCAAACCCGAAACCGACAATGTATCTGAACATGCTCTAAATATAAGTCCATATTAATAATATCACTAATATTTATAATAGTAATAACCTAAAGTGTCAAAAACCTAAAAAACCCAAACCAAACTGAATTGGAACGGGTACCTGAACGCCCATCCCCTACTTAGTTCAATCTCAGTATCAACAATTGGCGCGTCAAGTAGGGAGAGTATAAGTATTCTCATAAGAGAACACATAGACAACCTTTTCAAAAGACGAACGTGAGCGACGTGGTAGAAGAAGCTAGTAGAAGACATTGAGACGTTAAGTGAAAGAGGAGAGACGACCACTCCGATGCCCACGACCCCAGCAACTCGACCTCACCCTCAAGCGCACAATGCCTAAGCTGACGATCCACATCTTCAAGCGTGTGATGCTCGGGGAGACGATCAGGCACCCCAGGTTGTCGTAATTAAACAAGAAGATAAGGCAAATGCAAAAAATTGGCGACCTCCTCCAGAGCCTTATGGATCATCTCAACACCCATCAAGCAAAAATAAACGAACAACTCAACACCTTGAAAGCTGCCCAAGCAGCATCTCAAGAAGAAGCCAATCGCCTTCACGCATGCAGAACTCCCGCGACTCGACTACTGTTTAGGGAGAATATATCTAAACTGCAATAGAAAGCATCATCAAACAGCACTCAGAACAGCTTTAATGGACTAGCTTATAATGTAGTCGATTAGATAATCAACAAAACAGTCAACTCGCAGGGAGCTAGTTGAATTGTAGAAAACAGTCTGTCGAAGAGTACACCACCGAGAATGATAGAGAGATCAAAAGCGTGAAGGAGATACTACGTAACATGTCCATAAAAGTGCACCGTGCCACCAGGTCAGTGCCCAAGCTCAAGCAAGTGCTAGAAGAAACGTGTAACATCCGGGTTTCACAAATATGGTGGTGCATGCAGAGAGGTTTTAAAGAAATGATTTGGCCATCTATGACACCAAAGTACACTTATCTCTTCGGTCAAACACTCCAAGAGAACTTCAGAGTTAAGCGTGCTTGAGCTAAAGCAATTTCAGGATGGGTGACCTTCCGGGAAGTGATTTCCTGTACCGTGCGAGTGAGGATAAAACACAAGAAAAGATCACGTGATGATTTCTAGGGTCGGTAACAAGTCTTTAAAGCCACCCGGACGTAGAGAACCGACCGTCAGACAAGGGTGGACCCAATGGACAAAGAGCATACATAGGGCCCATTAGAGGTGGCGGTCAGGATGTTACAAGTGGTATCAAAACCAAACCCAGATAAGTGTGGAGTCAAGAGGGCTCACACTATTAGGGGTAATGATCTGGTGCGAAACGAAGACGTTGTGGTATGTTAGTGAGAGTGATTGAAACATCCCCATTTAGAGAATATGGTGGTGCGTGCTGAGAGGTTTAAAAGAATTTATATTTCCACCTATATCACCAAAGTGCACTTATCTTTTTGGTCAAACACTCCGAGATAACTTCTGAGTTAAGCGTGTTTGAGCTGGAGCAATTTCAGGATGGGTAACCTTCCACACTGATCAAGTTACTTTTCTAGGATTTGTTGTAAGTTCTCAAAATTTAAAGGTCGATGAGGAGAAAATCAAAGCCATACAAGACTGGATAACCCCATCAACCATTGGACATGTGAAGAGTTTCCATGGTCTGACTAGTTTCTAAAGAAGATTTGTGAAAGATTTTATTACTATTGCTACACCATTAACCGATGTGATCACAAAGAATGTGGAATTGAAATGGGGTCAAGCTCAGGAAGACGCATTCAACAAGCTTAAAGAAAGCCTCACACATGCGCCTATTTTGGTACTTCCTAACTTCGATAAAATGTTTGAGATTGAATGTGATGTGTCTGGTACATGAATAGGAGATATCCTAACTCAAGACGAAAACCAGTAGCATAATTCAGTGAAAAACTCTGTGGAGCTTCCCTGAACTATCCAACATATGATAAGGAACTCTACGCATTGGTAAGGTCTCTTGAAATTTGGCAACATTATTTACTGTCAAGAGAGTTTGTTATTCATATAAATCATGAAACACTCAAGCTTCTAAGAGGAAAAACCACACTGAAGAAGAGACATGCAAAATGGCTTGAGTCTTGGAGAATTTTCCGTATTTGATCAAGTATAAGAAAGGCAAGGAGTACATGGCAGTTGATGCTTTATCAAGGAGATATGCTTTAATCAGTACCATGGAGGCTAAACTCGTGGGAATTGAACATATCAAAGGATTATATCTAATACAAATTTTCAAGAAATATTCAAGGAAACCAACAAAGATGCTTATGGAGCATTCTACCAACACAATGGATTCTTGTTCAAGGATAAAAGACTTTGCATTCCACAAGGGTCTATGCGAGAGCTGATAAGTGGAGAAGCACATGGAGGTAGGCTTATGGGACATTTTGGCCTAGACAAGACATTGAGTGTTCTTATGGAGCATTTCTTTTGGCCGCGCATGAAGAGAGATGTGGAGAGACTATGTGCTAAGTGCATCACTTGCCTAAAGACAAAATCCAGGTCACATCCACATGATTTATATATGCCTTTGCTTATTCCTAACCTACCTTGGGTAGACATCTCTAAAGATTTTGTTTTAGGTCTACCAAAGATCAACAACAAGGATTCCATTTATGTAGTATTGGAAAAATTCTCCAAGATGGCTTATTTCATACTATGTAACAGGACTAATGACGCTACTCAAACTGCTAAACTCTTTTCAAAGAAGTAGTACGTCTACATGGAGTGCCAAGGACCATATTTTCAGATGGAGATACCAAATTTCTAAGCCATTTTTGGAAAACTTTATGGAGAAAGTTGGGGACTAAGCTCTTTTTCTCAATCACTTGTCATCCCCAGACTGATAGCCAAATAGAGGTAGTAAATCGGAGTATTTCAACCTTATTAAGAGCCACAACAGGTAAGAATTTAAAGAATTGGTTATCTTGCTTGCCTTATAATGAATTTGCTTATAACCATGTTAAACATTCTACCTCTAAAACTTTCTCCTTTTGAAGTTGTTTATGGATTTAATCCTACTACTCCGTTAGATCTTTCACCTCTACCCCAAGCTATTTATTTTAGTGATGAAGATGAAACCAGAGCAGAGTTTGTGAATAAGCTTCATCAAAAGGTCAAAGAGAATCTGGAGAAGAAAACCGAGAAATACAAGCAACTGCTAACAAGCACCGTAAGGAAGTGACCTTTAAACTAGTGGAAATTAAAGCTTGCACCACAAGGAGATGGTCTCTTTCGAGTGCTGGAAACAATCAACAAAAATGCCTACAAAATTGAACTACCTGGTGAGATGAATATCTCTTCTACCTTCATTGTTGCTGATCTATCTCCTTCCAATGCAGTTGCAACTGTTCTGAGGTCAGAAACTTTTCAAGAAGGACGAGATGATGAGGACATGGAAACTAGCTCAATCGAATTTGAAGAAGAGATCATTAATATCCCCACTATGAATCAAACGCCAAGAATTAGATCAGACACAAGGAAACGAAGGGAAGAGTTTAAGAAGTCTGTAGAGAATCTCATCTCCATCATAGAGCTTGAAGATAACCAAAAAGCAAAGATTACAAAGGAAATGGAAGAAGAGGCTCAAGAGCAAATCTGTCCAGAAACAGTTTCCTACAGCACCAACTTGGTCAATGCCAGTTTTGTGAATCTGTCAATTCAACCATGTAGGAACATTTCAAAAACAGTTTCCTACAGCACCAACTTGATCAATGCTAGTTTTGTGAATCTTCAATTCCGTCCTCTAGGAACATTCTTTAGGGAACTAACTACTTTATTCACCATTTCAAAAGAAGACTCGACCAACTTAACTCTCAAGGTATGAATTTAAATATTTTGAGTAAGTAACGAGTTTATTTTCTTGTTTTGCAGGGATATAACTGTTAGGTTTTCAGTGTATTTTTTTATGTCTTAACTTTGAGTCCGTTATTTTTACAAGTTTAGTCTTTTTATTATGTAATAATTGCGACCCTAGAAGGTCTCCAGCTGATGGACTAGTATATAAAGTTCCTTCTCAGGTTTGTATCTTTTAACGTTGAATGAAAAAAAAAAGTGTTTTCTTAGGTTTACTTATAAGATAGAAGCAGCCACCCTCTCCTTCTTCTTGTGTGTGATTCCTTGAAGATTGAGTGTTATCAAACTTATCACAGATCTTCCATCATCTGTGTGGCGTCTCTCGATCCACCCTCTACCCATCTCATTCTCTAGATTTTTCAAAGAGTGCCCGTCGGCCAGTTAAAGAGTCTCCATCTCGAAATCTACTTCACTCCACTAGTTCATCCACTAGAATCTCTAGAGAGTGCCAGTTGGCCAGCTACTGATTCTCCATCATCCACCACACTTCAGGATCCACTCATTTGGTTCCTATATTATCTGTATCAGAGCTAAACGCTCCAAATTATATTTATCTACCCAATTTCGTTTTGTTTCAGTTTATTTTTTTTGGTGTTGTTGCTGCTTAGATCTAAAAGAAAACCCATACGCTTTCTATTTAGTTGTTTTTGTGTCTGTTCGTTTTTAACAACCCAGATCTGTTTGTTTTGAGTTCTCGACTTTTCGACTTCCTGTTCACTTGATCTGTTTGTTCTGTGAGAGACATGAATGTTTTTGAACATGGAGAATCAGAATGATGTGAACATGGCTCAGATGCTTGCTGCTATTCAAAACCAACTCCATACTCCTGGAGATCGCATAACAAGGATTGAACATCCAGCACTAGTCCGTAGAGAAATCATAAGAAACATGAATCCTGCAGAGGATGAGTTGTCTGATGTGGATGGAGATCCACCTTAGTATGAATGTGATTATAGACTAAGGAGACAACATAACCGAACTGGAGGTAGAGAAGAAGATGTTGGAAACAGAGACGTAAAGTTCACAACACCAACTTTTGCTTGAAAGGTTGATCCCAATTCTTACCTTGATTGGGAAAGGTGTATGGAATATATCTTTGAGTACTACAACTACTTTAATCAAAGGAAATTTCCTTTAGCTGCTGCACAACTTACTGAAACTTTTTAGCTTGGTGGGACAGTGATGTGTCTGAAAAGAGAAGGCATAGATATGGTCAGATCAGTACTTGGGAGGACATGAGGTTTCAATTAAGGAAGAGATATGTCCATGCTTATTATTACAGACATTTGCAGAAGAAGTTTAGGAAACTTACTCGAGGGTCTAAATCTGTTGAAGTATACTTTGATGAGTTTTAAATGCTTAAGAACATATTGGAGACTAAAGACACATATGTGACTTTGATGGCACAGTTCTTAGATGGTATGCAAGATATAATTGCCAGAAAAGTGGAGAGGCAAACTTATCATGATATGGACGAGTTGCTACATCTCGCAATCCAGGCTGAGCAGCACATCAAAAGAAAAACTCTCTCAGCAAGCAAGCTGCATCAAATCTACTTAGAATCAACAACCTCATAAAGCTCTAGACAAAGGAAAGTCTATTGAGACAAATTCCAGAGTCAAGAAGCCTCTACCTGAAACATCTAAAAACTCCAAACTTGAACCAAGTAAGACTCAAATTCAAAGATCTTGTGACATAACTTGTTTTAAATGTCAGGGAAAAGGACATTATGCAAGGGAGTATCAAAACTAGAGAGTCATGATTCTAAAGCCAATGGAGAATATGAATCTGAGGATGAAGAGGGGTTTGAGCCTGAGAATTTAGAAGAGGAAGTTGTGGATTATGCGGATAGAGGAGAGCTTCTAGTTACTAGGAGAGCTCTCAGCGTTCTCTATGAACCAGAGATTATCCAAAGAGAAAACATCTTCCACTCTCAGTGCATAATAAATTCTAAGGTATGTAGTTCTTGCACTAATGTGGCTAGCAAGTATTTGGTTGATAAGCTAGGTCTCCATAAGACAAAGCATCCTTGACCATATCGACTTAAGTGGTTAAGTGATGAGACTAAGCTGAAAATCGGGGAGGAAGTCACCGTGCCATTCAACATCGGAAAGTATGTGGATCAAGTTGTGTGTGACGTGGTCCCTATGCAAGTTGGACATATACTTCTAGGACGTCCATGATAATTTGACAAAGAAGCACTACACAATGGCAGAACCAACTACTACACTTTTATGCACAATAACAAAAAGCATTCGCTTACACCATCAACTCCACAAGAAGTGTATGAGATGCAAACAACTATGTCCAAAGTAAAAAATATAAGTAACACTAATATTTATGTAACACCTTCTACTGTTTTGAAATCTGTTAGTTCTCAAACACATGTGCTACTAATAATCTTTAAGGAAGCTTTGTTTTCAGGTCCAGAAACACAAGATCTACATGTTTCTGTTCTAGATCTTCTCAACAAATTCACTGATATATTTCCAGAAGATATTCCACCCGGATTACCACCAATAAGAGGAATTGAGCATCAGATTGATCTGGTCCCCAGAGCACCTTTGCCAAACCGAGCTACTTATAGAGTAAATCCAGAAGAAGCAAAGGAACTGGAAAAACAAGTGCAAGATTTGATGTGTAAGGGCTATATCCGTGAGAGCTTAAGCCCATGTGTTGTTCATGTTCTTCTAGTGTCCAAGAAAGATGGCAACTTGGAGAATGTATGTGGAATGCCGAGCTATCAACAACATCACTGTCAAATATATGCATCCAATTCCCAGACTTGATGACATGCTAGATGAACTCAATGGAGCAATAATCTTCTCAAGAATCAATCAAAGAAGTGGATATCACCTGGTAAGAATGAAAGAAGGAGATCAATGTAAGACACCGTTTAAAACCAAACAAAGATTGTATGAATGGAGCGTTTAAAACGAAACAAGGATTGTATGAATGGATGGTCATGCCATTTGGACTCACAAACGGTCCAAGTACATTCATGAGACTTATGAACCACGTCTTAAGAGCTTTCATCTGTAAGTTTGTTGTGGTTTATTTTGATGACATCCTAATCTATAGCTCTAATCTTGAGGATCACTTACATCATCTTGAGCAGGTTTTTGAAACGCTAAAGGCTGAAAAATCTTTATTCTAATCTTAAAAATGTACATTCTGCACTGATCAAGTTACTTTTCTAGGATTTGTTGTAAATTCTCAGGATTTAAAGGTCGATGAGGAGAAAATCAAAGCCATACAAGACTGGCCAACCCCAAACCCATCAACCATTGGACATGTGAGGAGTTTCCATGGTCTGGCTAGTTTCTACAGAAGATTTGTGAAGGATTTTAGTACCGTTGCTGCACCAATGACCTTGGTGATCAAAAATAATGTGGAATTCAAATGGGGTCAAGCTCAGGAAGACGTATTCAACAAGCTTAATGACAGCCTCACACATGTGCCTGTTTTGGTACTTTCTAACTTTGATAAAATGTTTGAGATTGAATGTGATGCATCAGGTACAAGAATATGAGATGTCCTAACTCAAGGAGGAAAACCAGTAGCATACTTCAGTGAAAAACTATGTGGAGCTTCCCTGAACTATCCAACATATGATAAGGAACTCTACGCATTGGTAAGGTCTCTTGAAACTTGGCAACATTTTTTACCGTCAAGAGAGTTTATTATTCATATAGATCATGAGACACTCAAGCATCTAAGAGGACATACCACACTTAAGAAGAGACATGCAAAATGGCTTGAGTTCGTGGAGACTTTTCCATATGTGATCAAGTATAAGAAAGGCAAGGAGAACGTGGTAGCTGATGCTTTATCAAGGAGATACCTCTTAATCAGTATCATGGAGGCTACAATCATCGGATTTAAACATATCAAAGGATTATATGAAGTTGATACTTATTTTCAAGAATATTCAAGGAAACCAACAAAGATGCTTATGGAGCATTCTACCAACACAATGGATTCTTGTTCAAGGATAAAAGACTTTGCATTCCACAAGGGTCTATGAGAGAGCTGATAAGTGGAAAAGCACATGGAGGTGGGCTTATGGGACATTTTGGCCAAGACAAGACATTGAATGTTCTTATGGAGCATCTTTTTTGTCGCGCATGAAGAGAGATGTGTAGAGATTTTTTGCTAAGTGCATCATTTGCCTAAAGGGAAAATCCAGGTCACATCCACATAGTTTATATATGCATTTGCCTATTCCTAACCTATCTTGGGTCAACATCTCTATGGATTTTGTTTGAGGTCTAACAAAGATCAACAACAAGGATTCCATCTTTGTAGTAGTGGACAGATTCCATCATAGTTGGCCAGATCAAGCTAAGGCAGTCAGAATTGGTAAGCTAACCTCATTGTTTTCAAAAAGAAGAAAAGGAAATGGCGAGTTTGAATCGACTTCACCGATCTAAACAAAGCTTGCCCAAAAGATAGCTTCTCGCTTCCACACATCGATCAGCTCGTCGAAGTAATGGCTGAAAACGAGCTCCTTTCATTTATAAATGCATATATAGGCTACAATCAAATCTTCATGCACAAAAACGATCAGGAGAAGACATCGTTCATCACCAACCGGGGGACAAACTATTACAAGGTCATGCCATTTGGCTTAAAGAACGCATGAACGACTTATCAAATGGAAGAAGTTTACATGAAATTGCCTCAAGGTTTTCATTGTGATTATCCGACAAAGGTATGTCGTCTTCATAAGTCCTTGTACGGTCTAAAACAAGCTCCAAGGTTTTGGTTCTCCAAGCTCTCAACATCTTTGAAACAATTTTGTTTTAAACAATCTTTGTCTGACTACTCATTGTTCAGCTACAACAATAATGGGACATATGTACATGTGCTCATATATGTTGACGACTTGATAATCTCAGGTAGTTGTTCTGTGGGCTATTGAAAATTCAAATCGTATCTTGAATCTTGCTTCCACATGAAAGATCTCGGGTTGCTTAAATATTTTCTGGGCATTGAAGTAAGCAGCAATGATCAAGGATTCTACTTGTCTCAGAGGAATTATGTCTTGGATATTATTTCTGAAACGGGTCTCCTTAGAGCAAAGCCATATGTTTTTCCTCTTGAACAAAATCATCAGTTTTCATTGTCTAAGTCGTTGCTTCTCTTAGATCTGACAAGCTATCGTCGTTTGGTTGGTAAACTCATCTACTTGGGCGTCACACTCCCTGAGCTATCATACTCTGTCCACACTTTGGCACAATTCATGCAACATCCGCGTCAGGATCACTAGGATGTTGTAATTTGGCTTGTTTGTTATTTGAAAGCTACTCCACGTCAGGGAATTTTGCTTTCCAGCATGTCTACTCTACATCTTAACGGTTGGTGTGATAGTGATTGGGCGGCTTGTCCTCTCACTCATTGTTCTCTCACTGGGTATTTTGTGCAGCTTGGTGACACACCACTCTCCTGGAAAACGAAGAAACAACCCATTGTTAGTCACTCCTTGGCAGAGGCTGAATATAGAGCCATGGAGTTTTTTACTCAAGAACTCATGTGGCTCAAAACGGTGCTCCATGATTTAGGGGTTTCTCATACTCAACCAGTGTGTATCATCTCTGATAGTAAATCCGCCATTGCTCTAAGTGCCAACCCGTTTCAACATGAACGCACCAAACATATTGAGGTGGATTGTCACTATATTCGTGGTGCTATTCTTGCTGGAATCATAGCTTCTACTTATGTTCCTTCTCAACAACTGGCGAACATTCTTACTAAGGCTTTAGGCCAAAAAGAATTTCATTTCTTCCTTCGCTAGTCGGGCATTCTCGATATCCATGCTCCAACTTGAGGGAGGGTGTTGTAAAATGTTGAATTGAAGAGATAAACTTGGTGTACCCCAATAATGTACTGTACGGAAACCTGGCCAGACTTTGCCAGATTTGTGAACCAGACTTTGCTAGACTTGTGAAATAGACTTTGCCAGACTTATGAATCTGGTGTACATGAATAGTGTACGAGAGTTGGTGTACAAGGAACACAAAATATCTTAAGCCTTGTCCATATTTATTTCCCTTTATGGTCATTTCCTCAGTAACCCATTAGGTTATCTCTCTTTTGTATAAGTAAGGTTTTAACGCCTCTTTAAGAAATACAAAAGATTAAAGTGAATCTGCCTCTTACTCTAAATCTATAATGATGTGGTGTGGTGGAGTGATGTTTCTCTGAACAGGGGTTGGTTTCTCTAGTTTTTCTGAATGTTGTTTCTCTATAAATTGGTTTGGGTTTAAATCCGGTTTTATTGTTGTAATTGGTTTAAATCCGATTTAGTATTGTATTTAGGTGGTTGATGGCTGTTTGGTAAAATGTAAACTGAATTATATGGGTAATTAGGTAAAAACTGTTATTTGTTTGTGGAGATGTACGTTTTAAACTATGGATTCAGGAGAATATAGGTTGAGAAAATATTTTTTTGGTGACATCTAGTATGAGATCATAGAATGAGCTCTATCCGGTGCGATGTGATACTTTTCCATGAGAAAATATATCGTTTTCCTTATTAATTGTTTCTAAATACTTTTGTGTTTTCACTTTCATCAATTTGGTAGATAATTTGGGTTGAAATAATTAAGTTGAATCCTTTGTCTCTCCACCTCTTCTGTTTGTTTGCATTTGATATTTTCTCCCATTAATTGTTAAATGTCTTTTGTTATCTCTACTAACTCTTGAAATATTTCATTTTCCGAAGAACGTATCCTCTATCCTTCTAATCTGACTTCTCTAAAAATATCACATGATATAGCTACTACGACTTAACCACTTTCTCCCAAACAACAGCACAATGTTATAAACATTTAAAAACATATATGTTTTTCTCATCGTCATTCTTGTCCCTCAAACATATACGTTCATCATAGAATATTGTGCGTCTAATGACTCCTTGTTCTTAATCTCAGATCTGAGGCAGGACTCAAATATCCATTTGTATGCAGCCTCAGTCATATGAATGCCGTGCCAATTCACATACTTGGTAGGATCACTACAACATTCAACTCCTCTACTCCCACATTTAATACTGAAGGTGAAGTTGTATGGTCCTCCTACACCGCAACAAGCAGGCAAGGGTCTGTCTATAAGCCCTGGTAGTATATAACTAGCTCGGTTAGTAAATCAATGACTAAACCGTATACATTCGCAGAGGGATTGAAAAGGCTAACCGAAATTGGATGGTTCTTGCATAAGGCGCAACAGAGTGTTGTAGTAGTCACCGTATATGATATTGACGTGAGGGTAAAGCTTTCCTAAGTCTGTTGATTTCAGCTTGAAGCTGCTCGTTGTGTCAAACATCCTGTTAGAGGATTGTATTCTTCCTTGTTTGATGTTTGATATATTGTCAAATAGGCTACAGAGCATCCAAGTGGGAAATTTCCAGGAACTAAGAATGTTCTTCCTCCCATATTGATCAAGTCCTGGATTCAACATTCAGTACCAAAGCAAGAAATGAAAAAACAACACAGACAAAGTGAAAAGAACTGTTTCATGCTTTCAACAAACACATTACAGTTTCTCACAAACTAATCAACCGATACAAATCGATTAAAAATGTTTACCGAGATTGCAGAAGAAATAGTAGTGATCACAAGTGGAACCAGCTCTTCGACTTCCTCAATGGCTTTGCGCTCGAATAAAAGGAAGTTATAATCATTTCCACCAATCTCTCCCATGAGAATCAAAGCTTTACCAATCATATCTCTACAATCTAAAAATGAAACTATTACAAGTTAGCTCAATTCATTGTGAAACAAGAAAAAGCTTGATCTTTACTACCTGATGAGGAGCCACATAGATTTGGTAAACTTTCTTTGAAGCTCTTAAGCTGGTTTCCTAAACTGATGTTGCTTTGCGAACAATGAATTCCCCTCTCCTCAAGAATGTCACATTCTAGTGCTGTTGCTCCTCCAACAGCAAAATTAACTCCTTTCTCAAAGTTTCCATTTTTAGATCCATAAAACGGATGCACATGTGGTATCCCTAAGTATTCAGCTGTGAACAGAAGAACCCAAAAATAAAATGCTTTCGTATATATATCATCAGTTTCCAGATATTTTTAGGTTCATATACCAAAATATCTTTTTTTTTTGTGATAGGAAAATCCCAAAACCGAAATAATCTTTTTTTTTTATAACCGGGGATAATCTAGCTTTTTACCACCCGACTAATCTTTATTTTTTTTTTTTTTGTTAACTCAGAGGTAGGTCCTAGGCCTTATGGGAAGGGCCCAGACTAATCCTCTGGGGGAGGTGCAGCCCACGGATAGACCCTCTCTCCGGGTATGCAAATGGGCCGAAAGCAAGGAACCATATCCGTGTAAATATCTAGAAAGGATGTTTAATAGCAAGGGAGGAAGATCGAACTCAGGTTGGGAGAATCACCAACCCACCACTGAGCTCGCCCTACCACTAGCCCACCACCTTCTAGACAAAACACCCGACTAATCTTTTAGTGCATCTCCAAAGTAAACCTCATTTTTTAGGTTTTATGAACTCTAAAAGAAATATCAAAACTCCAAATTTTGAGGTTTCATCAATTTTATTGCAGTTTAACCCTTACAATTATATATATATATATATATATCTCATAAACATATTCATTAACTTTATATTATTCATAATAGTCCTTATCATTTATATCTAATAATTATAACTTTTAATAATCACAATAGTTTTGTTCAATAATTTGGTATTTTATTTGAAGTTTGTGAGTTAATTGTGTGTTTTTAATTGTTTTATGTAATTTTATACTATAATGTAACATCTTATTAATTAATATTGCTTGTAATATTTTTTTAAAGTATGTTTTATAGTGCTTTTCAAAATTGTAAGATTTTAGTTAATTACGTTTAATAGTAAGGACTAAAATGCAATATAAAATTATTTTAGAGTTTTATTTCAAGTCATTTTTGGAGAAAGATACCCTTCAACCTCAAACATGAACTCTTTTTTGGAGATGTTCTTAGAGTGAGTGTAACCATTGAATAGTTCACTTACAGGATTTTTTTAATGGACCTAAAACATGACACTATTTCAATTGGTCAAACAAAGTGATTTAGTAAATTTCGCGCTTTAAAAAAAAATTAATCTCAGGCCTAGACCAACAATGCAACTTGTGCTAAGTGAAAACTACTATATCGCCACCAGTGAGAGGAAAAATAAAAAATAAAATAAAATAAAACGAAAGAACCGAAGTTAATAGATAAAACTTTTGGTTTCTTTCTCACCAAATCAAAGAATAATGCATAAGTTTTAAGAGAGCTCAATGATTAATCAAAACAAAGTCAACTTAACGTTTAAAATACCAATGAAGTCGATGATGAGGCGGCCGTCAGAGAAACGGCCGGTGGAATGGTGAAAGAAGGTTTCTCCGTCTGGTGGAAACGCGGATTCAGGAAGATCATTCGGATTAGAGAGGCTGAGCAAGTTCCCGGTGTCGGTAATGGAATCGCCAAAACTTATGATCGACTCGAAATTTCGGAATTGAGTTTGTGAGCTCACGATAATGCTAGAAGAGTCAAAAACAAGAAGCTCAATAACATATGAGAATCTGGGGACGCCATGCCAGAGCTCCAAACTGACTTTGTCTCTTCTTCTTTTTTCTTATTATTTTGTTATGATATATTGTTCTCAAAATCTTTTGTTTTGGAACCCATTTTTATATAGAGCCAAATGTTTTGCACTTTGTCGAAGGCAAAAGAAAACAAACAAGTCGTCTAACAATTGTCAGAGATGGGCCAATGACTCATGCTCAGTGAGCCTTAAATTAGGCAATTTACTCATTGTATGGGGATAACAAAACTTTGTTAGCCGATATGAAATGTTAAACACACTTTTTTTTTTGTTCATCCCAAATTTATATCTTTATTAGTTGTATCTTATATGTATAATATGATAATTTAAAAATATTTGAAAACAAGATCAAATAAAGATGATTAAATTTTGAAGAATCATAATTTTATATCTTAAGTTGTTAACATAATTTTACAAATATAATAACTGAAAATAAATTAATATGGTATAGTTAGATATCAAATATTCGATTTTCAATTTTGATTGGTTATCAATTTTTACAAATTAATTTTAAATTGTCGTTTATAATTATTTTGATTTCGTAAGCTAGTAATTATTTAAGAGTTTCTTACGATTTGTTTTTATAATTTAAGTATATAGATTATGTGAGTACAATTGTATCATTAATGAATTTTTTTAAAAACACTAAAACCAAATAATATTGTAATGTAAAATATCGTAATGTAGTTTCCATTTTGTACTCCTGATTAATTGTATAATATTGTAACGTAGTTTCCAGTTTGACCATGCATATGATATCATATTAGAATTAAAAATAAATGAAAGCATAGACAATTCCAGGCCATGCTATATAAATTTATTGTCACTTGGACATTTGTTATATAATGTTCCCAGCTCAAGTCGTGGCATTCATCAGATTCGAGTGGCCCATTTATTATCTTGTTCACTACTCCACTCCACATATTATTCAGCTTCGTTTGGCAAGGGGCCTACATTTGAATTACATATTGCCCTTAGTTTTCTTCTACAACCAAGTAACATGATCCTAGAACATATTCATTAGATGTCCCTTGAAGCTAATCCGAGAATCTTCGGCTGCAAATGGTTCTGAATAAAATAAACCAGTTAAATAAAATGAATATAAACGTATAATATAAAAATTAGCTGAACAATGAAAATGAGATTAATAGTCTTCACTTTCTTTTTGACATCATAAAATGAATAGTCTTGATAGTTTTTTTATATTAAGATTTACAATGAAAATCTTTGGCAAAATATTCATTTAATAACAAATTTACGCGTTTTTGGTAAAACAAATACAAAATCTTTGTTAAGCCTAAAAAATATACAGATGTTGAGTTGATTGAGTCAATTTAAGTACAAAAAATTCAACTAAAATGGTAATTTAAGCCAATATGGTTGTATGATGTTGTTAAGGTCGCAAAACATGCGGCAAAAATAATTTAAAATTTAAATATCATGTATAGTATGAACTCTTTAGCATATCATCGTAAAACTAGATACATACTCCACAACAATATATAAGTTATTTAATCACGTAAAATATTGTAGGAATTTTTTTTACTGGAGAATTAGTAAATGTAATCAATTTTATAGTATTTGAGACATTTTTGTTAAACAAAAATATGGTTTATATTTATGTGTCAATTTACATAAAATAATAAAATAGTTTTATTAATTATATATGTGAAAGATTATAGTTAATTTTAAATAAAAATCAATATTATATAATTAATTGAAAAAGAGAAAATTGTCATTTTAATAACGAACTTACGTGTTTTTGTCAAAATAAATATGAACTTTTAATTAAGCTAAAAAATATACGAACTTTAAGTTAACTGAGTCAATCTAAGTACAAAAAAGTAAACATTAAACTACCGTTTTAGTTGACTTTTTATACTTAAATTGGCTCAGTCAACTCAAAGCTCGTATATTTTTTTTTAACTCAACAAATAATTCGTATTTATTTTGACATAAACGCATAAGTTTGTTATTAAAAAGACCATTTTCTTGTATTAAGGTTAGCTTGTGGCTACATCACAAGGAATCCAGGATCTCTTTGCCAGAGAGTCCACATCTTCAGAGTTCAAAGAAGATACAAACCAAAAATACAAAGCATGCTAAAGATATAAAGAACGGTTACAATCAAAGATAATACCCGAGCATTCTCGAGTCATTAAAGAATCTAAGAATAGCGATATTTTTTCAACCATTAAAGAAGACTGTACGCATATTTTAGCTCTTGATGCCCTCAAAACTGATCGCTATAAAACATTGCCCATAAAGGAAGAAATTGGTGGTACAATTCTCTCCGTCGTACACACTGAATATTGCCTCATCTAGAATATTGCAAACTACATCAGAAGATTAACATTAAAACCAAGTACAACTCTGTTAGACATTTCATCGAACAATTGGTATCTTAGATAAAACCAAACTCTAGCCACGAAGAAGTTTAAGTTCTTGAAACTTGTATGTAAAAAACGTATGATTCATATACGCAACAAACAAATAATTACGACTCAACAATTCAAACATGAATGATCGACATTCACAATTCAAGAAAACAACTCATTACCTCATTCTTGTTGGACGTATAGAACCTGAGAAACAGAAATCAGAAATGTTGAAGAAACAAATTTGCAGAGCCGTAATGAATCTACTGCACTTGAGCGAAAAACCGCTTAATCCTACTAGGGATAACAATATCCCACATTGGAATGAGACAAGGATCCTGACTAGTATATAAGATATATGAGCCTCTCCACTCATTGCCAATTTGTTTGAGTTGGAATCCCATAGTTTAATATGGTATCAAAGTCTCATCCACACGTTGCCTAATCTGATCACAATCGGCCTGATTAATCTCGATTCTTGCCCGAACATACCGAGATTAATGGCTAGAAGAGCTATCATCTTGAGGGGGCGTATTAGGGATAACAATATCCCACATAAGAAAGAGACAAGGATCCTGACTAGTATACACTACAAGAAAACAGACGTTTTGCAACGTCCATATTCGTCGCTAAATCGTTGCAAAACGGCATTTGCGTCAACTTTGCGTCGAAATCCAAAACGTCGCAAACAGTGTGACGCAAAATAGAAATCGTTGCTAAATCGTCGCAAATTTGCGTCGCCACCAGAATCGTCCCAAAATCGATGCAAATAGACATTGCTAAATCGACGCAAACTTAGCGATGTTTTAGAGAGGAAAACACCACGATTTTCTGAAAAACCTTAAACGTCACTAAATTGTTGCAAAATTTGCATCGTTTAACTCTCGCCGCTAAATCGTCGCTAAAAATTCGACGCGAAAACATCACTAATTCGACGCAAAAAATAGCGACGATTTAGCAACGTTTGGGTTTTGTTCGATGCTAATTCGACGCAAAAATAGCGACGATTTTGCATCGAATACTTTAGCAACGAATTAGCATCGTTTTTGTTTTTGCAAAGATTTTGCAACGATTTTTAAATAATTTTGTATTTTATTAAATTTTTGATAATTAATAATTAATAAAGAAACGAAAATTGAAAATTAAAAATTTAAATAAAAATATTTTTTTATCAATATTAAAATATGTTTTAAGATTACAAAAAAAAAACTAAATATCATCATTTCCGAGGTCGAATGCCGGTAGATCCGCATTGGCCGCTTCCGCTGCAGCCCGTTGCAATTCCATCGACTGTTAAGGTCGGGTTGTCAACTGCGATGATCTCGAACAGTTGATCTAACCCTGAGAGCTCACGTTCCGTCGCTTCTTGTCGTCGCATAGCTTCTATTTCGTTGTTCGCGATGGATAACTGAGTCCGCAAGAGAGCAGGATCGTCAAAAACACGAGTCCTAGATGATGAAGAACATGCCGCCGGAACATCTTTTATGGAACCAACTCCGAAAACCCGGTTCTTTTTCTTCGGAGCAACCTGAAATTAAAAAAAATAAAACTTGTAATTAACAATTTTATATTAAAGTAAACAATATTTTTTTAAAAAATATAGACATACCTCTTTATAAATGGTATCCATCTCGTCGACGGTTAAATCACAAGATTGGACAGAACTAACGCCTGGAGATGTCTGGGACAGCTGGGTCTGACGCTCAAGAACCCTAGCATTCACATCGTTGTAGACCTTCTCGGACCGCGGGTCTACAAATGTGCCATCCTTCTTCTTGTGGGTCTCGACCATGACTTGCACAATTGGAGGTAGCTGACCTCCATTAGCCTAATTAGAAAATAAAAAAAAATATTAGATAAACAAATAAAATTTTTACCAATTATAATTACTATAATTATATAAGTAAATATTACCAATGTTATTCGTTTTGCGGCAAACGACGTTTGACCCGCAGTGTGCTTAGGTGGTCCGTAACCGTCAGGATCAAAGTTTCGTGCCCTAGAACATCCAGCAGCTACTGACTGCGAATGAGGATCTTCCCAATACTTAACCAAACAGCGCCAAACATTAGGATCCATACTCCGCGGCATTGCGTCATCGCCCTTATTCTTCCACTCCTTCTTCTAGTTGGAAACCGTCCCAGCAAGGCGTTTCAATGCCTTTGCCTCAAAATCTCGGAGAACGTCTCCAGTTATACCTTCATCCCAATGCCATTTTTGGTACAAAAAAAATTACCTAATTAGATAGAATATCATAGTTAAATAAATTTAAAATTTAAAATACGAAAAAGATAAATTAAAACTTTTACCGCAAACATCTCAAACCAAATATTTTTGATATACTGAGGCGCCTGAGACCAATTGGCATGCGGCTCGACGAAATAATTCTTGATGCAATCTGCCACGCTCCTATTAACACGATTATCTACGGTAAACCTGCATAAAAAAAAATTAATAAAAATATATTATAAAATTATTTAAATTTTTTCAAATAATAATTAAATTAGCAAAATGTGTTAGGAGGTCGATTTTTATCTAATCGATCAAGATCACTATGTCTCAGTTGTCGTAGAAGGTTGTTGACCCGAGCGATAAGTGTGTCATGGTTATGTGGTGCTGGAACTGGCACATCAACTGGTGGTGGTGGTGATGCCGGAGGTGGTGGAGGTGGCGGTGACATCTGTGAAGACGCCTGTACGCTACCGGACGTAGAAGATCCTAGACGAGACGCACCAGGAGATGATGACGGGTCCGCTCGTGATCACACAAAATCCGCATAATTTGGGAGATTATGTCGTCTACTCATCTAAAAAAAAAATTAAAACATTAATTAATATTCTATAATTTCAGTCAAATATAATAAAATTATGTAAATTCAAAATTTAAACAATTCAATCCTACTCTAAATATTCCAATCTTATTCTAATATTCAATAAATAATATTTCAAAACAAATATAAACATTTCAATCCTATTCTAATTATTCCAATCCTATACTAATATTCCAATCCTATACTAATATTTTAATCCTAACTACATATAATTCTATCCTAAAATAAGAAATTAATAAATATTTAAAGTTAAAAAGATATACCTTTGAATTGGAGAAATTGGAGGAGTGATTGAATGAGAGGATTAGAATGAGCAAGAGGAGAGGAATGAGCGAAGGGGGAAAACGTTTGGTGCCGTATATATAGATTTTGCGCCCGTCGCAAAATCGACGCAAAATCGTTGCTATTTTGCAGTCAAAATTTTGACCAATAGTGGAAAGACGCCAAGTTTGCGACGATTTAGTGTCGAATTTGGCGCCTTTATTTTGACCGCTTTCCAAAATAATTTTAAACTTTTTGAAACTCAATTTTCTGCGCCAATATTGCGACGATTTAGCGAGGAACCGACGCTAAATCGTCGCAAAACTCAGTATGAGAGTTGCGACGATTTTAGCGTTGATTCCTCGCTAAATCATCGCAAACCTTAATACGAGATTTGCGACGACTTAGCATTGATTCCTCGCTAAATCGTCGCAAAACTCCGTATAAAGATTTGCGACGATTTAGCGAGGAATCGACGCTAAATCGTCGCAAACCGTAAATATTATTTAATATTTACGAAATTTGCCACAAAATTGCAATGAATTAGCGACGACTCGTTGCTATTTCGTTGCAAAATATTTGTCACAAATATATGAAAGTTAAGTGTATTATTTAAAAATTCTGAATAATTTTGCTAATACACTGCAAAACTTTTATAAAGTTAAGAAACTTCATTTCAAGAAATAAATTAAGTTTTCACAAAAATATTTAGAGTAAAATTATATTTAATAATAATACATCTCGAGTTGAAGAAAAAAAATTAGACATTTTCATATGAGGAGTCTTCATCGGTAGCTTCATGACTTTCATCAAACTCATTGTCATCTTCGTCTTCAGTAATGTTGTCATCAACTAAATCTTCAACTTGATAATTATGCGGATCGATAAGTAAGATGTCATCAGTAGTTTGATATGGCGTTGACATGTCTCCGCAAAATTCTTGTTGCATTGGCGATTCACCATTAAGGCCAACAATACGACCTCTAGGACAAACTTTTATAGCTGATAACCATCGTATCCCTGTTTATCAAACTCAAGGATATAGAATAAAGCTGACTTGTTCTGCCTGTGATCCAAGTATGAAAGGTTCAAAATTACGGTATCGCCGTGATGCATTGACATCGACTACGCCAAATTTGTTTAAGCGAACACCTACACCAACAACGGGATCAAACCAATCACATTTGAATAATGTGCATTTTAAGTTGATTGTTCATGGGTATTCAACTTCAATTATGTCTGTCAATATCCCGTAAAAGTCTAAGTCACCCTTCACATAAATCCCATAATTAGCGGTTGATCTATGGCTCCCGTGTTCTTGTGTATGAAACACATATCCTAGAGTAAAATACATAGGTGCAGTCGTGATCTTTCCAATCGGGCCTTGAATCAACTCTCGAAACCAAATTAGATATGATGTATCATCATATTCCACCTACAGAGATCATGTAAACCATGTCGTTATGATGAATCCAACCAAACATCGATATTTCCATGTCTAAATTTTTTTTATATATATAAATAAATAATATATACGTACTTGTGCCTTTAACCATGGGGCAAAATTGCGATCTTTAAGCTTTTCAAATTGATCAGACGTTATATCAGGATAAGCTTCTTCTACTTGACACTTGAATAAGCTGAGATGAAAATTTAAAAAACTTTTTAAAATAAATAAATCACTAGCTAATATATATATATATCTGTATAACGTCTACCTTTCAAATGGTCTCACGAATTCGCAGTTTGTGAGAATATACGTATGTGCGCTATGACGATCTTTATCATTCGTCCACCAGACTTCCTGCAATCTTCCACTAAGTCGACCTATAGGTGAAAAGATATCTGGTACTCCCTCAACAGCGTAAGTTGGTGCAACACCACCGTCATCGTACCGTCTTGTTGCTCTTTTGCGTGTTCGAACTGTAAGTGCAAAGTAGTATGAAGAGAAGTGTGATGTTTCTTCAATTAAACCCCCAGCAACTATTGAGCCTTCAACTTTGCAAGGTTTTTAGCCTTCCCTTTTAAATGTCCCATGAAACGTTCAAAAGGATACATCCAACAAAACTGAACAGGTCCTCCTAGTGCAGTTTCATAAGAGAGATGTTCCATAACATCAAAAAAGGACAGACAAAATATGTTCTCTAAGTTGCACAACAATATTGCAATGTTGTCATCCAGATGTTGAATTCCATCCTCTGTAAGAGTTCGTGTACATAAATCTCTAAAAAACGCTCTTATTCCTGTAATCATGATAAATTAATAATTAGTCAACTAAAATATCTATCAAAACTTAAATAAATTAAATAAAATTAATTGTAATTACCAGCAATTGATTCATGTACATTTTTGGGTAGAAGCTCCGCAAATGCGAAAGGTAGTAGTCGTTGCATAAACACATGACAATCATGACTTTTCATACCTGAAAACTTTTGACCTTGCTCAACACATTTAGATAGTTTAGAAAAGTACCCATCAGGAAAGTTGACGGCTGATGTTGCCCAATTGAACAACGCTGCCTTTGCATTTGCACACAACCTATATGTCGGAACAGGGGCTTTCCCATTGTTTGTAAGGTGCAAATCACTTCTTGAACATATATCAGGGAAGTCATGTCTAGACTTTATGTTGTCTTTAGTTCTTCCTTGCACGTTCAGAACTGTGTGCATTATGTTCTCGAAAAAGTTTTTCTCGATATGCATCACATCAAGGTTATGTCTCAACAGATGATCTTTCCAATAAGAAAGTTCCCAGAATATGCTTTTCTTATGCCAATTATGATGATCGCCATATCTGTCGGGCATGTTAGCTGGAATGTGCCAGTTACCCCCCCCCCTCCCCGATAAGCTGTTTCTTGGGCACCGTAATGATCAATTTGCGCAAACAAATCTTCTCCACTTAGATACGGTGGTGGTGGGGCACGTACAACTTTGTTTTTCCTGAACAACTTCTTGTTTCTCCGGTATGGATGGTTGATTGGGAGAAACCGGCGGTGACAATCAAACCAACTTGTTTTCCGTCCATATTTCAATTGAAACGCATCTGTACGATTAAGAAAATACGGACATGACAACCTTCTATGCGTAGTCCAACCCGATAGCATTCCATAAGCCGGAAAGTCACTTATGGTCCACATAAGCACTGCACGCATCGTAAAGTTCTTTTTCCTAGAGATATCATATGTACGAACACCTGTATACCACAATAGCTTCAACTCATATATTAGTGGCTGCAATAAAACATCAAGAGACCGCTTTGGATGTTTAGGACCAGGTACTAAAATACTCAAGAATAAAAATTCCCTTTCCATGCACATATCTGGGGAAAGGTTGTAAGGTGTTAAAATTACTGGCCACAAAGAGTATTGCCTTCCAGACATGCCAAATGGACTAAATCCATCAGTGCAAAGACCAAGATACACATTAAGAATATTTCTAGCAAAAAATGAGTATACCGTCTGAAAGTATTTCCAAGCTTTAGCATCAGAAGGATGAGTTATCTCCCCATTTGTGGATGAATGTTCTGCATGCCATCTCATCGATGCAGCTGTCCTTTCTGATTGATATAATTGCTTCAGCCTATTTTTTATTGGGAGGTACCACATCCTTTGGTACGTTACCTTATTTTGCCCAGTACCTTGCCGTTTGTATCTCGGCTTTTGGCAAAATCTACACTTCTGCAGCTTATCATCATCTTTCCAAAAAAATCATACAATTATCAATGCAAACATCAATCATCTCCGATGGTAACCCTAGACTGTTGACCAATTTCTGGATTTCATAGTAAGACTCTACAGAATGATTATCTTCTGGCAAATACTCTTTGAAGACCTCTGCCACGCTATCCATGCAAATCTCAGATAAGTTATGATCAGTTTTAATGTTCATCAATCTAGATGCCAATGATAACTTAGACAAACCGTCTCTACATCCTTCGTAGATTGGTTGATTTGCAGCGTCTAACATATCATAAAACTGTTTTGCATCTATGTTTGGTTCCTCATAATCATTATTTTCCGTTAATGATGTTATTGTCTCATGGAATGCATCTGTAACCATGTCATGAAACCTATTCTGATCTCCACCCACATTCTGTTGACTACCGTATTGATGATAATCCTCATGATCATGCAAAATATTAGGTTCATCATCCAAATCTACATAATTACTACTACTACCCCTTTCATAATTATAACACTGACCATAACCATCTCCATGTTGAAACCAAATAAAATATTGTGCCATAAACCCTCTACTATAGACATGCTTTTCCACCGTCTCAGTATTAATATATGATTTATTTTTACACTTCCGACAAGGACAATACATCATACCGGTTTCCATGGTCGTCGGCATATTTCTCGCCTGATACATGAATATTTGAAGACCTTCCACGAATTCGTTCGTCACCACTCCTTCAGAATCTTTATGCATATACATCCATCTTCGGAGTTCGTATATATCACCACCACTAGACATCCTTCAAAATAAAAGTTTTTTTTATTGTTTTATGTGTTTTTTTTTTTTGTGATTTGTTGTTTTTTTTTATAAAATATAAGTGAAGGAAGGAGGCTTTATATAGGCAATTTTATAGAAATTTGCAACGAATTTGCAAGGATTTTACCACCTTCTATTGCAATGAATTTGCAACATTAAAAATTTGTGACGTTTTAGCGTCAATTTACAGACGAATTTGTAACATTTTTCCGTCGCAAAAAACCAGTACAACAACCTAAAAACGTGTTTTCTAACCACTTTTGGTCGTCGCTAAATCGTTGCTATTTTGCAAAGAATAAATATGTTGCTAAATCGTTGCAAAATTGCATGGATTTTGCGTCGATTTTAAAACGTCGCAAAATAGCGACGATTTCAATTTTCGTTGCAAAAACGTTGCTACGCCGACGCTTTTTAGCGACGAAATATTTTCGACGCAAAAAACGACGCAAATACCCTGTTTTCTTGTAGTGATATAAGATAAATCCTAGGTGCAAGATAACCAAGGCGGCTCACTCAAGGGTTCACTCTGCTCTTAATTGAATATGCACTCAATTCAAAAGAGATGAAACTCTCAAACCCAAAATTAGAAATTAAAGAAGAAAAAGAGAGTATAAGAGAGATCTCTTTTTTTTCTTGTAAAATTGAAAAACTAAATTTCTCTTCAAAATAGATCCAAATTCGTATTAGAATATGGGCTTCCAACTCAAAACCAACTAGCAATGAGTGGAAAGGCTCATATATCTTATATACTAGTCAGGATTCTTTTCACTTTTCGATGTGGGATATTGTTATCCCTAATACACGTTCTCAAAATGACTAGTATATAAGATATATGAGCCTCTCAACTCAAAACCAATTGACAAAGGGTGGTGAGACTCATATATCTTATATACTAGTTAGAATCTTTGTCTCTTTCTTATGTGGGATATTTTTATCCCTAATAAGTCGAACCTCCCAACAAAGATTTATGCTATGAAATCAGATCTGCAACAGCCCACATCTCCTCATCATTGCAAAAAGAGGAGAGAAAGACGTAGCCACCATCTTTGACTTCTTCTTTTCAAGGAGAAAGAGGTTTTTTTTATCAAAATTCAATTTATAGAAAAATCAACGTGGGAATAAGAGTTATAAGAGCCCATTTTGAAATCAGTAAAGGTCCAAGTAATTTGTAGAAACATACCCAATAATCCTCCACATGTTTCAAAACTTGAAAAGAAATGTTGATGTCCTTAGGACTTGAATCAACAAAATAGAAAATTTGTTTGAGAGTTTCGCAAATCAAATACAAAGTATTGTAGGCCTTTCACATAATCATGCATCACAAGTGTTCTAATGAGTTAGCCCGCAACTTATCTAGTTAGGCAGCCTCTACCTTGAAACTCTCTTAGGTAACTAATCAAGTGCATGTTGTCTCACACCTCCATACATGAATAAGTTCATTAAGAGACAGTACGTCTCAACCTTCCAACGACAACTACATGGGATCTTAACGATCATCAAATTAATATTATTCTTTCGTTTGACCAATGGAACCAAGAACTCAAAAGTGAATAGAGTTCTTGGTTTGGTATCCAGAATGATTTAACCTGTAAAAGGTTTTAGTCCCATTTCTTTTGATGTGTCCATGACCATTCGTCAACACAAGCCTTTCGTAAGAGGATCATCTAGGTTTTTCCATGATCTCACAAATTCCAGCGATAATATTCCAACTTCAATCAAGCTTAAGCTTCTTATCACTTTATATCGCATATGCATATGCCTTTTCTTCCCATTATACAGTGCGTTCATTGCCACATCATTCGCAGCTTGAGAATCACATCTCATGGACACCGAAGGACAAAGTCTCCCACTCATCAGAACATCAGCAAGCAGGTTTCTCAAACAATCCGTTTCTTGACCTGCCAATTCAAGATCAATTAGTTCAGATTCCATAGCAGAACGAGCAATACAAGTATGTTTAGTAGACTTTCATGCTACAGCTCCGCCACCCAATGTGAATACAAAACCACTAGTAGAATTTACTTCATCAATGTCTCCAATTTGAATCACAATAAGCTTCAAGCTGACAAGGAGAACCAGTATAACACAAGTTATAATCAATAGTTCCTTTCAAATATCTCATTAAACAACCAAGTGCTAACTAATACAGGGTTAGGATTATGTGTATATCTACTCAATCTACTCACAGCATATGCAATATCAGGTCTTGTGCAGTTCATCAAGTACATCACACTACCTATTATATTAGTATAATCAGATTGGTTCGCACTTTCTCCTCTATTCTTACGAAATTGCAAAGATGAATCATAAGGAGATTTAGCATAAGGTTAATTCCAATACCCAAATTTCTTAATTTTTCAACATATTAAGATTGGTTAACAAAAAATCCAGAAACAGTTTTTATGACTTTAATTCCAAGGATAACATCAGCTTCATCTAGATCTTTCATATCAAATTTAGAACTAAAGAAAACTTTTAAAGGTGTGCCAAATTTGTTACACAAACAATTTCCAGAGATGTGCCAAGAATAAGCATGTCATCTACATATAAGCATATAATGACAAATCCACGTTCATGCATTTTAGAAAACATAAACGACCTCCAAAATTTGAAACAAACCAATTTTCATGCAATATGTTACTGAATTTTTCAAACCATTGCTTAGGATCTTGCTTAAGACCATAAAGAGGTTTTTTCAACTTGCACACTTTATGTTCTTGACCATGCACAATGAATTCTTCAGGTTGCAACATATATATTTCCTCATGCAAATCGCCATTTAAAAATGTAGTTTTGACATGCATTAGATGCACAACCAACTTATGAATATATGCAAGAGCAAACATATGCGAATGGTAGTAACTTTAGTAACAAGAGCATAAGTATTGAAATAGTCTCCTCCCTTTTTTTGTGCTAATCCTTGAGCCACCGGCCTCGGCTTAATTTTGTCAATGGACCCATCAGCCTTGAATTTTTTCTTTAGGATCCACTTGCATCTAATTACTTTGCAGCCCAAAGGCAAATTAACAATCTCCCAACTGTGGGTAGTCATAATAGAATCAAACTCATTATTGACTGCTTCATTCTAAAAAAACGGCATCCACAAATTTCATAGCTTCAAAAAATGTTTTAGAATCTTTTTCTATCAAGAAAGCATACACAAATTCTTCGCTAATTTTATCATACTCAGCTAGAAAGGTTGTAATAAAATCTGGACCAAAATCAATTTTAATTTTCATTCTCTTTCTCTTTCTAGGTTCTTCATTATCACTAAGAGTCCTTTTAGCAGATGCATTACTTAAAATAACAAACCCTAAATTACATACATTTCTAGAAGAAGCATATTCCAAGTTCCTTATAAAAGGAAACACATGCTCAAAAAAATCAACATCTCTAGACTCTATCATGCTGTCAAATAGCGAAGAGTCATGTTTAAAATTCAAGCAACAATAGGCAACAATGTTCAAAGCATAGTCAACAAACACAACATCTACACACTTAGAACCAATTGTTTTCTTTTAAAAGTAAGGAAATCCTACTTTAGCAAGACATCCCCACACTCTCAAGTAACTCAAATTTGGAGAATGACCTTTCTAAAGTTTATGGTTAATTGATGTTCACGACACTCACTGCTTTTCAATGTTTTATCGAGTAAATTATTGAGTCACACTTCTACCCATTAGGAAACCAATATGTCACAACGTTTTTATTTTACTTTTAGAACTCACCTTATTTGGATTTTGCAGATGCCGAGACGAGCAGGTTTCTGGGATAGACGACTATGGAGAAGATCGTCAGATGCTAGATCGAGTGCAAGGCCGAGTAACCACCGATACACGACATAGGGTAGTAGTTTAGATGATTCGGTAGTGCCATCCAAACATATGTGAAGGGTGCTAGACGGTATAGAATCAGAGTCATACATGGCTAGTAATCCATCAGAGACGTCAGTAGAGACCATTGCCACCGAACAATTGGTTGGGACGGACAGTTCCGTAGAGTCAGATCCATCAAAGTGTTTGGAGGATATTGGGGAAGAGGATGAAGAAGCAAGTTCAGAATCGAGTGAGCCAGTACCAGTGGTTGATGTCGGAGGAAGATTCGTAAGTGTTCTAGCGAGTGACTATGTAGTAATCAGGAATGATTCCAAAGAAGCACCAGAATTGGGAGATTTCGACCAGGGAATCAGAAACTTGTATGGTGATGAAGATGGGTTGATGTTCGAGGGCCAGATGGAGTACTATATGAGATAGACTCGGATTGTTCTTGACAGCCAGGAGTGAACCTTCACCCACCCATGCAAGAGGAGCTAGTGACATCGTATCTTAGCTCGATGTCGTTGAATGTGTCCGATGCGGTAGCCAAAGAGAATGTATCCTTCAATACCGAGTATAATGATTATCTACAAGCGAGTCTGCGCATCAGAAGAAAGGAAGGAAAGAGGAGAAGATGAAGAAATCGTTAGACTAATTTAGGTAACCCTGAAACCGTGCAGGCTAAAGGCCACTGAAAACAAGTAAGCATGGGTGCTAAACTCTACTTTATTGTAGTATCCATGGTAAATAATTGTAACAATAAATGTATGCGGTTGAACAATCTGCGTTTTATAAAGAGAGCTCATGTAACATATGTGTGCTAATAGGACAAAAGGTTTTCATATGGAAGATGACTTTGTGCTTTGCAACATAGTGTTGTTTGTATATGTGTGTGTACAAGGAAGGCGAGGACAAGTGCAAGGTACCGCGGATGCAACAGAGAAAAAGGACAAAGAGGGTAACAGAGTAAAAGAGGATCAATGTGAGAGAACAACGTAATCATCAAGGATCAAAAGAATGACATAAGAAGAAAAACGGATTTGAGGAATGAAAACGGAAAATGAGTGGTAAAGAAATATTCTTAAAGGAATCACGTGTGAACTCGGAAGGGTGATAAAAATTTGGAAAAGAATGATGAGAGTGATATATGGAAAAATGTTAAGTTCTAAGAGAGAACCCTTGGATCTTCATGGAGGAGATGAAGGAGATGACGTGATTAGTCCCAAGGGGAAACTTAAACTTAAACGTGAAAGCGGATAACAAAGGATCATCAAACCAATGATATGGCAAAGCAAGAAGAAGAATAAGGTGACTAAGAAAGCGTTAGAAGACAAAGAGAAAAGGAGATGACATGATCAGTCTCAAGAAGGGAGACTTGAATGCATGAGTAGGATTAGTTAAGAGTAATTAATCAATGAAATTAGAATGCATGAGTAGAATAATTAAGAGTAATTAATCAATGAAATTAGACTGCATGATTAGGATTAATTAAGTGTATTAATTGATAAGATTAGGATTAATTAAAGATAATTAATCAAAGTGATTAGGATATATAAAAGATAATTAATCAATGAAATTAGTATGCATTAGGATTAATTAATGATAATTAATCAATGAGGTTAGTATGCATGTTTAGGATTAATTAAGAGAATTAATCATAGTGATGAAAATGCATAAGTAGGATTAATTAATCATGGGTTGTTAGATGATTAAGCATGTGTGATTGCATAAGTAGATAGTGCTGCTTGCATGAAAGATTGCTTGCTAGATTGTTAGGGGTAGTTCTTAGTGTAGAACTTAATTATTGTGTGTTTAAATTCTATGTTGATAGAATTAGAATAGTGATAATTCTTAGTATAGAACTTGATTGTTGTATTGACCGTGAGGAAACAGTGCGATTATGATGATGTACAGACCGTAAGAGAGACGGTTTGGTTAAGTGTGTGGACCATTGGTAGTGAAACCGAGTGGTAATAAATGACCGGTTGTGTGTCATCAGTCCGGGAGGGAACCCAACTGTGAGAGAAAGAAGCAGTTTGGAAGGTGACTCACGAGGTTTCTCTTAGGAACGTACCGTTGGTTGGAGGGTTAAGTAGGCCGCTTAACTGACCTGAAAAGGGTAGACTGTCGTGAAACAGTATAACATTCATTACGACTTTGTGTCTTTGAAGGGCTTGACCTCTTAGGATCAGAGAGAACAGTAAGATCACATCTATTAGATCTATAGCATAGAAAATGTGAGCCAAGGCAAAGAGGCCATAGGCAAATCAAGAAATACGTGGAGGTATGTTCCGAGGCTAAAGAAATGCGAGGAGGAATGTTCTGAAGGCTGAAAGGAAATGTAGTGTGGCATGTCCCGGGAGAATGCTAAGGCAGAGAGGCTGAAGCAAGTGTATTGAGGCAGGTAGCCGAAGTAAAAAGGAATGTCTGAAGACATGTCCTTGATGGTTGGGAAGAATTAGACCAAAGTATTAGACTTCCCACTTAGCATAGCAGCGTAATATCGCTCCATTAGTATAGTGAAGTGTAGGAGAGATGCGACAGAGGCATATTAGCATTGATTGTTTGCATGAGTAGAATAGTTGGGGTGGGGATTGGGGTTAGACTAACGATGTCTTCTGCAGGGTCGGGTCCACTAATTAACATAGCACAAAGTTACTTATGATTCCACCATTTTGGTGCAGGTAGCCCTAGGTGAACGTAGGTGGAAGTTGGGACATTAGGACAATTGATGTTGATTGGTCGGGTAGAAGTGAAATGGAGAATAATGTGTATTATGTATGATTTAAAATGGGCACCACTGCGTATATGTATTTTGATGTGTTTTTGAATATAAGTATATAGTGTATGCAAAGTGGATTTTGGTAAAGATGGGTGAGTGCCAGTGATATGTCGGTTTGTTCCGAGCAGACACAATTCTCTCATATCATAAAGGGTTTAAAATCCTAATATCGTGTGAGATAGGAGGCGATACTAAGAGTGATTTGACAAGAATGTTGGCTACTTGGAAGAACCCAGTTGAGTTATTCTTGGTGCACGCCCTCTTGTGCATCCTCCATCACTCTTAGTTTTAGAGTAGTACAGGGTTGTTACAATATCACTTAAGTTTCATCTTTGTAGACGATATTTATCACATCACTCTCACATTTATTTTGATTCGATGTTGCTAGAATCTTAAGACTGTTGGGCGTGGCGACTCGTGACAACGCAACATACAGTTGACCATAGCTGAAGACTAGCTTAGGTAAAAACAATGCGACTCTGCTTAAAGTTAATTTGTCCTTGACTTTTATTGATAGTCATAGCATAGCATATCCGTAATAGGAATTGCCTCCTTCTTAGAGTGAATGGATGTTTTGAATCTTGTGGTGAAAGAATAATCCTAGGGAATTAAACTTTTTTGGGCACTGTATTATCAGAAAGAACCTCAGCTTCATTTATTCGTACTCCCAGATGAATAACTATCAGCCTAGTTCCATTGCACAAGCCTTCTTTTTGATTGAGATTCCTAATTAGCATTATTGGAATTCCAACCTTTAGGCATAATCCAGGGAACTCCAAAGAATTTTGATATTCCATTGGATATGTCATCTCATAGCCTCCTTCGTGTGTCTCACTGGTCATTATGCTATCAACACTAAAATATTCTCGTTCTTCTCCTGGGACCTTAGACAGCATAAAATAGTTTATTTCATCCACAACCTCATTTCGTGGACTCAATATTGCTGAATCATTCAATTCTTTTATACTAGAGTATGATTGGTAATAATTTGGGAAGGTTGAATGACAAAGCAATTCCATAGGATTCTTAGTTCCTGGTGGCAGTATCAAGGTATCATCAACTATGATGGAATCTTTTTCCTGAAACACATCATTGGCAATGTTTTTTTTGGGTGCGACTCCATCTCCTACTTTCAAAATCCATTCTACATTTTTTTTTCTTCAGCTACGACACGCATATTTTTTTAGAGCAAGTATTTATGACATGAATCCCAAAGATAGGAACGATTAATCACAGGCATACTGTCTCTTGTCGAGTCCCTTGAGGTATAACTGGTAGAATTTGTCTAAAATCTCCTTCCAGAACTACGGGTTTCCCTCCAAATGGTTTGAATTGAGCTGTTTTGTCAGCAGTTGACAAAATATCTCTTAATGTCCTATCAAGAGATTTAAATGTATGACGATAAGCCATGGGTGCTTCATCCCAAATAATAAGTGCACTTTAGTAATTAGGTTGACTAGCATTGTCCCTGCTTTAATATCATAAACAAAATCTTCATGCACATTAATTGGTATTTTGAATCTTGAATGTGTTGTCCGCCCTCCTGGTAAAAGTAACGCGGCAATGGCTGACGATGCCACTGGCAAAACCAACTTTCTCTTTGATTTCAAAGCAGAGATAATAATCTTGTATAAAAAGGTTTTCCCTGTTTCACCAACCCCATATATGAAGAACAATTTTTCTTCCTCATTCAAGACTGAGTTAATGACACTGTGATAAATTGAACTTTGCTCATCATTAAGCTTGTTGAATAACTCCGCATGTATTTTCTGCTCCTAATTCTCAATGTTAAATTGAAACTCTTCAGTAGAAAAAAAAAATTGAAACTCTTCTTGAAGAAAAGTTTTTTTTAGTTCTGCCAAACTAGTCTTGTTTGGCAAAGACATATCTGTGAAATCTGTTAAGGATCTTTCATTTTTGCATAGTAGCTTATCCATTTCCAATAAGGTGTATTCCTTCAATTCTTTTGATTTGAGCTCTAAGCTAGAGAAATGAAGAACTTTCTTTTGGTAGTAAGATATTGCCAGCAATGGTTCCAAAGCCGTAGCGGTTGTGATACTGCACAGTAAATCAGTAGTAAGACAAATAATTGTCTCAATTGCCATGTCGTTACCCATAGTGATGCTTCATCCATACAATCATGCCATTCTTTGTCATCGTCTAGTAAACCTCGAGCATAACATGCAGCTTTGAAAGAATCGAAAAATTTCATCCCAATTGTTTTAAGATCGTCAAAACTCATTTTTCCCTTGGAGACATTCACAAATATTTGAAAATAATATTTTTCACCAGCGGTTGGGTGTATATTTACGACCCTACCAATGCTCCCTTTTTGTTTTCTTGTAGCCCACATCTTATCAGAACCATTCCAAACCAATCGTGGCAGCATCTCAACATAGTATAAATTTTGAGCTACTTTAGAGATCTTATTCATCTCAAATCACTCTGTAAGCATAGTTCGGTCATGTTTGTAACGACCTTCCACAGCTTCTAAATTTTTTCCCTCTTCAAACACCGCAAATTGTTCCCCTGGTAAATGAATTGGTAACCTCAGTACAACTAGATTGTGGTGATGGATATTGAACTTGAAATTAAATTCTCCATATATATTGCTTCATATGCAGATAAATAACGGCCATCCAAATATTCAGTGATTTCGTCAACTTTTTCTTTCTCGGATTTCTTCGTATCTTTTTGCGAAGCTGCATCACTAACTTTCTGGATTAAGAGGGTTGCTCTATCTTCTCCTTTTGTTATGTACTTGAACATATATTTATAAGCACCCATCTTATTGCACCATTCAATATTTATATGAGCTTTATACTTTTTTAGAATGTCGAGATGATGAGGTACCACAAACCGATTATCCAGTTTCGTTTCACCTTTCATCACAAACTTGTTTGTCGATCGGCGCTGATATAAGACAATCTTTTTTTTTGGAAGTTTTTGCTACATACTCCCTTAGCCATGCATGGTGAAGACATTCGATCTTATCCACATGGGTCATGCATCATGTGAAACTCTTCCAATTCATATCCTTTTAGATCTTTTACTCTATCAGGGATTTAAGCCGAAATGTACTTACCTATATTAGGTTGTGAGGGATTTTTATGCTCTTGGGGTACCATAGGAGTATGTGTGCATGTGGCAATCCTCACTTTTGGAACTCAATAGTGTAAACAATAGTATCACGTGGAAAGTAAAAGAATATAGTATTTCTTTAGTTTATTAAATAAGAATTTTTAGAAGATATTATTGTAATGTGTGCACCTGCAACTGGCTTTGGGAAGAAGAGTCCTTTGTTGAAATCTACTAACAGCTCATCTAGCTTAATTTTGAATACTCGACATTCTATGTCAGGTCTGTCAATAGCTAAATCATTCACATATGTTTTTAAGTGAGCTATAATTTTCTCCTACTTTGGGTTAGTTGCATTGTGATAAATAAATATGGTTTCCCGTACCATCTACATAAAGCCATTGCATCATGATATTTTTCAACCATGTAAACATAGACTCCCTGTATGGCTAGATGGTAAGATTACTCTTTTTCCTATTGATTTTGCATCTGTGTCACCCCTAGTAACCGCATGTTTTACGTTGCTGTACAATTCCGCTCTCAATTTCTTTTGATTCAGTCGAATCCAACGTAATCGTTCTTGTTCAATTGTTGTATAGGCATCAACAATATATTGATGAATTAACCGCTTCGATCGAACTATTTTCATGCCCTCGTCGAGTCTTGTATGTATTTGATAAGTTAGAACTCTCTTTTTGTTATGCATGTCCTTTTTGTTTGAAACCCTTCACTTGATGAATTAGCTATCCCTTCATGGTATCCAGTTTCTCCATATGGGAATAAAAGTGGATACTGAAGTGTCATGAATAAAGGGTGTGTATCATTTATCCATTGTAGTTCTGAAGTTTGGAGTTGGACAATGACATCTCTTTCTCCGTTATTTTCTAATAAACCACCCACAATTAATCCTGCTATTTCATCTGTTGTTGGCATGTAGTACCTCCCCTGTTCCTTTTGGCCAATCAGTCTGATACAAAATTCACTGCATTCATCACTATGATACACATCTCTTGCTTTATTCGAAATACTTTTGCTAAACAATTGAAGGTGTCAACTATAGATATTAGTTCTTTAACTGTTTCTTCTTTCAACTGACCATCCTTTGATGTTCGACTCATGGCTGAGATTCTGTTTTTCACTTTGTTGGTTGTGTCGAAGGTGTAAAGTTGTAAAAATTAAGGCTTCTGACCTTCAATTGGCAACAATGAACCTATGTTGTGGAGGTTTTGGCCATGAATGTTGTAGGTAAAGGGGCCGCCGCTTTTGTTTGTGACATCTATCTTAGCCCCCATTGAGGTAAATGCAAGTATAGAATTGTATGTTCTAATAGTTTGTTGGAAGTGTCTTGATACGGTTTGCAATTTCTTCAATGCGGGAGGGGGTTGTGGTTCGGCTCGTAAGTTTACTCCCCCTTGTTGACAACATAATGTAAATAGTGAAGCCTTAGATGGGCCTTTTGTTCTGATTTTTTCTTGTTTCCACTAAAGCATGACAGAATGGACATCGAAGCATTCCAATCAATTCCTTACTATCAGTGATGCCTTCTTTAAGGTTTCCAATGTTTGTATTCTCTGTATTGATCGTGTTTGCTTATTAGTTGTAACTAATATAACTCATGAAAGTGAATGTGGTGTAGGAGAAACTCACTTATAGTTTTATGAGTAGCTCTTCTGGCTAGAATAATTGCTCGTCGCATTTTACGTGCTCTACGTTGGTGATCTACGATGGTGAAAGAAACTTAGGCTTGGAATGGAAAAATGTCATAAAAAGCCTTACCTTTGTCATTTCGGCCATTTGAGATATGTACTCTCAATTTTTTTTAAAAAACCCCAAATTTTAAATTGACTTCCGTTTTAATCACAAACTTTGCGTTGACTGAGCCATAAGAGGCACGTCGTTAAGTCAAATGACGGACCAAATTAACGGGGTTAAGTCAATGTTAACATATTCCGTTAAACTATTGCCTTTTTAAATTTAAACATAAACTTTCAGTTTATGATTTTCATTTAAATCATAAACTTTGAGTTGATTAAGCCATTAGAGGCACGTCGTTTTAGGTTATTTAAAAAACAAAAATCTGGGATTCGAACCCCTCACCTTTGACAAAAAACAATCACGATTTAACCACTTGAATAGTAGTGTTTTATTGATATTTTTATACAAACACACATATATATAAAACTTATATAAATATTAAAACTTAAAAAAACATTATATATATGTATATAACTTATATTTATATATAATATTATACTTTGAAAATAAATATATAAAGTTATATATATAGAAAAATATCCAAAAAAAAACAAATATCGCATATACATTTTAACCTTATAATTTTAACTTTATAACCACGTTATTTTAGATTATTTTTTCAAACGCAATAATGAGATTTGAACCCCTCATATTTGAAACAAAACAGTCATAGACTAAATTATAAAATTTATCCAGTGTTAACTAATTTTGTTTTTAATATTTAAAATTTATAATTTAGTATGTTGTGGGCTTTTCTAAATAAAATATGGGATTCAAACCCTTCACATTTGAGACAAAACAGTCACAAACATAATTATATAGTTTACCCAATGTTTTGATTATTTACTCTTTGATATTTAAATTTTATAATTTGGGCTTTTTTGTTTTTTAAACGCAATCTAGAATTCAAATCCCTCACATTTGAGAGTAAACAGTCACGAACTAAATTATAAAGTTAAAATTATAAGGTTATAATGTATATGAGATATTTTGTATGTTAAATTATTTTAACTCCATATTTTATTCAGTTTTACGTTAAATTATTAGATTTGTATAAATTAGTTAGTAATTAATCACTGATATGGGCTTCTATTTTTCTGTAGCAATAACTTGAAGAAGAAATGAAATGAGGCTTCATAGTTGTATTGTTTTCGTTTGAGTATTAGGTTCCAAAAAAGTTAGTCTATGAATTCCGTCCATTATGCGAGAATTTAATTAAAACCTTTAACAATATAAAATTTTGAGTCTAAACATAGGCAAGCGAATTTTAGTTCTTTTATATTTTAATCATATCCATTATCTATCAAAATTTTAGAGAAAAATTTCAACATGTTTTACTACAATTACATTTTTATCTTTTTGTGATATAATTATCTAAAATTATTATTTTCCAATTTTTTTTACATTTTTTTCTATTTTTTATGTTATATTTTTATCATTTCAATTTTAATTTTTAAATCAATTATGAACTCATTTAACTTATTATAAGAGATCACTGACGAATCCCATTGAGTATTACACTAAGTGAATTTTGATTTTTAGGGCTTTTGTGTGAACACACGTTTTTATATAATCTAACACGTGCATTTTAATATACTATATATATATATATATAACGATTTCTCTAAGATAAATATTTAAAAATTTTCAGCAATTGTACAATATTATTATGGAACGTAGATATTATATATTAGGTATTAAATATTTGATTACAAAATAATATAAACTGTAAGTGTTATGTGTGATATGAATATCATGAGAAGCAAGAATGACCAAAATGATGCATTACTTGTACCCGTTGGATCAGTGACTAAAGCTAAAACTAAGAAGATTAAAAAAGCATTTAATGGGCTTATTCAAGAGCTTTTGGACAAAGAGAGTATTCAAAATTCTTTTAGGGGAGATGTATGTCAAGTCCATCCCCTTTTGAGCTTAATTCAAATCCAAAAAAGTTCAAATTAAATGTCTCATTTTTGTGGCTAAAGATGATGACAAAAATGGAGGCCAAAAATCAATTTGGAGAGAGTGGAAACATTAAAAGTTGAATTCTCATTCAACTATCTATCTTTATTTTTTTTAGTTTTCAAGACAATAATATTTATATCTTTTCTTCCAAGTTTTCTTTCCCTTTATATTCATATAATCTCCATTGGAGAAAACATTTTTATAAAATTTCTTTTCTTTGAGAGCGATTCTTTTTTGTTCCTTGTGAACACAACTGATTGCTTGGTGTGTAATATCCAACAATCACAAAATCGATCTGTCTTGGTGAGTGATATCCAGGGGATCAGTCCGCATTGGTGTGTCATATCCAAGGGACATGTAAATAAGAGCTTTCCGCAACTCTTGTGCGACCATTCGCTCCACCATCTTTATTCGTTGAGGCTTCATCGTCCATCGTCCAAAAGAATTTCCATCTACCAACTTTGAGAGTGAAGAATCCTTGGGAGGATCATGTCATTTGGTATCAGAGCACACACTTAAGTTTGGTATTCTATCAATCTTCTCACCTTCTCATCTTTTCACCTTCTTATATTTTCATCTTCTTTCATTCATCTTCTACATTTTCATATTATTTTCTATCTATCTTATTCTAGAACCACCAAAAGAAAAAAAAAGAGAAAAGAAAAACTACGGCTGATTTGTTTGTACGACCGCAGATTTGTTTTAGTCCCAGCAGATTTGTTTTAGTCATCGCAGATTTGTTTACTTATCGCAAATTTGTTTAAAGTGCCGCATATTTATTTTAGTCAGCGCATATTTGTTCTCAGTTTTTCCTACAGCACCAAAATGAACAATCCCAGTTTTCTGAAACGACCATTTTGCTCCTCTCGAGAACAAAAGCAATTTTTCTGAATTTTGGGTTAACTATTGGGTTTGATTGGTTCTTGCTCTATATAAACCTTTGAGAATCACTTGAGTGAGGCAATTCTTGAGAGTTTTTGAGAGAAAACACTTGAGAGTAAATACTTGTGAGAACCTTTACTACTAACTCATTTGTTGAATTTTGCAGGTGTATTTATGTCTGAAAACGAAGAAAAAAACAAGCATGAGGGACAACAATAACTTCCTAACCTCCAAATGGAAGCCTTGTTGGGAGAAATGCGACAATGAGAGTTGAGTTGGATGTGGTACATGAAAGGTTGGACCGGGTGCAAAAGGAGGTTCAACAGAGGCAACCACATAATTTGCCTAATCCACCGAGGAGAATTGTAAACAAGATCCAGGCACCTAGAGATGATGAGGCAGATATTTATTACAGTTATGATAGTCACTCATCACATGGAAGCAGAAAAAGGCTTAGACGTGTTCAGGAAGGCAGAAAGCAAAACAATGAAAATTTGGGTGGTCTTAAGCTCAAAATTCCACCGTTCTATGGGGAAAATGATACAGACATCTACCTAGAGTGGGAGAAGAAAATAGAACTCGCTTTTAACTTCCAAAATTGTTCGGAGATCAACAAGGTGAGAGCAACAGCCATTGAATTTAATGAGTATGCACTCAGCTAGTGGGATCAGCTAGTAACCTCACGAAGGCGAAATGGAGAATATCCACTAGAGACTTGGGCAGAAATGAAAGCAGTCTTGAGAAAGAGGTTCGTTCCCAACCATTACCATCGTGATCTACATCAGAAGCTAAGGAGTGGAAGATTATTATCAGGAGATGGAGAATCTTTTGATAAAAGCTGATGTAGAAGAGGATTGAGAAGAAATTATGGCCAGGTTCTTGAGTGGTTTGAGCAGAAATATCCAGTATCGACTTGATATGCAATACTATGTGGAGTTAGAAGAGATGTTGCACAAGGTGATTATGATAGAACGACAACTGAAGAGGAAGAGTTCTACACGACAAACTTATGGGGCTGGAACATCAAATGCCAAGCTTAGTTACCAGAGGGAAGAGAAGTTAGTCACCAATCCAAAGGTGGGCACCAAACTTGTTATTGTTAATCAAGTTACCAAGGGCAAAACCGAGGCTACTACTACGAGATCTCGAGAAGTGAGATGTTTCAAGTGTCATGGGGTGGGACATTATGCCAATGAATACTCCAACAGGAAGACCATGATTCTTCTAGACAATGGAGAGTACAAATCAGAAGAAGAGGAAGTGGTTTCTGATACACTAGAAGAATATGAGGAGATGCCGGCTAAGGGCGACTTGTTGGTAGCAAGGAGATCACTAAGTGTGCAGACTAAGACCGAGGAGCAAGAGAAAAAGGAGAACTTGTTTCATACTATATGTTATGTCTGAGACAAGGTGTGCAGTCTCATAATTGATGGAGGTAGTTGCACACACGTGACAAGTCAAACAATGGTCCAGAAACTTGGATTAGTGGTGAAAAACCATCCAAAGCCTTACAAGCTTCAGTGGCTTAATGACAATGGAGAGATGAAGGTCAACAACGAAGTGTTGGGTCCTATTATCATAGGGAAGTACGAGGATGAGGTTCTATGTGATCTGCTACCCATGGAGGCAAGCCATATTCTACTTGGCAGGCCGTGGCAATCCTATCAAAGGACGAACCATGATGGATTCACTAATCAGTATTCTTTTGAGTTCGAAGGGAGAAAATTCACTTTGGTTCCGATAACTCCTCATGAAGTTTAGCAAGATCAGTTGTTACTTAAGCATAGGAGAGAAACAAATACTATGAGCGACCCCACAAATACTACTCACCAAAAAGAGAGCGAGAGTCTGAGAAAAGCCAAGAAAAAGGCCTTTGAGAGCGAACATGTGAGACATTCAAATTTCTTTGTGAGAAAAGGAGAGATTGAGAGAGCTTTGTTTTCAAAACAAACTTTGATTATGATGGTTTACAAGGAAGTTCTTATGAACTTGACTGACCTTACACCGGTATTACCAAATGAGTTGATTTCTCTTTTGCAGGAATTTGAAGATGTGTTTCTAAAGGACAATTAAAAAGGACTACCACTTATCCGTAATATTGAGCACCAAATTGATTTTGTACCATGAGCATCCTTTCCTAACCGGCATCCTATAGAACGAATCCAAAGGAAACAAAGGAGCTTCAAAGGCAAGTTAGGGAGCTGATGGAGAATGGGTACATCCAAGAAAGCATGAGTCCATGTGTTGTTCCAGTTTTGCTAGTTCCTAAGAAGGATGGGACTTGGAGAATGTGTGTAGATTTCATTGTCATCAATAACATCACGGTTAAGTATCGACATCCCATTCCTTGGTTGGATGATATGCTTGATGAATTGCATGGTTCCTGTGTGTTTTCCAAAATTGATCTTAAAAGTGGTTATCACCAGATTAGAATGAAAGAGGTTGATGAATGAAAAACTGCTTTTAAAACAAAGCATGGCTTATATGAGTGGTTAGTGATGCCTTTTCGCTTAACTAATGCACCCAGCACATTCATGAGATTAATGAATCATGTTTTGAGATCGTTTATTAGAATCTTTGTTGTTGTCTACTTTGATGACAATCTTATCTATAGCAAAAACTCAGAAGAACATGTTGAACATCTAAAATCTGTTAGAAGTTTTAAGAAAAGAGAAGTTGTTTGCTAATTTGAAGAAGTGTACCTTTTGCACGGATAATCTTGTGTTTCTAGGTTTTGTTGTCAGTGTACATGGTATAGATGTTGATGAAGAAAAGGTGAAGGCTATTCGAGAGTGGCTAAGTCCAAACACTGTTGGAGAAGTGCGAAGCTTTCACGGACTTGCTGGTTTCTATCGGAGACTTGTGAGAAACTTTAGCACCATTGCTGACCCACTCACTGAGGTGATAAAGAAAGATGTAGGATTCAAATGGGGAGAAGTTTAAGAGGAATCATTCCAGCAGCTCAAGGAGAAACTGACTAACGCACCCTTATTGTCTTTACCTAACTTTCTAAAGACTTTTGAAATTGAGTGTGATGTTTCAGGTGTTGGGATTGGAGCTGTGTTGATGCAAGAAAAAAGGCCAATCGCTTACTTTAGTGAAAAACTAACAGGAGCAACCCTGAACTATCCTACATATGACAAGGAGTTGTATGCACTTGTTAGGGTTTTGCAAACATGGCAGCATTACTTATGGTATAAGGAGTTCGTAATTCATACTGATCATAAATCCTTGAAGCATTTGAAGGGCTGAACGTTGGATAGAATTCATTGAGAATTTTCCTTATGTCATTCAATACAAGCAAGGTAAGGAAAATGTCTTGGCTGATGCATTATCAAGAAGGTTCACTTTGCTTTCTACTCTTGATGCTAAGTTACTTGGTTTTGAACACATCAAAGAGTTATATTCTTCAGACCATGATTTTAAGGATGTGTACCCATCTTGTGAGAAACTCGTGCATGGGAATTTCTTTAGGCATGAAGATTTTCTATTTCATGAGGATAAACTGTGTGTGCCTAATTGTGTTATGAGGGATCTTCTAGTTAGGAAATCGCATGGGGAGGACTAATGGGGCATTTTGGAGTCGCCAAAACTTTGACTATTTTGCAGGAACATTTCTATTGGCCACATATGAAGAGAGAGACGTGGAGAGAATATGTGGTAGATGTGTAACTTGCAAACAAGCTAAGTCCAAAGTACAACCGCATGATATGTATACTCCTTTACCTATTCCAACTCAAACATGGACTGACATCTCTATGGATCTTGTGTTAGGATTGCCTAGGACTAAGAATGGAAGAGATTTTGTCTCATTGCTTGTTGATAGATTCTCTAAGATGGCACATTTCATTCCATGTCATAAAATTGATAATGCCTTATATGTTGCTGATTTGTTCTTTAGAGAACTTGTTCGATCGCATGGCATGCCTAGAACTATTGTTTATGATAGAGATGTTAAGTTCTTAAGCTACTTTTGGTAGACCTTATGGGTTGTTTTCAACAACTTGTCATCCTCAAACTGATGGTCAAACTGAAGTAGCGAATAGGACTTTGTCTACATTGTTGCGTGCTATCATCAAAAAGAACATTAAAACTTGGGAAGATTGCTTGCCGCATGTTGAGTTTGCTTATAACCATTCTATACATTCTGCTACTAAATTTTCACCATTTCATATTCTTTATGATTTTAATCATTTAACTCCATTGGATTTATCACCACTACCTTTCAATGAGCGTGTGAATTTAGATGGCAAAATAAAGGTTGAACTTGTTAAGTAGATTCATGAGAAAGCAAGGGTGAACATTGACAAGAGGACTGAGCAGTACCAAAAGCACGTAAACAAAGGACGACGCAAGGTGATATTTATACCAGGAGATTCGGTGTGGATTCATATGAGACAAGAGCGCTTTCCATCACAAAGGAATCCATTCCAAATCTTAGAGTGGATTAATGACAATGCTTACAAGCTAGATTTTCAAGGTGAGTATAATGTGAGTAACTCTTTCAATGTTGCTGACTTGACTCCTTTTGATGTAGGTGAACCTGATTTGAGGTCAAATCCTTTTGAAGAGGAGGGGATGATACAGATATCATGAGAAGCAAGAACGACCAAGATGATGCATTGCTTGTACATGTTGGACCAGTGACTAGAACTAAGGCCAAGAAGATTAAAGAGGCACTTAACGGCTTATTCAAGAGCTTTTGGACAAGGAGAGCATTTAAAATTCTTTTAGGGAGGATGTTTGTCAAGTCCAGCCTCTTTTGAGCCTAATTCAAGTCCAAAAATGCCCAAATTAAATGTCTCATTTTTGTGGCTAAAGAGGATGACGAAAATGGAGGCCAAAAGTCAATTTGGAGGGAGTGGAAACATCAAGAGTTGAATTCTCATTCAACTATCTATCTTTATTTCTTTTAGTTTTCAAAACAATTAAATTTCTATCTTTTTTTCAAGTTTTCTTTCCTTTTATATTCATGTAATCTCTATTGGAGAAAACACACATCTTTTTTATAAAACTTCTTTTCTTTGAGAGTGATTCTCTTTTGTTCTTTGTGAACACAACTGATTGCTTGGTGTGTAATATCCAACAATCACAAAACTGATCCGTCTTGGTGAGTCATATCCAGGGGATCAGTCCGACTTGGTGCGTCATATCCAAGGGACAGGTATATCAAGAGCTTTCTGCAACTCTTGGCGACCATTTGCTCCACCATCCTTGTTCGTTGAGGCTTCATCGTCTATCGTCCAAAGGAATATTCATCTACCAATTTTGAGAGTGAAGAATCCTTGGGAGGATCGTCTCAATGTGTTTGTTTATAATTCTTTTATTATTATTATTTTAGTAATTTTATATTATTTAACTCTTTTGGTTTTTAAATTAAATTGTAAATATGTATAAATGTGTTATTAATCTCAATCAATGACTTAGTCTTGTATTGTTCTGTAGCAATAATTTGTAAGAGGAATGAAATGATGTTTTATAGTTGTATGGTAAATGGGTATAGTTTCGTTTGAGGATTAGAAATAGTAGAATAGGATTATTAGGTGAATCGTATATATGTATAAAGATTTGTACCAAATAACGATTTCTCCAAGATTCAAAGATGTCAGAAGCCGTAGAGAGGGAATGAGGGTTTGCTTTACAGTCGGGATTAGAGAAATAAATTGGAACCTTGGTAGTTTCATTATTAATTTGTTTGACATAATCTATTGAAACATCGGGGCAGGAAAGAGTGCAAAATCACCTACAAAAGTGTAGAAGAAATAGAATCTCTATGACGTGTGATACCTGCAATAGTAAGGGAGACTTAATCTTCACAGGAGGCGAACACAGAGAATTTGTTGTTTTGTAGGATGGAGGTATACAAGAGAATATCACTGAAAGGTGTTGGAGCTCGAAACTACACTCCCATCAGACGTTGTTGTCACTGCTAGCAAAGGATCATCGGAGATTGTAGCTGCCCTCCATCGTTTACGTAAGATGTTGGTATTAGTCAAGGGTGCAGCCTGCAAATATGGAGGTGTTTTCTGTTAAGGCTTTGGATGACCAGTTCAAAGTATGGTAAGAGTTGGGGAACATTATTTTTGGCAACTTACATCATCAGGTGAAGGTGCACGAATAATACATATCACATAGAATATTGAGGATGGAGGGGTTAATTTGTTAGGCGTAATCCGGATTGTGAATAGGTAGTTCTTCCCAGCTATTTCACTAAAGCAACACTTTGTAGGTGGTTTTCCTGTAAGCTGCACAATACAAATTTTGAGTAGTGGGTTGTAAGGTGGGTAGCGTTTGGTTAGAGAAGGAGAATATGGTTGTTTGGACTTACTTTTTCGGATATGAGGTCGGCTGTTTTTTTGTTGATTATTCTAGCAATTCCGCTGTCTGGAACCGTAAACGTTGCAACACTATAACCATCGTAGACTGTAAAGTGAGCACGGTATATGTAGTAAAATATTTGTATTACAATTTTAAATTCGAGACTGGTGGAGTTTTTGAGGTTAGAACCTGACAGTTCTTTTGGTGAGACTTGAAGCCCATTTGGTGCAGAAGAGGTAACCTTTTGTATGTACCAGTTCCTGGTGGCAGTAGTGGTAGGAGAGGAATGGCCAGCCTTTACTTTGAACTACGCCTAGGAGATGAGCATTGCATTGAAATTCAGTTTTTTGCGACTGTGTGACAGTTTGTTAGGTAATGAGTTGTGTCATAAGTTTAATGTTACGTTCGCTAGAATCTATAAATAGAGAATACTTACCTGTGCATTAATTTGCGAGAGATAAACATAGAGATCCACTATAGAAACCATATCTTTCTTCATTCTTGGCGACATGGTTTCTATGCGCTTGAATAGTTGGGTGGGGCATGTTTCCAACCCTAGGTAGCAAATGTAAAACAATATAATATATTGTAAAAGGTAAATGTATTGGGACCCTGGATGTTAAGGTGGTGTTGTGCTTACGTTTTGGCGAAAGTATGTATGGCGTCTATTCATGTCTCAAAAACAAAGTTGGTAGCTTCCGTTGATAGTAGAGAGAGTTCTTGTGATTATAAAGATGATGGTTATGGACTAAATATCATTATGTAAGATTTTTGGAAAAGTGAATACATAAATTGTAGACCTGATATTATTTTCGGTTTCACTACAGTCACAACCATTAGAGAGTGGAGGGTTTTGGTGGAGCGTAAGTGTGTACGGAACTGAGATGTTGGTTCATCAAATATCCCTAAAAACATTGTCTCTGATCTGCATGCCAAAGGGATGCTGGTTTTAGTTGTTAAAAGTGTTTGATGAATGTTTGTGGGGTAGGTGAGATTTCTTATGGAGATAAATGAAAGCGTCTAACCACAAGTTCATCTGATGAAACATCTTCGAGGTTAGTACCTTGAACCAAAATTGTTTGGCCAACAATATCTACAGATGTGAATATGGAAGGAGAATGGTTCGTTAGAGAGAAGTGGTGCGTTAAGGATAGATGTGGAAACTAATTACCAATTTGGGCATCGTATGTGCTAGTCAATGATTGGAGGTGGGTGACAGGGCAGATACTAAATTTCTGACGATTAATGTGCTGTTGAGGGGTATCGGATTAACGTGGTTGTGTTGAGGTAGTGAATAACTAACAGACTATTAGCAAGGCGGGAGATGTTTGTAGAGAGTGCTACTTCAAAACTTTATATGTTGTACACCATTCCTTCTTCCAATACACTATGGAAGTGTTTAGCCTTCGTATATGGTATGAAGGCTTGAATAACGGACTTCTAAGGAAAGAGTTGGTGTTAAGAGTTGCATAGTGAGTAAAACATAAGCCAGTGTGGTCTGCTAGATGCGTGTATAAGTTGTTACATATCAATCAAGGAAGTGTAGGGTTAAGTTGTGTAGGTAGTGACTGAGATTTGGAAGAATGGATGTTGAAAGACGGATGAGCTTGGCTACAACTTGTTGAGCCTTGCGACCTAGCTGTAAATCTTCAGAAGCTACCGAAGAGGATGCTAGGGGAAGGGATAATACAAAAGGAGAAGCTATTTACAGTGAGGATGTTAAGATTTGTTTGTGTGAAATGTTTGAGGTAGTGTTATATAAAGTGGTGGGGTGGTTGTCCAGTGAGGGCTGTTAAGTTTAAGGGGAGGCGGAACAATCCGTAAGAGTGATTAGTATTGTGTTGTTAATTAATGACCTGTGAAACGTTCATATGAGGAAGACTGAGAAGCACATTCGATATAAGGATCCTTAATTTCGATTACCATAATGGAACAGCTGGTGAGTCATGTAACGTTTCTGTTTCTTTGGTAGTCTCTTTGGCAGCATGTGTGCAGCGTTTTGGAGTACGCCGGCCGTAGGTAAAGGAGATGATTCGGGATGCGAGGTTGTCTTCAATGGTGGTGACCTGTGAAATAATGTGGCATTGGTGACTGAATTAAATGGCGTTAATGCAATGTGTTTGGAATTGCTTGTAGTTTTCCTTTAGGTGGATTTTTGCTACAAGCTTTATTAAAATTTTCCAAATGAGTATTTCAGGCCAAGGTCCACTGGGCTACAAATCTGGAAGCTTATGTTAAAAGAATTGGAATGAGTTTTTTTTTTTTTGGTTTGAAACCGAAGGTGTTTTTAGTTTTGGCATTTGAGTTTTGTGGCCCGAAGCCCACTCAGATATTATGCAAGAAAGCTAACCCTAGAAGCATTGGAATGACTTTATTTCCTTGTGTTTGGGAGCGGCGCCATGGTTGCTTGGTATAGCGTCGACCATATGTGGCTTTGTAGACTCATTGGGGGGTTTTGAAATTCCGAGTGGGGCACGAATTTGGCTATGGATGTGGGTAACATTTAGGAGTGAGGTAAATGAGATTGTGAGACGAATGTGGGATTTGCGTAGTTTGGCTTGGGATATAGGTAAGCAGAGGAGGGTACCGAGAGGTTGAGTTTTTGGATCCCATAATAAGCGTATTTTAATTCGAAGCTGGTTCATAGGGAGGGACGTTTAATTGTGACGTATATGGTGCTGTGTGTGAGTCATACTTTTGGTGGACATTAGTTTGAGGCTGAGATTATTTTAGTGAGACTGTTAAATCTAACTCTAATAATTCTACATGTAGCATTGATGCCTGGCCGGAATTTGGAGCCTCTGAGATATTGACGACTTAATCGAAGAGTGTTATAAATCCCTTCTAGAAGCACCACCTTTAGGAATTATATTGTCAAACATGTCAAGCTAAATGGAGCCCAATGTCAACTAAAGAAATCATTTTACTTGCCTATATAATGGCTCATTTGTTCATGTCGTAAGAAGGGTAAGAAAACAGAAAAATCAAAACATAATATAAGCTCTCATTGTTTTCTCTCCATAGCTCTCTCTCTAGATAGTTTATTCTACGGGTACAAAAATATTTCACCGATTCTCATAAATTCTTTCACCATAAATACAGGTAAATAAAGGTAACACTTTATAACACGTTATCAGCACGATAAGCGGTTATAATTTTAACTTTTATATGTATACTATAATACCTTATAATGGACGGCTTTGCCGCCTGATTATTTATTTTCTGTTCATGGTCGGCTCTGCCGCCTTACTGTTTATTTACTGTTTTAATATGGATGACTCCGTCACCATAATTATTTCTCAATGGTCGGTTTTACCGCCTGAAAAATTATTTACTTGTTTAATTGTCCTTTTAAATTCATGGTCGGCTTGCCGCCTTAATAATTTATTGTTTTTAATATGGTTATTTCTGTCATCATAATTATGCTGTTAAATCTCTGTTTATTTTATGTTATGACTAATTCTATCACCATATGTTCATAAAATTATATTTGAACTGATAAATATTATCTGATTAATTTTCAAATATTTTCAGATTAATTATTTTATAACCGTTATTTCCAACGGATATATTTATAAAATAACATAAAATTTTTAATTATTTTCAACTTTTCCAACGGTTATATAACGGCTAGTGAATAGTTTTTACAATCTATAAATATACTCTTTTTCATTCATCCTTTCACACAAAATTTCATCTCTCTCAAATTACTCTCAAAGATTTTTCAAGATTTCGAAAGAAGAATTTTCAAGATTTCAAGAAATATGCCTCGACTATTATTTCTTTTAAGTGTAATTTTTATTATTATTTCTATTTATGGAATTTCCGTTGGAGAATATACTCCCGGAGAATTTATCATAAATATTGTTTTAATGTTTTATGTAATTGTATTTCTTGTAATTGCGCTTTTTATATAAAGGCGTTTTATGTGTGTGTTTTTTTTAAATAAGTTAAATAAAATCCTAATGATATTATGAATAATAATAATAATAATTGAAATTGCAATATATTATTTAAAATTTTTGATTAATAAAAATTGTTAATTTATGTTTACAGTTATAATGTCAAACTTGGTAAAACTCGAGATGGCTGCCCTTGATATTTCCGGAAGAAATTATATGACATGGGCAGTAGCAGCAAAAAGACATCTTAAAGGAAAAAGACTCCTCGATACCATCGATGAATCGATAAAAACGACATCGGAGGAGGAAAAGGCACAAGCCATGATATTTTTATGCCACCACATTCATGATGGTTTAAAAGATGAATACATCACAAAAGAAGATCCTGCAGATCTTTGGAAATCGCTCAAAGAGAGGTTTGATCACCAAAAATATGTGATCTTACCTAAAGCCAAACATGAGTGGCTAAATTTGCGGTTTCAGGATTACAAAAGTGTAAGCCAATATAATTCCGCTTTGTTCGGAATCACTTCCAGGATGGCGTTGTGTGGAGAAAAAATAGAAGAATATGATATGATCGAGAAAACTCTCCAAACGTTCCATCCAGGAAACGTAATCCTGCAACAACAATACCGGGCAAAAGGGTACACTCTTTACTCGGAGCTGATGCAAACTCTGCTAGTTGCAGAGCAAAATAATGAGCTTGTGGTGTTAAACCATCAGACTCGTCCAACTGGATCTGCTCCATTCCCCGAAGTGAATGTTGCAACAACCAACTACAATAATTTGCAAAGACATGGGCACGGTAGAGGCCGTGGTCGTGGTCGTGGACGAGGACGAGGACGTGGACAAGGCCAAGGAAGAGGATTCCGCCCAAATGATATTAATTCCGGAAGAATTAATAAAAATTCTCAGAAAAACAAAGTTGGCGGTACAACAAACAAACATTTTGAGAATGTTTGTCACAGATGTGGAATGAAAGGACATTGGTCCCGTACCTGTCGTACGCCGAAACATTTGGCTGATTTATATCAGCAATCTCTAAAGAGAAAAGAAAGAGATAGTGAAACCAACTTTGTCTCTGATGAAGCCGGACCCTCTTTCCATGGATTAAATGATGATGCACATCTCGATATTTCTGATTTCCTCGTTGGTCCTGAAGACATCAACGCACAAGATGTGGATTAAGATGATTTAAAACTACCATCGTTTTTATTATATAAAATAATGTTGTATGTGCTTTTTCATTTTCTAAAGTGTGTTGTAAAATATATTTTTTTAAAATATTTCTTATAATATCAGTGTTTGCTTTATTTGAGTGTTTATTAATATATCCCTTATGAATATTACAAATACAGATATGTCAAGATCTGAAATTCGGGATGGAGATTTATGTCTAGCAGACAGTGCTACAACGCACACGATACTTAAAGATAAAAAATACTTCTCCTCCCTCAAAATAAATAATTCCGCCGGAAGCGTGAATACAATATCTGGAAATGCAAAGATTGTTATAGGCTCTGGAAGAGTCAGTTTTCAAATGCCAAGGGGAACAAAATTTGAAATAAATGATGCATTATATTCCCCAAAATCTCAGAGAAACTTAATAAGTTTTAAAGATATCCGCAAAAATGGATATCATTTAGAAACTATGAACAAAAATGGCATTGAATATCTTTACATCACAACAACAATTTCTGGAAGAAAAGTTGTATTAGAGGAATTACGAGCATTATCCTCTGGATTATATTCCACAAAAATAAATATGATTGAATCATATGTTACCGTAAACCCGCAGTTTACTAGTACCTTTAAAATTTGGCATGAACGACTTGGACATCCAGGTTCAGTCATGATGCGGAAAATTGTGGAAAATTCTAATGGCCATTCATTGAAAAACCAGAAGATTTTTCAATCGGGTGAATTTTCATGTAATGCTTGTTCTCAAGGAAAATTAATAACTCGGCCATCGCCAGCCAAAATTAAGAATGAATCTCCTGAATTCTTAGAAAGAATACATGGAGATATATGTGGACCTATCCATCCACCATGCGGGCCATTTCGATATTTTATGGTATTGATTGACGCATCCAGCAGATGGTCACATGTGTATCTATTGACAACACGAAATACGGCTTTCGCAAAATTTATTGCTCAAATAATCAGATTGAGAGCACAATTCCCTGATTACGCCATAAAGAAAGTTAGGCTTGATAATGCTGGTGAATTCACTTCACAAGCCTTTAATGACTATTGTATGTCAATGGGAATTGATGTGGAACATCCGGTCCCCCATGTTCATACACAAAATGGCATGGCTGAGTCTTTGATAAAACGACTGCAATTAATTGCAAGGCCATTGATAATGAGAACAAAACTCCCAATTTCTATATGGGGTCATGCTATTTTGCATGCTGCAAACTTGATCCAAATAAGACCAAGTGCATATAATAAATATTCTCCTTTGCAATTAACATATGGTCAGCAGCCAAATGTATCACATCTCCGTATTTTTGGTTGTGCGGTCTATGTTCCTATAGCGCCACCACAAAGAACAAAAATGGGGCCACAAAGGAGATTAGGTATATATGTTGGGTATACATCACCAAGTATAATTCGGTATCTTGAACCGAAAACTGGTGATATGTTTACGGCTCGTTTTGCCGATTGTCATTTCAATGAAGATGAATTCCCAGCATTAGGGGGAGGAATTAAAGAGGTTCCAAAAGATATTACATGGTGCACACAATCTTTGTTGCATCTAGATCCCCCTACAAACCAACGTGAACTCGAAGTTCAGAAAATTGTGCACTTACAAAAAGTGGCAAATCAGTTACCAGATGCATTCACAGATACAAAAAGGGTAACAAAATCATATATACCTGCTGCAAATGCTCCATCAAGAATTAATGTTCCTGAAGAACAAATTGATGAGAATAAAGCTAATGAACCCAAAATGCAGTTGAAAAGGGGGAGACCAATGGGTTCGAAAAATAAAAATCCCCGAAAGAAAAAGAAGTTGGGAGAACAAAATGAAAAGGTTCCAGAAGAACCACTTACAGAAAAATGTCAAGAAGACATTTATGAAAAAGTTCAAGAAGAACCAGAGAAAGAGAAAAGTCTTGAAGTCGAGCGTGATACAGAAAGATGTGAAATTTCTATTAATTATGCTCAAGATGGAAAAGTATGGGTTAGATATGAAATTGATAATGAGGATGAAACATTCTCCTTTTCTGTATCCAAAGAAATTGATAATGAAAATGAGGATCCAGACCCAAGGTCCGTATCGGAATGCCAGGAAAGGCCCGATTGGGAGAAATGGCAAGAAGCCATGAGAAATGAATTACTCTCCCTTAATAAGAGAAATGTATTTGGACCTATTGTTATTACACCTGAAGATGTAATACCGGTTGGATGCAAATGGATTTTTATAAGAAAAAGAAATGAGAATAATGAAGTCACACGATATAAGGCTCGACTTGTGGCACAAGGATTTTCTCAAAGACCGGGAATTGATTATGAAGAAACATATTCCCCGGTTATGGATGCAATCACATTTAGGTACTTGATGAGCCTAACGGCATCAAAAAATCTAGATATGTACCTTATGGATGTTGTGACTGCATACCTATATGGATCACTAGATAGTGACATTTATATGAAAATCCCAGAAGGATTCAAAATCCCGGAAGGATCAAAAATCCCAGAAAAATCCAAGAATATTTGTTCAGTCAAATTACAGCGATCACTATACGGATTGAAACAATCCGGACGCATGTGGTATAATCGCTTAAGTGAATATTTGATGAAAAAGGGATATACCAATAATGCGATATGCCCTTGTGTATTCATTAAGAAATCTCAAACCGGATTCGTGATCATAGCTGTCTACGTTGATGATTTGAACATAATAGGAACTCAAAAGGAAGTTGATGATGCAAGAACTCATATGAAAGAAGAGTTCGAAATGAAAGATCTTGGAAAAACAAAATTTTGTCTCGGACTTCAAATAGAGAATTTCCAAGATGGAATATTTGTGCATCAATCAAATTACACTAAAAGAGTGTTAAAACGCTTTAATATGGATAAAGCGAATCCTTTGAGTACTCCGATGGTCAATAGATCACTAAATGTTGATAAAGACCCATTTAGACCTTGTGAAGATAACGAAGAAGTATTAGGCCCTAAAGCACCTTATATGAGTGCTATAGGTGCACTTATGTATCTTGCAAATTGTACTCGTCCAGATATAGCATTTGCTACTAATCTGCTTGCAAGATATAGTTCATGTCCAACGCGAAGACATTGGAACGGAATTAAACATATTTTCCGTTATCTTCAAGGAACAATTGATTTAGGGTTATTCTATTCTCGAAACTCTGATCTTGGTCTAGTTGGATTTGCAGATGCAGGTTATTTATCAGATCCACATAAAGCTCGATCACAAACTGGATACGTTTTCACTATGGGAGGTACTGCGATCTCGTGGCGTTCTCAGAAACAGACATTGGTCGCTACTTCTTCAAATCATGCGGAAATTATTGCGCTTCATGAAGCATGTAGAGAATGTGTATGGCTGAGATCCATGACACATCACATACAAGAAGCCGCCGGAATAATCAACAACAAAAGACCAACAATCATGTATGAAGATAACGCTGCATGTGTTGCCCAGACAAAAGAAGGCTATATTAAGAGCGACAGAACAAAGCACATCCCGCCAAGATTTTTCTCTTACACTCAAGAGCTCGAGAAAAATCAAGAAGTGGATATCCGATACATTCGCTCAAGTGAAAATGCAGCAGATCTTTTTACTAAGGCGCTTCCTACCACAACATTCAAGAAACATATTCAAAACATAGGAATGCGTCATCTACGTGATCTATAAAAGGGACTGCACTCTTTTTCCCTTATCATGGTTTTTATCCCACTGGGTTTTTCCATGAAAAGGTTTTTAATGAGGCAGTACAAGACACACGATATAAGGAGTTAACGGGGATATTAAAAACTTAAGACAAAGTTTTGACATCATAATCATTCGAGGGGGAGCTTGCATACAACATTGGTCTCCAAGGGGGAGTGTTATAAATCCCTTCTAGAAGCACCACCTTTAGGAATTATATTGTCAAACATGTCAAGCTAAATGGAGCCCAATGTCAACTAAAGAAATCATTTTACTTGCCTATATAATGGCTCATTTGTTCATGTTGTAAGAAGGGTAAGAAAACAGAAAAATCAAAACATAATATAAGCTCTCATTGTTTTCTCTCCATAGCTCTCTCTCTATCCATCTGATAGTTTATTCTACAGGTATAAAATATTTCACCGATTCTCATAAGTTCTTTCACCATAAATACAGGTAAATAAAGGTAACACTTTATAACAAAGAGGATGAAGTTGGTAATATATATATAAACCTCTTTTCTCTCCATTTAAGTCGTCCACGTCAGAAAAAAAACAAAAAAGTGAGACCCTCAAAGCTTACATAATTATGGATCCCTGGACCAATTAACTAAATAAATTAACTAATTAATTAATTAAATTCTAATTACGCAATTAAACTAAATCTCGTGTGCTACTACACACGCATCGGTACTCAAAGTGCTCGGCGATCTCAAAGGCAAGGCTCGGTTCCTCGGCAAACACCTCTCAAGAACTCTCTTAGCAGCGGCACTTCCCTCTCAGCAATTGGCAATGGCAGCTCTCTCTCAATCTCTCACTTCTTTCTAGCTCTTTACACTTTATGGAATGATGTAAAATGAGCTCCTCACCCCTCCTATCTATAGGTAAATGGGTGGTGCATGGCTTTTTACAAGTGTCATGGAGTGTGGACACTTGTTATCATTTGGCCAATACTTATCTTCTTCCTTGCTTAACATGTGTACACCTTCTAGAAACACAAACTTGGTGCTCAACCTATCCAATGAGCACTTGCCACTTCCATTGTTCATTCATTGCACTTGCCCATGGGTCACAAAAACCAAACATAATCATCATGTTGGAATCGTGTCCCTATTATACCCCGACCGGCCGTCCTAGTGTCCCTATGACACGACATAATTTATATAGTGGTCTTCTAATTTTTCTTAAACTTTTTATTTTGACCCCAACATTTTCGTCCGTACAGCTGTACTTTGTCCGTACGGTCGTACCGCATCCGTACAGTACGGTCGTCCATACGGTCACTCTTGACCATCCGTACAGTCATCCGTACTATCCATCTGTACCGTTCGTATGTTCTCCAGATTTTCCTTTTGTCCGTCCATGTTCGTCCGTTGTCATCCACAATCGGCTACGTTCGTCCGCGTACGTCTACGTTTGTACCATACCACTAGTAACGGAACAGGGTATTACCTTTCTAAAGAATAGCTCCGGTACGGTCGTCCATACGGTCACTCTTGACCATCCGTACAATCATCCGTACTATCCATCCGTACCGTTCGTATGTTCTCCAGAATTTCCTTTTGTCCGTCCATGTTCATCCACAATCGGCTACGTTCGTCCGCGTACGTCTACGTTTGTACCATACCACTAGTAACGGAACGGGGTACTACCTTTCTAAAGAATAGCACCCCCCCCCCCCCACATTTGATAAGGTAGACCAGAACTAAGAAGCATAGCTTTCATCATTTCTTTAAGGTATCTATTTTTCTTTCAGCAATACCATTTTGCTGAGGCGAATAAGGTGCGGTTCTTTTATGAATAATATCCTCTTTTAAACAAAAAGACTTCATAATTTCAGATTTATATTCCCCACCTCTCTCATATTTTAACCTCTTAATTTTCTATCTAGTTGATTTTCTACTTCAGCTTTATATTGAATAAACATTTCACATGCTTCATCATTTGTTCTTAACATATAAACTCTTGTATATCTAAAAAATTCATCAAAAAAGGTAATATAATAATGCTTTCCACCTCTACTGGTGGTGCTTTTAAAATAAACCAGATCAGAATGTATGAGTTCAAGCAATTCTGATTTTCGATTAACAGGATGAGAAAAGGGTTTTCTAGCATGTTTTGCTTCTACACAAAATACACATTTTAGGACAACTTTTTCCAAGTTATCAGTGATCAAATTAGCATGCTTTAAGCGTTTAATGGAATTCACATTTAAATGTCCTAATCTGCCATGCCAAGTATCCAAAGTACACACAAAGTAAGCAGAAGCACCAGGAGATTTTTCATTCATAATTTCAAGAACAAAGAGGTTCACATTACAAAAGGTTTTCCCCACATATCCCCCATTTTTAGTTATCACTAACTTTCCAGCATCAACAGTTTGCTTAAAGCCATCAATCATCAATAAAGCACCAGAAATCAAGTTTCTACGCATGTTTAGGACAAACAAAATCTTAGTCAAAGTTAAAACTCTTCCTGGTGATAATTTCAAATCAACTTCTTCAATTCCAGCAACTAATGCACTAGCATCACCTAAGTAGACACTATCACGCGGAGATTCATCAAGAGTTTTAAACAAAGACTTTTGGCTGCAAATGTGACGTGTGGAACTAGTATCAATGATCCAATCCACCACATCAATCGCAGCGTTTAATTCAGTGGTGAAAGCAATAAGTTCTTCCATGAGATGTGTTTTGTTTGATTCCTTTTGTTGAGGAGGTAAGCAGTAATCCTGCTTCTTGTGTCCCAGTTTGTTGCAATTCCAACACTTTAGCTTTTTCTTATATTCAACAGAAGGAGTAGGAGGATTGGTCTTTGGAGAAGTCTTTCCTTGGTTTTTGTAGTATTTGAACATGTTCTTTGCACCACCAGAACTCTCCACCACATTAGCATCATTAGAAATTGAACGAGAGACAGAGTTGTTACCTAAGTAGTTTATGTTTGCGTCTTCGATCATTGTGTCTACAATCAGCTCATCAAGTGACATCTTTTTCTCATGCTTCAGTTTGGAGCGATTACCATTCCATGACGGAGACAAATTGTCAATGAACACCAAAGCAGCCAACTACTCATCAATTGGTATGCCCTCATCTTGAATCTTGGAGACAATGGCTTCTATTACAAACGAGAGAGAGATCGAGAAAAGTTTGTTAGATCTGAATCTTTTCTTATTCGATACAAATGATATGTACAACCTTTTTTATACACTTGGTTTAATGATAACCAGAAAATCAAATTAACTAATCTACTATACCAACTAAACCGATCCAATATATATACATCGTAATAGTCCCCCTCAAGATGAGGCATATATGTTGGTAAGACTCATCTTGGATATGAGATGATCAAATTGGTGAGGGAAAAGAGGTTTGGTAAGTATATCAGCAATCTGATCTTCCGTACGAACATGTAAAGTCTTGAGCAAACCTTTATCCAACTTCTCACGGACAGTATGACAGTCCACTTCAATATGTTTAGTTCTCTCGTGAAAGACCGGGTTCGTAGCAATGTAGATTGTAGCCGTACTATCAGAGAACAAAACGGGAACTGTAGAGGAAGAGACCTTTAAGTCAGTATGCAAAATCTGAAGCCACATCATCTCACAAGAAGCAAGAGCAAGAGCACGATACTCTGCTTCAGCAGAAGAACGAGAAACAGTGGGCTGCTTTTTAGACCTCCAAGAGATAAGAGAAGTGCCCAAGAACATACTAAAACCAGTAGTGGATCGTCTACTATCCTTACAAGATGCCCAATCTGCATCAGCAAAACCCTTCAAACTCAAATCAGGATCAGAAGAGTAGAAAAATCCTTGACCAACTGAACCTTTGATATATTGAAGGACTTTGTAAACTGCTGTGAGGTGATGAGTCCGTGGAGCTGAGGAGAATTGACAGAGCTTGTTCACTGCAAAAGTGATATCAGGTCGAGTGATTGTCAAATACATTAAACGACCAACTAAACTTCTATACATCTCACTATCTTCAAGGAGATCTCCATCAGTCTTGGACAATTTCAGATTTGGTGTCATAGGAATGGAGGAAGGCTTGCAGCCTAACATTCCTGTGGAAGTAAGTAACTCAAGTGCATACTTCCGTTGACATAAAGAGATACCAGAATCAGTTCTAGCAACTTCCAATCCCAAAAAATATTTCAAAGGGCCAAGTTCTCTCAACTTAAAACATTTTTGTAAAGCCTCAGTCAATTGAGTTGCAGCAAGTTCACTGGTACTGGCAATATCAATGTCATCTACATAGACCAAAACAGCCATATGATCACTATCACCACTTCGAACAAAGAGTGTATGATCACCATTGGCTTTAAGAAAACCCAACTGAATCAAAGCATCAGAAAACTTGATATACCATTGTCTAGAGGCTTGTTTAAGTCCATAAATCGATTTCTTCAACTTGCAAACAGCTCTTGGTGGCAAAGAGTCCCCCTGCCTCGAAGCATACCCTTCAGGTAAAGACATATAAATTTCCTCGTCTAAATCACCATTAAGAAATGCATTTGAGACATCTAATTGAGTCAAAAACCATCGTTTGGAAGCAGAAACTTTGAGCAAGAGCTTGACTGTTGCCAATTTTGCAATAGGAGAAAACGTTTCAGTGTAATCAATACCTTCCTTCTGAGTATACCCTTTCGCAACCAACCGAGCCTTATACCTCTCCAATGAACCATCAGCATGAAACTTCACAGTAAATACCCATTTGCATCCAACAGCTTTCTTACCAGCTGGAAGTGAAGTAATAGCCCAAGTATTAGTTCCCTCCATTGCATCAATCTCTTTATCTATAGCATCACACCACTCTTTGAAATTCTTTGCCTCAGAATATGAATGAGGAATTGGAATTTTTGTTATATTGTTTATAAAAGAAAGATGATGTGAGGCGAGTTTGGAATAAGAGAGAGAAGATGAAATGGGATGAGAATTATCAGATTGTAAAGAATAACAATGATAATCTTGTAAATGAGCAGGGAATTTTCTACTTTTGTGAGAAGAAATCTGTGGTGGTGGAGAAATTTGTGTTGGTGAAGAAATTTGTGATGGTAGATGAGAAGGATTGATACCTGAAGACAAAGATTTCAGTGGTGTGAACAACTCCAAAGCATCCTCTGAATGTGGTGACTTAGCCATAGGAAATATGTCTTCATGAAAGACCACATTTCTAGAAATGAATACTGCATTACTCTCTATATCCATTAGCTTGTAACCTTTGTATCCAGAAGGATATCCCAAGAATAAGCAAGCTCTGGAACGAGGTTGGAACTTATTTCTCTGTTTTGGTGAAGTAGATGCATAGCAAAGGCAACCAAACATCCTAATCTGGTCATAAACTGGAACCTTCCCAGTGAGAACCTCAAAAGGAGTCTTGTTGGAGAGAAGTGGTGTGGGTATTCTGTTAATAAGAAACACAGCTGTGAGAATGCAATCACCCCAGAGAGATAGAGGCACTTGAGACTGAAACATTAGAGCCCTGGCCACATTGAGAATATGTTGATGCTTGCGTTCTACAACCGAATTCTGTTCTGGTGTTTCAGGACATGAGTGATAAGAAACGATCCCTTTCTCTTTATATAATTCTGTGAACTTCAATTCTAGTGCATTATCCGATCTCACTGACTTGACTTTAACACTGTACTGGTTCTCAACCTGTGGTATGAAATCGGGAAAAACTTGTAATACTTCATTCTTTGATTTCAACAAATAAATCCAAGTTGCCCGAGAGTGATCATCAACAATAGTTAAGAAATATATGTATCCTTCAATAGTTTCCACTGAAAAAGGACCCCAAATGTCAATGTGTAACAACTCAAAGCTGGAATTACAGATGTTATTTGAAGAGGAGTAGGACAACTTCTTCTGTTTTGCCAAGTGACAAATATGACAAAAGGTTGTTCCCTTATTCTTACATCCATCTGTTCCTAAAAACTTTGAGATTGCATCAAGTCTTGAGAAAGAAGGATGTCCAAGTCTCTTGTGCCATATAGAAAGATCAACCACTGCATTCACTGAAACTGAAGAAGAACGTGAAGCTTCCAGCACATAAAGATTGTCAATCCTTTCACCTTGTCCAATCGTTAATCCCTTGGTAAGAACCTGGATTTCACAAGAAGAAGGATCAAATATCACTCTAGAGTTCAGATCAGTAGTCAAAGAACTGATGCTTATCAGATTTAAACGGAATTCTGGTATAAACAGAACATTGTTGAGGAGAATATCTTTATTAATCCGAACAGTACCAACTCCACTGATTCGTGCAGTAGAACCCTGTGGTAGATTCACAGAACTCACAACAGAAATATCAAGGGATATAAACAAACTCCTGTCATAGGCAACATGATGAGTTGCTCCTGAGTCTATTATCCAAGATTGAGTAGAGAGTCTCTGTTGTGAAACTGTGAGTATACCAACAAAACAATAGGTGGAGGATGAAAAAGAGATACCAGAAGTATTAGTAGTAGGCTGAGATGTACTTGCTTCATCTGGTTGATTAACAGATTGAGACTGCAGCTGTGAACTGAAAAGGGCAATGAAGTTTTGGATTTGCTCTTTTGTCATATCTCCAATCAGATTTTCCAGACTAGCAGGTTTGTCAGTAGATGCCAAACTGACTTGTGCAGCTACTACCTTAGGTTTCTGTGGTTTATTCTCCGAGAATTTTGACTTAAAACCAGGTGGAAACCCATTCTTTCTGTAGCACCTCTCAGCTATATGACCAACTCTGTTGCAGAAAGAACATATATGCCTACCTTTGTTAGGACCTGACTGCACATAACAGATTGTAGAATCATCTTCCACAATTTGAGAGACTTGAAAAGCTGCAGGTGGAGCAACTACATTTGAAAACTCTTCTGACTATCATCTTGATCAAGAATGTTATATACTTATGCCAACGTAGGAAGAACCTTCTTCATTATAATCTGTCTTCTAATTATGGCATATGAGTCATTCAATCCAGCCAAGAACTTAACAATTTTAGCCCTCTCTGCCTTCAATTGCAAACGAGCAGCTTTTCCACATATACATGGATCATCTGGCTCCTCCGTACTATCCAGATTATCCCATAATGTCTTGAGAGTGGTGTAGTAATCTGAGAGAGACATAGATCCTTGACGCAAGTCCTGAATCTCTTGAGTGAGATTAAAAGTCCTAGGTAGATTTGTCATGTGGAAACGACCATGGAGATCACGCCAAATATCCGTAGCATCTTTCAATCTGAGTATACTATGATAGATTTGAGGTGATACTGTGTTTAACAACCATGCCTTAACCATGCTATTACACCTAGACCATAAACGGAAACTAGCATCCATTTCAACAGGACGTGGCAACGATCCATCAATAAAACCAAGTTTGTTCTTAGCATCCAAAGCTATACGCATTACAGCTTCCCAATCATCATAATTCGTTCCATCTAAGCGAAGAGAAATGATAATCAAACCTGGATGATCAGCACTATGAAGACAAAACGGAGATTCATCTGGAACCGAAAACTCTTTTGATCCATCGTTTTGTGAAGCTCCAGAAACTCTACATCTAGTAACTAGAGGAGATCGCGGAGGTGAATCAACTGTTCCAGTGTATCGTGATGTCTTCCGAGTCGCCGAGCTTGTTGCTGACTTCGATCGAGTGGATTTCCGAGTTACTCGAGCTACAGACACCATTGGATCTTGAAATCGTTTATCAACAATGGTGAATCTAGCTCAAAGAACAGAGAAATCAGATCAAAATAAGCTTGAAAAAAATCTTCGATGGCTCTGATACCGTATTACAAACGAGAGAGAGATCGAGAAAAGTTTGTTAGATCTGAATCTTTTCTTATTCGATACAAATGATCTGTACAACGTTTATATACACTTGGTTTAATGATAACCATATAATCAAATTAATAATCTACTATACCAACTAAACCGATCCAATATATATACATCGTAATAGCTTCATAGTCTGGAATTGATCGAACACATGCATATTGTTCTTCATTTGAAACAAGATCCATCTTGAAGTGACATATTGTTTCTTGCCTTCATCTTCAGCTATGTACCTTTTTCTCAATTTGTTCCAGATTTTCTTTGTTGATTCATAATTGACATTTATGTCAAATAGCTTCTCTGAAAGGTGTCTGATAATCTTCAAAAGAGCATGTTGGTTTAGGCTTGCTTGATTGCGTCACATCAGCTTGAGAAATTTTGGAAGACGGAGTTTCATAAGATTCAGGTGACTTGTCTTCAATGAGAACGTAGTCTAAGCTAACATCTTGAAAGAAGAACATAAACTCCTCTGACCAGTGACGGTAATTGAAGCCGACCAAATGTTGAAGCTTTGACAGATTGGGCACTACGGAGGTCTTCAACATTTTGCATCGTGATAGAACCAATAAAAAATAATTTTTTTGCTCCAGATTGTTGGACTTATAGAACCTGAGGAACAGAAATCAGAATTGTTAAATAATCAAATTTGCAGAGCTGTAGAGAATCTACTACACTTGAGCGAAAAACCGCCTTTTCGCAGATGCAAGATAACCATGGCGGCTCACTCTAGGGTTCACTCTGCTCTCAGTTGAACTGTGCACTCAAGAAAAGAGAAGAAACTCTCAAACCCAAAATCAGAAATTAAAAAAGAAGAAGAGAGTAGAAGAGAGATCTCTTTTTTCTTGTAAAATTGAAAAAACTAACTTTCTTTAAATAGAACCAAAGTCAAACCTCCCATCAAAGATTTATGCCATGAAATTCGATATGCAACAACCCACATCTCCTCATCGTTGCAAACATACGAGAAAAGTTATAGCCACCATCTTTGACATCTTCTTTTCACGGAGAAAGAGTTTTATTAAAATTCAGTTTAGAACAAAATCAATGTGGGTAGTGAGAGTAATAAGAGCCCATTTCGAAATCAATAAAGGCCCAAGTAATTTGTAGAAACATACTTAACAATTCTCTCTTTTCAAGGACCTGAAATTGTAGGTTTGAAGTGTTTTCGTGGAATAATGTATCGATTTTTTTGATTATTTAACCCTAAGTCGTCTATAATTACTCTCTTCTACCCAATCCTCTAAGCTCATCTCCCATCTCTGACAACCAAAGATATTTAACCCTAATTTATTTTTTGTCCCCAATTATAAAACAACGTTATTTTGCGCATCACACGAAACAACCAAAAAGACCAAAACGACATCGTTTTACTTAGCTCATATGACACGTCTTTGCCACAATGTTGTTTGACTTAACACCGTTAAACGGTTAACTGACACCATGTAAGCACTATAAAAATTGGTTAACAGTTATATAGTTCAAGTGTAAAATTTAATTATTTTTATTGGTTTAAGTTTATAAATACACAGTAATGTTTTTCAAATATGAAAACTTGGAAAGACTCTAAGTAAATTGTTTGTATCAATTTTGGCGGTTTTCCAACTATTCTCATCATTCGATTCTTCAAAATCTGTTCATGTCGGGTCGTCGGGTGTAGCCCTCCTAAAAATTTTGCGTTAAGTCTGTAACCACCCGTTTTAAAAAATCTCTAAAAAGTTTCATTTCGAGTTGTAACCCCCTCTTGTTGACTTTTTGATTGACTTCGATGATTGTGCAGCTGACTAGACGTCACTGTGCAGCTGAATAGGCGCCACTTTGCAGCCGACGTGGCAAATAAAACAAGAAAAAAATAGAATTCATTAGGCATGAGCGTACGGATAATCGAGTCGGGCTCGGGGTTCGGGTATGTTCGGGTTCAGGTTTTCGTGTTCATTTATGACCCGTTCGGATATTTTTAAATTTCAGGTCGGGTTCAGGTTCGGGTATGTTTAGATTTGGGTTCGGGTTTACCCAAATATTCAAAAATCTGAAATTTTGTATACAAATCTAACCAAACTATTTGAAAACAACTAAAAATGCTCTAGTATTTTACGTAAATCTATCCAAAAATAACTAAAATACATGAACTTGAATCCGACCCAAAATTAAAAATACTCGAACGAGTCCTAAATTTATAACTACGAAAACCCGAACCTAAACATACCCGACTTGAATCCGACCCGAATATCCGAACGCCTAGGCCTAATGAATTCTATATTTTCGTTGTATTTGTCACGTCAGCTGCACAGTGGCGCCTCATCAGCTTTACAGTGGCGTCTAGACAGCTGCACAGTGGCGTCTAGTAGGTGCACAATCATCAAAATCAATCGAAAAGTCAATAAAAAAGAATTACAACTCGAAATAAAACGAGGCTAAACATTAATTTTTATAAACGAATGATTACAAACTTAAGGCAAAGTTTTCTATGCATTTCATTTCCTGTCACACTCTATTTTGGATTTGGGCTTTCCGCTTAGTTTCTCCCAACGACTGATCCACAAATGAAAAACGATACACAAAAAAAAAAACATCCGTAATAAATGAGAACACGTGTCAACGCACTGGTGAAAGTGCGTCGCTAAGCCCACGTCAGCACTTTGGCCGTCTCTTCCAACCCCAACGACGGTTAAATTAAAAGAAAAGAAAAAAACGCTTCCTCTCAATTTTTCCCATTAAACCAAAAGAAAATCATCATTTCCAATTTTATATTTGTACCTTCTTCCATATTATATCTGAGAGCGTCTCTTCTTCTCGCGAAACCCTAATCTTCGATTCTGCTACATTCTTCCCGAAACTTGTACTCTTTCCGGTGGATCTCGAATCTGTATTCTTAGCTGCTGAAATCTCCGGTGAGTTTACCCTTACTGAGGTCAACTTCTAGGGTTTCGATTATCGTCATTTGGTTATCGTTTTATTTTTTGTACGATCCCTTTCTTTGATTGATCTTTAGGTTAAAAATGTCAAATTGATTTTGATTTTTTAGGTTAAAAATGTCATATTGATTTTGATTTGTGTTGTGTCTTCATGTTTATAGCTTTCTCCTATATCGTTTCCAACAAAATATCTGGAAATTTGAGTTAAATTACTGCAGCTTGTGTTGGTTTCATGTTCCTTTCTCAGCGGTTAAGTAGAGATAGTAAAGGTTGTCTTTGGGGAATGTATCGGATCTAATTTGCAAGAAATTAGAAGGTGTTGTTGGATTGTTTAAAAAATTGGGAATCTTGATGATTGGTAGGGGAATGCAGAGAACGTTTTGCTGCGAGGTGGAGAACGGTTGGAAGGAATCCCTCTCTCAAGGGATTGTTATCGTAGGCCCTAAAGCAAGAACCAGGGACAAACCTTGGGATAATCTCTAATCTTTGATATTTGATTAGGACAAAGAATTTAGAAGCAACATGACTCGGATTTTGGTTCAACGAGGTTCATCAGGCAGTTCTTCCAACTCGAGCCGCTCTTCTTCCTCGTCTGGCTCATCTTCTACCTCAGATGCAGAGCCACCGATAAACAATAATATTCTGGTCCCTCCGGTGACTATTGATGAAGAAACTACGGATGAAAAACAAGAAGAGGTTTCTATAGTTGATCAAGCAGAGTGTTCTGATGCTAAAAATGTAATAGTGGACAGTGATGAACCTTTGGGTAGAGAAGATGATGAAGGTTTGATAGTTTCGGAAAATGTTCATGTTGAGAGTGAAGGTATTGATTGTGATTCTCCAGTTAGCGGTGGCAGTAACCCTGATTCACCACCTGTACCAGCTCCGCCACCAAAACCCTCTCCTACTCTCAATCCCGTTAATAACAGATCGGTCTTGGGAAGTTATGGCACTTTACGAATTGGACCAACACGAAGAGGTGCTGGACCTCGCTCTCTTGTTAATAGGAGTTCGCCAACTGGATCGCATCCTTCTTCTCCAAGATCACACAATGAGAACGAAGGCTATAACAGTTCTGATGAGCATATGCCATGCTATGTGTCCTCTCATCTTGGCTCCAGCTCTGGCCCGGTAAGTTTGTTTTAAATGTCTTGACTGTATGGATGCTTAGCCTATTTTATCTTGTATGGATGCTTAGCCTATTTTATCTTGTATGGATGCTTAGCATATTTTATCTTGTATGGATGCTTAGCATATCGAATTGATGCTTTGTTTTCAATGAATTATATTAATTACTATCTCACAGGAAAGAGAACACCAGTTTGAAGCAGAGATTAGAGAATCGAAAGGCTTTGAAATTAGGCGGATGTTGGAAGATGGAAATTGTCTTTTTCGGGCTGTTGCAGATCAAGTATATGGGGACTCAGAGGCATATGACTTGGCTAGACAAATGTGCATGGATTACATGGTAATTTTTCTTTCTTTTCCAAACTAGGTGGTTTTGACTTTATTTTAGCATTTGAGACCAGCAAATGAGCTAGATTAGCGAACTGACTTTCATATGAGAACAGCACCCGCGAAAGATATACTAAAAACGAGAAGTAAACTTGCCAAGATTGTACTTTAAGGATAAGCTATTCACCATGTTTGGTAGACTGTGTGTTACATTCTTAGTTCTAGTCATCCACCCACCAAGAAGACAGCATCAATCTTAGGTAAGTGGGGTGAAAGAAAGAGAGTAACAACAGCATGTACTTGTATGCGTTAATGACATACCTTTTAAACTTTGGTATTGTTAATCTAATCATTTTTTTTTGCATGTACCTTGTTTTGGACGGAGCACAGAATTAGGGTTTTTAGTGTTGTGGTAACAATACGTAGAACTTACGGGTTTCACAATGAATGGTTTAGGAACAAGAGAGGGACCACTTTTCTCAGTTCATAACCGAAGGTTTTACCTCTTACTTGAAGAGGAAAAGAAGAGATAAGGTTAGCCATGACTTCACTTTGTTAGCATTTGGTTCCAATCTCTTTAACACCTATTTTATACAATGGTGATAGGTCTATGGAAACAACGTAGAGATCCAAGCTTTAGCAGAAATGTATAATAGGCCAATCCACATTTACTCATATAGCACAGGTGCAACTTAGATTGACTTCAAAAGTTTATGTTCGTTACTGTAAAAAGAGATTATAAAAAAAAATGTAATGTCTGTACAGAGCCTATCAACATATTTCAAGGAAACTACAGCACGGATACCCCTCCCATAAGGCTGAGTTACCACCACGGGAATCATTATAATTCTTTGGTGGATCCACATCGGTTGACAGTTGGTGCAGGACTTGGATTTAGTAGTCTTAGTGGGGTAAGTTGGTTATATCTCTTCTCTCGTCTTTATCCAACTGATGCAATAGAGCATAACCCAAATTGGAAAGGTAGCAAGCACATCTTTGTTTCTTCACATCAGATTTCTTGTTTTCGAATCCAGAGACATGTGGACAAGGAACAGGTGAAAGCTGCTATAAAGGCTCAGCAAGAACATCAGATTGATAATGCAAGTAGTCCATAATCGTCCATGAACAGATTCACCAATCTGCCTGAGTGTGTGACTGCTAACATATCTGTCTTTGTTCCAGGCGCTCTTAGCAGAAGGGAGATTCTACTCGGACCTTGAGCTTACAGAAAAGGAAATCGAGCGGTCGGTAATGGAAGCTTCCCGTGCTGAGTATCTTATGGAATGGTCTAAGCCACGAATCGGTCCAAAGGAATCATCCACCTCTAATGCTGAGACGTCATCTTCTGGAGCTAGTATGTATTTTTCTTTTGAATCTGCTCACCTAGAATAAATTGAGGACAAGCATTTTGAGACCTTTTTTTTGTTTTTGAAGCAGGACCGTCAGGCAGTGATTCGAAACCGGAGGTGGCAGTAAAAGAAAAGACAGTGCTGAGCAGCAGCATTGAGATGGTATTGTCGATGGGATTTAGCTACACGCAGGCCATGGAAGCTTATAGCATTTTTGGGGATGACGTTGACTCTATGGTCTGTTATGTACTGGAGACGAGCTGTGGCGGCAACAACCGACGCAAAGGCAAAGCTACGGAATAGAGAATGTAACATGAGTTGCTTTGTATTAGTAGTATATGAAATACCAATTCGTATTCCTATCAACGTTGGGCGATTACCCTTATCAGAATAATGAATAAACTTGTGCATTCATGACATGTATGATGCATGTGTTCGTGGTCTATGTACTTTAGTTGTACAAGTTGAATAAAAGAGCAAAAAGAATACACTTTTTCTTTTGCTAAAACGGATCAAAGACTTTGGCAAGGTAAATTTAGAGCTTTACAGATAATAAATTTTATACAATTGACAGTAAAATTCTATAGATGAGATCAAGTATATGTAATTTACTAATGTTTATTAAATTAAAGAATTATTGCAAAAAAACCACCAAAATTTTCTGTTTTTGCATGTCAACCCTACACATTAAAATAATGTAAGTCAATACCATAATATTAAAAGTCACCCGCAATATAGCCTATCGATGACGTGGCAGCCATCAACGCCTCACGGAAAACTTAACGGTTACTTAAACGCACGCATCGTTTTGTATCTGGAAAAAAAAGATTCCTAAAAAAAACCCTCAAAGTCGCCTTTTTTTTTTTTGCAAATTAACCCTTCAACTACAAAAATACAAGTCAATATCGTGAACTCAAAAGTCATCCGCAATATAACCCTCGGTCGTATATAGATTTGTGTAATTATGTATATATGTTATTAAAACTACGTCGTTTTAACATTCGAAAAATAACAAAACATGATTTAAACGAGATTCAAACCCACGACTTAATTTAGCTCAAATGAAATGACACATAACCGACAAATCTATTTAAACGATAATTAAACGACACATATTCACCATAAACATGATTTAAACGATCTATTCCTTTCGATCCTCGATTTTCAGAAACAATTTGGTTTTGAGGCTTTAATTTATGTTCTTACTATCTCGTTGAACTGTAACTTTTCTCCTAGATATGTTTATTTTTTTTTCCATTTTGTAAGAACCCTAATGTTTATAGATTTATGGATTTGTCGAAAGGATTATAGATTTATGGATTTATGGATTTCTTGAAAGGATTTATGGATTTCTTTTTCTATTTTGTAAGAACCCTAATGTTTATAGATTTGTCGAAAGGGTTTGGAGAAGAAATGCTTACAAAATGGAAAAAAAAAAATAAACAGATTTAGGAGGAAAGTTACAGTTCAACGAGATAGTAAGAACATAGAGGAAACATTAGAAAGCCTCGAAACCGAATTATCTCTGGAAATCGAGGACCGAAAGGAATAGAATCTCGTTTAAATCATGTTTATGGCGAATATGTGTCGTTTAAATATCTTTTAAAAAGATTTGTAGGTTATGTGTTATTTTATTTGAGGTAAAGATTGTGCGTTCGAATCTCGTTTAAATCATGTTTTGTTATTTTTCGAATGTTAAAACGATGTAGTTTTAACAACATATATACATAATTACACAAATCTATACACGACTGATGGTTATATTGCGGGTGATTTTTGAGTTCGCGATATTGACCAGCATTTTTGTAGTTAAAGGGTTAATTTACCAAAAAACGGCGACTTTGAGAGTTTTTTTTGTAAAAATCTTTTTTTTCAGATGCAAAACGATGTGTTTAAGTAACCGTTAAGTTCTCTGTGAGACGTTGACGGCTGCCATATCATCAATATAGTCGAGGGTTATATTGACTTAGGGCCTGACTGGTTTAACCGCAGCGGGTGTGGTTGCGTTTGCGGGAGTTTGCGGAAGCGGGCGGTTGTGGTTTCAAGCATTACTAAGCGTTTTGAACGACTGATTTAGCGTTTGGAAATGACTGTGTTTGCGGGAGGTTTACGACTGGTTAACCAGCGGGTGCATCAGTGGTTAGATAAAAAATACTAAAGATAAATATAATATATTATTATAAAAAGATTTAAAACACACAAAAAATATATTGTTATGCTAAAATATAAAAATATTAAACACAGTTAATAATTAAAGCCCATAATTGAAGTACTTAATAATTGTTTAAAACCAATAAATTTTATAGTGAAATTTTTATTAATTATTCATTTGGTTCATCACTAAAAATTGTATAATGTGACAAATTATAAGAAATGTGCTTGAATTCGTAGATTTTCCTGACTGCCTTTATAAATATTATAAAGTTTTTTCAATGAATACAAACGACTTTTGACTCGACTCCAACTCAAATCAATTCCAAACTGGTCATAAATATTCTTAAGAATATTTTTTGAAGTTCACTAAGAAGCCATAATTATAATAGAGAAAAACAAAATAGAGAGGATATGGTTAGAAAATAATAATTAGGGTTTAAAAACAGAGAACCTGATACAATATATATATATATATATAGGGGTAAATATATAATTTTTTTTTTTTTTTTATTCCAGCTATGATTTTTTCTTAAAAAAAATTAATTTTTTTATTACCCAACCGCAACCGCCCGCAACCGCAAACGCTTGCGGGAAGTAGCTTTTGAAATCTGGCGATTTAGAGCGGTTCAGAGCGGTTTGAAGCGGTTCGAAGCGGTTCGAAGCGGTTCGAAGCGGTTCGATGCGGTTCGAAGCGGGTTTCTTGATTGTTTTCAATCGTTAACAAATGCTATCACCTGCAAACGCAGCGTTTGCGGGTGGTAGCGGGACAACCAGTCATCACCTTGCAGAGGTGCGAGGTTGACACGCAAAAAAGAACAATTTTTACTGTTTTTTTATATCAATCCCTTTATTTAAAGATGTAAAAAAACATGAACGGTAGAATCGGTGAGAAACCCTGAAGAACAACTTTGCAAAACTGAGTGCATGTGATTCGCCGGCGGTGAGATCGCCGCAACAGCCACACCTAAAGAATGCTCAATCGTTTCCTCTATCGCTGCTCAACTCCTTCTCTCCTCTTTTCCAGAACCTTCTCATCTACGCTTTTCGTCAAAGGTCTCTCTCTCTCTCTCTAATCCATCATTCACTAATCTAATTTCGCATTTCTTGATTTCTGTTTCCTTGAATCTGGAATTTGCTCAATGAGTTTTGAAAGTATGTTAAAAGGTTGTGACTTTGACAGTACAAGTTTGAAGTCTCACCATCTGTGGTCATTTTCTTTGATGTCTGGCTCGATTTGTGTTTGAGTTGCATCTGTTGAGAATAGGCTATTTGGTCTGAGTTGCTTAGGGACGAGTTTTGATTAAATCTTATCTAGAAGAGATATTACTGGGAGAAAAAACAACAAGGGTATGTGTGAATTTGCTTCTTAAGTGCCATATAATGTCTTACCAATAAGGATTTATCTGAAAGTTTCAAACTTTATATGTAAAAGCATAGTCTTTTTGTGATCCGAGTCTCAGTGAGTTCTCGTGTTTCTGTCACTATACTGAATGCTTTTGTGGCAGGCATATCTTTCTCAAGCACAGAAGAAACATTAGCCCAAGCATTTTCTCAATGTGGTCAAGTTCTCAGAGGTCAGTCTCAAATCACAACAGCAATTAATTCCACATACAGCTTCACTTGCATATCTCTTTGTCTTTATCAGAGTTAATGGATTGATTCAGTTAGTTAGTTTGAGTATAGTTAGAATTAACATATGTATATAAAGTTGTAATTGTACTTTCATTAATTCTAATGAAGAAGATGTGTCGATAAAGGACTTCTTCTGATAGTCTTCTTCACCTTTTTGGTTGCTTTAGTGGATGTTGTAATGGACAAAGTCAGATGCAGACCAAAAGGGTTTGCTTATGTCACATTCTCTTCTAAAGAAGAAGCCGAGAAAGCTTTAATAGAACTCAACGGGCAGGTATAAACTCCCTTCTCCATTTCATAATTCACTGTTGTTAATTCCGTACTTCGATCTAAACCCTTTCACAATCATGAACTTATAGCTTTCTCCCGATACTTGTGAATCCCTTGGTGGAGCATTAGAACCAAGATATTGCTAGAAATAATCTGAACACACTAAATCATCAATTCGTTGAACTGGTTATGTTGTGTAATCTTCATCTAGTCTTCATATATAAATTACAGTTGGTAGACGGGCGGGTCGTGATACTCAAAACAACAAAATTAAGAAAGCACAATCGACCAGACAGCAAGCCAAAGCTTGAAGGTGGTAATAGCTGATACGTCTCTTTTGTCTTCCGCATCTTGTTAGATTAAATTTGAGACTAAAGAAACTTTAAACCACTTGAGGTTTTTTTTTAAAATGAGGAGTTAGTTTTATCATACTCCCTGAGTTTGTTATGCCATGATAAAAAAGTTGTGAGCTTGTGGATGCATTATCCTAAATTTGAGGATTTGCATGCGATCGCAGTCATCATGGACCGGTTTATTGAATTGCTAAATCTCTTCTCGAATCTCGACTTTGTTGAACTCAGTGGAAGGAGTTCCGAGCAGCCAAAACAAGGTTAGAAGTTAGGCGAAAATCTGCAACATTTTACCTGAGAGTCTTTGAGTCTTGGCCGAGGATTTTGCTTCTTTTGCTTTGTCTCTAATGACCCATTGCTCTCTTCACATTTTTCCTAATATCTCTGGTATCTTCTTCTAATTACATAACTAAAGCACCAATGGTTAGAGAATCTAACAGTGGCCCACTTGAATAGCCTATGCATTATCTAAGCTTACTTAGGTTATGTTCGGCGTATAGTCATCGGCTGTGTTAGCACATTCTAATTTGCTATATACATCTATAAAACATAAGTAGCTTGTCTCTGAACGTTTGTTAAATACTGGAATGGTACCAATAAAAATTTTGAAACTATTTGTATATATCGATCTCTAATTTTTTTTGTTGAATTCATAGAGCACCAAAACTAAGTTATCAAAGATACCATGTTGCTACTCTTCTACTTCATCAAATCCAAATGTGCCTACCATATACCCAAACTTCTAACGATTAGGCAGTTTCAATGGCATTTATATCTCTTAAAACAAACAAATGGAAGCTGAAGGAATATAGACAAAAAATAATTGTAAGAAAATGAAATTAGCCTAACATTTGTAGCGGACGAGGAAGGTTCTAATATTTAGAGTTGTGATTTGACTCAATTGCCTCCATAGAACGGACATACCATGTGTTAATTGTAAATGTACCATACGAACTTGAAACCGGTTTAGCTACCTTCAGTGGGGTTGAGAGTTGAGACTAAAATCAATAGAGTTGAATACGGTTTCACAAGTTTGTAATCATAACGAAACTAAATTGAGGTCACAGATAAATAAATGGCTCAAAAGAAGTGTAACTTTCTCATCTTTTGTTTCAAAACCTGAACTAGTAACACAAAATACTTACATTAGTCAACTCAACTTAATGTAAGAAAATTTAATACATTAAACCTACATCTGAGTTACAATTAAAATTTGATCTGCTACTTATCGATTTTATCAAATAAAATATTGTTTCCGTATCCTATAAATTCTAAGTTCTTCCTATATCTAATCAATCCCAATAATCTAAGTCTAAACAAAGAGTAAGGAAAAAGAAAATGGGAAGCAAAGCTGCTGTCACAATCTTGCTAATGGTTTCCCTTTGTGGTGCCATTTTTGTCACTGAAGGAGTAGCTCAAATGCAAAAGCCACCGACAATTCCCACCCGGCTTACCCGTTGATCTTGTAAAATTTTGGTCGTCTCTCTTCAACGTTCAAGGATGTGTGCTTGAAATCTCTAAATCAATATTCTCCGGAAATTTTGAAAATGTCGAAGGCGCATGTTGCAAGGCGTTTTCGGCCTTAGATGCCAACTGTTGGCCCCAAATGTTTCCGTTGAATCCGTTCTTCCCTCCTCTCCTCAAGGATACTTGTGCGCGCATTGTCCCAAAAACCCCTACGCACAACTAAAGCAAGAATCATTATTGATCTACATTTTTAGTATAGTTGTTAGCTTCACATTCTAAGTCTTAAAGTTAATTTGTTAGCAAAATGTGACCTCACAAATTCGTTTCTCAATAAAGTAATGTTTTCGCAATATTCATTTAAAGATTACCTATTTTAGTACTTCTGTAAACTGTTATCAATATGTCTGGGTCCCAAATATATGAGAACTAGCTATAACCACGTAATGTATACATAGTGAACATGTGACTACTATCTTAAAACGGCGAACATCGGTTTCAGGTGCATCCCACCACATTAAATGCAGAAATTGAACACATGAATCAATATCCTAATAAGAAAAACGTTGATTATAATAACCACGATCAATACATATAGATAAGCATTCTTCTGATCTAGCTAATATGCATTCTCAACTCAGTCAAGGACTTCTCTGGATGTCAAAAGCCAAATCACTATATCATTTTCTCGTTAGGGAAGGGCATGGGAATGAAAAACAAAGAACTATTTTATCGGTTAGGTCGTTCTTATTCAAATAGAGGTTTCGGTTTAGCACAGAAAATGGAATAGAATTGCTGATTGGTTGCGGTTAAGTGGAAGGGAGAGACTCTAGACGATGTAGAGGCTTCGGATTGCATTAGAACCAAGATCAAACCGAAGCCGGTTTTGGGTCGGGTTGAGTTTGTTGGCTGGTTTAAAGGCTCTTACTCAGTTATAAAAACAGAGCTTGCGATGGAGTTACAAGTTTGTTAAACGATCTTCTTAACCCTCCTTCTTCTTCCTCTTGTATTCTGTTCTTTAGCTAGATATGGAGAGAGAGTTATAATGGTGGATGTATAACCGCAACATGTATCTAGTGCAGTGCCGTGCTTAAGGTGTTGTAAAAAAGGCAATTGCCTAAGGCCACTAAAATTTAAAGATTTAATAGATCACATTTTTTTGATAAAGTTTATTATGAATTTCATTAATTTGATATATAGTTTTTTGTGTGTTAAAACTCGTACTCTTATAATTGTTATTATTATTTTTTGTTTGTATAGAAATATATGCATATTTAACATTTTTTGTTTAATATATAGTAAATTAAGGTCACATGTTCACATGATTATGAGTAAAGGATAATTAGAAAATAAATTAAAAATATAATTTTATGTTTTTTTATTTAAAAAATGTCAAGTTAGCCTTAAGCCTCAATATGTCTTAGCACGGCACTGATCTAGTGCATTGCTGCTATAAGCATATAACTCAAGTTGCCCCTAAACCAGTGCCCACCCTGAACTGGAAGTGGCCCCAAACGGACCATTAATAAAGGCAATTAGAAAAAACAAAATTGTGGACATATTATATGGGAGTGGGACTAATATAACTAAACCATGGAAAACGAAAGCAACCAACTAATCAAAATGGAAATTTTATATATATGTATGATCCCAAAATATACTATAAGCACATGTTTCTCCCGGCACACCCCTAGACGAGAGTCGGTGCGGAGCATAAGTATAAGTCAAAATTTTATGAGCCAGTGAAACTTAGAAATGTTTTTATTTTAATTCTGATTTTTTTTTTGTTTCTAACCTAAATGTTTTTAAAACACGACGGTATTATGCGCTTAACGGTCTCAACAATCCCAGCCTAAAGCAAGTCTATCTCTCCTCTATTGATGATTATCTGAGTCAACAAACCAAGCTATACATCCGAGATCAAGGTCAAACTGTTGAAGAAATCTCCATCGGGCAAATATAGCAAAATGTCTTCAGAACGCTAGACAAGCTTTGCAAACAAAAGGAATTTTGGACGGAATTCATGGACAAATCAAAACGATTGGTAAGCCTTTGCGAGCATGTAATGTTAGACCAATTCGCACTACTCTGAAGTGTAGATGAGTAAATCCTTGCTGCTGTCGTAGTTTTGATGAGGTTTGTGCAAAAAAAAAAAATTTGTTTGGTTTTGACAATTAATAATTTCTTCGTCATTATCATTAAATTTCTCTCATTATTTCGTTTCTATATTTATAACAACGAAATATGATACAAAAAATCTAATTTTGGGTAGGACCCACACGTTGGACCGGCTCAGCCCGAGACATAGGTTTTCAAATCAAACTTGAAATCTGTAAAAGTCGTGTGTGTTCTTCGTTTCATCATTCATGAATCAATAGTAAAAGAGAGTGATCCGGGTGAAATCGCACTGAGTTGATTCTAATTTACCTTCGTTAGCTATCTTACGTTGTCCAGATTCTAATATTCTATCACCAAAACAAATAAAAAAAGATTTGATGCGAAAACGAGAAAGGAGAATGTGCCGACGTAACAAAACCAAACAACATTAAAACACACACACAGGAATACAAAAAAGGATAATCTTGTCGTCGATGAAATAGAGGAACATTCATCAAAGAGTTGTTAGTCTTTAGGTTTGTTTGAAAAAGCACATGACTAGAGAGACATTCGGATAAGGGCTGCGATTTTTATGTTTTTTCTTTGGCTCATTTTGTTTAATATTTCCTTTTAATAATTAATAATATTTCACTGTGCAACTTTCTTTTTTTTTTTTTTATTCACTTTCCAAATTACATCCACTTTAAATTTCTTCTCATAAATAAATTTAGCCACTAAAAGCATTGAATTAATTTAGCAATAAGAGAATATATTCACAGTTTTTACTAGAAAAAAAATAGTATCAATATTTGTAATTTCAATTTTTATCTGTCAACTATAGTAAGCAAAATAATAACTGTCAAATTTACGTATCAATATTTTCTTAATCGACCCATAAGCCATAACGAATATCAACACTTGTCCTTCTAATAACTAGCATGAAAATAACAGCTTAACTCACTAATCAATGTTTTAGAGCAAAACTCGCTTACGCTACGTCTTCTTGCTATATTGAATATAATCCCATCAATAGAATAGAAGGACGTGTTTTCAAGAGGATAATAATATATATAAACAAGTTATATATAAGTGTTAGGTTTCTTTTCTTTGTTAAATATATGTTAGGTTTCTTTATATATGAAAGAGAGAATCTCAACAATATGGGCAAAATCGTATTTTTAATTTCTAAAGTAGTATCGAAACGCATTTTTCTTTTAAAGTAGCACTGAAATGCATTTTAAACTTCAAAAGAATCTCATTGTTAACACTATAAATTTCCAAACTCGTGTTTTTGTTTACTCGGTCACAAAATTTAATGGTATAGTTACGTCTGTTAATAAGATTAGTTAACCCATTTGTTTTATTAAACACGTGGTTTAGTCGTTGTAAAAAAAAATAACCAAATCGAATTTAGGACAAAATTCCCAAATCAATTTAAGGTTCTCCAAATCAAACACGATCAAAATCAATCGAAGAGAAGAAAAAGAGTGTGAGAGTGATTTCGAACAAGAGAAGAAGAAGAAGAGAAGTTTCCAGTTTTTCTCCTCAAATTTGATGGTGAATTGCTTGAGATTTTTCTTGGTTTCGTTGGTGAATGCTTGATATTTTTCTTTGTTTCGATGGTGAATTTGATGGGTTTCAATGATGGTTTATGGGTTTCGTGAATTGCTTGCTTTGGTATCGATTTCATTTGAGGGTTTTGATTGTTCAATCGACTATGGATTCGAACAACGATTCAGGAGGACACAAGGATGGTGGAAATACTTCGACGCGTGAGCAAGATAGGTCATGAAGAAAGCACTTCCGGCCCGAACATAGACATAATCGAAGAGAAGAAGAAAAGTTTTAGGGTTTATGAGTTTGTTAATTCGATTGAAGAACATATCGGTTTCATAAATTATTTTATTGCATCGATATACATGAAGCAAAGAGACAAGATTGGACTAAAACATTAACATTAACAACAAGTCTGGTTTCTGTGACAAAAATCAAGAATCGATTATAAAGCCGATGTGTAAAATAATCAGAGAGCTAAGTATTTTTTTTTAAAAAGAACTCAAGAAAGAACACAGTACTCATTTTATTTGATTTTGAAATCCTTGCAAAATGTTATTACAATGGCGGTGGCGTCGTCGTCGCGTTGCTTCTCTCAGCTTTGATCTCTTCTCTTCTGATACCATTCCAGAGACCTGAAACAGACAAAGCCAAATTCTTCTTCAGAGATTCTGCTTGGAGATTGCCGTGTAGCCATATATATCACTTTGATTGCATCGTTCCTTGGCTCTCGGATCATAGCTCATGTCCGCTTTGCCGATTTGAGCTTCCTACGACGGTGAAGGTTGAAATTGAAGAACCCTTAATCGATTTTGGGGATTGAACTGCTAGCTTAATCAATAAAGGGAGACAAGGCGATAAACAAGGTGGAAGAGCTAGTGAAAACGATCTATTTCCCCACGAAAAGTATCACGGAGAACCAGATGCTTCCCAATCTATGAACACGATCCAATTATCCATAAAACTAATGATTGGAACCTGAATTCCCTCAAATTAACAGTTCTCTATCTAATTTTCCAATTGTCTAGATTTCTTCGGTTTACAAACTAAACCGATACAAAATCAGGCTAACAAAAACTTAAACTGAATTAAACCTAAATTAAACCCAATTCAATCCAATTAAAAATTAAACCACCTTCTTCTTCCATCACACTTCTAATGGCTTCTCTCAACCTCTTCGTCTTCTAATCATTTCCTCAAAAATCCTTAAGCCGTCCAGATCCATCCCTTCCCCATCACACTTATAATGGCTTCTCTCAACCTCTTCGTCTTCTCTAATCATTTCCAAATCTCAGATCTCTTATTCCGTCAACGGAGTCGTGTTCCCTGATATTAAAGACCTACCAACCGGTCAATACGTCGCACATATTCGCCTCAATGACTCTCCGGAGATGGTCAAACTCGTCGTGGATCTCGCCGGTTCAATTCTCTGGTTTGACTGTTCCTCTGGGCATGTTTCCTCGTCTCGGAGTCTCATCTCCGGTAGCTCTAGCGGTTGCCTTGAGGCCAAAGCTGGGAATGAAAAAGTATCATCATCACCATCGCGTGGAGACCACCAAAACGCTGATTGCGAACTGCTTGTGAAAACCGGCGTCGTTGGGATTATGGCGAAGAAGAAGAGTGACGAGAGAGAGAAGAAGAGAGAGAAAAATTGGGCTGGTTTAGTTTCTAACTGGTTGAATTGGGTTTAATTTGGTTAATGTTTTTGTTAGTCTGGTTTTGTATCGGGTTTAGATTGTAAACCGCAGAAATTTAGAAAATTGGGAAATTGAGAGAACTATTAATTCGGGAGGATTAAGGTTCCGATCATTAGTTTCATGGGCAATTGGATCGTATTTATAGATTGGGAAGCATATGATTCTTCGAGATACTTCTCTTAGGAAAATAGATCGTTTTTCTACTGTAAAATGATAAAAAGCAAACTATCAATTGTATTAATTAATGATATATATATATATGTTCAAATATAAAACATGTTTTATTATTTTGACGGGGTTAACTAATCATGTTAACAGATGTAATTGTGCCGTTAAATTTTGGGACGGAGTAAACAAAAATACGAGTTTGGAGATTTATAATGTTAGCATAACAGATTCTAAAATTTATAGTGTGGGTGAAATTTTTTTAAAGTTTAAAGTGCGTTTCCGTACCACTTTAAAAATTAAAAATACAATATTTTCTACCATTTGTAATGTTTATGTTATTTAATTGTTTATTAAATACTAGGTAGTTGCCCATGCGTTACGTGGGTTATGTGTTTAGTTGAATTTGATATTTAATTTATTAAAAAAAATGTTTTTGTTATTGATAAGACTTTTCTACAGTTTTTATTTTTAGAAATAATAATCACGAAAATTAGTATACATTTTTTGATTCAACTTTATAAAGAAGCAAGTTTGAAGTGCATGAGAAGAGAAACAAATCTTCTGGGGTTTTGACAGAAGGAAAGCCTCCGGTACTGGGCAAACTTGCTTTCACAACTAAATGTGTAATTAATAGAAATTATTGTTCTAATATATGTTTATTTTAGAAATGAGAATATGAAAAGGTAAAATAGAGAAATAGTTAAAATGAAGGTTAAAAGAAGGATGACACGTGTCAGCTTATGGTTAAACGAACCTTACTTTATTATATAAGATATGTTGTGGGAAACTGTTCATGTGGATTTAGTCACACCGTAAACCTTCGGCCATAGTATGATCATATGCATGCCCTTAGGTGCCTATACTGATGTACAAGGGTCAACAAAAAAGAATATCTTATTGTATACTCTGATCATATTTTAATGGGGTATATTCCAGTGATAAGTGATAGAATATAAGTAATGTTATAAAACGTCTTCTTCTTCTACAAATCCTTTTTAGAAGTAACTTTCGGAAAAATTAGGCAAAAAGGTGGAACCCACAATGTCACTATTTGCACAGTAACTTCTCTTTATTACACCTATAAATATGAGTAATTGAATCAGTTTTTGTAAGTAACACAATGATAAGGAGAGCGTAATAAGAATAACGTTCTCTCCCTTCTCTGGTGTATTATTTCTCTTGCGGGTATAATTATTCTCATTTATCAACAATAATTTCTACGCCACAAATACAGGTAAATAAAGGTAACACTTTATAACACGTTATCAGCACGATAACTCTATATAATTTTAATTTTCATATGTATACTTATAATACCCTATAATGGACGGTTTTACCGCCTAAATATTTATTTCTGCTCATGGCCGGTTCTGCCGCCTGACAATTTATTTACTGCATTAATATGGATGACTCCGTCACCATAATTATTTATTAATGGTCGGTTTTACCACCTGAAAATTTATTTACTCGTTTAATTATTCATTTACATTTATGGTCGGCTCTGCCGTCTTAATAATTTATTTACTGTTTAAATATGATTAATCTTGTCATCATAATTATGTTATAAATTGCTGTTTATTTTGTGGTTATTATACAATATAATTAATGGCATGTTCTATAAAATTATATCTGAACTGGTAAATATTATCTGATTAATTTTTCAAATATTTTCAGATCGATTTCTTTATAACCGTTATTTCCAACGGTTATATTTAGAAAATAACATTAAAAATTTTCAATTATTTTTCAAAAATTTCCAATGGCTAATGAACAGTATTTTGCAACCTATAAATATACTCATTTTCACTCATTCTTTCACACAAAAATCTCATCTTCTCTCAAATTACCCTCAAAGAATTTTCAAGATTTCAAGAAAAGAATTTTCAAGATTCAAGAAGGATGTCTCGACTTTTGTTTATTCTTAGTATAATTTTTATCGTTAGTGCTATTTATGGAATTTCCGTTGGAGAATTCACTCCCGGAGAATTTATCATAAATATTGTTTTAATCTTTTATTTAATTTGTATTTCTTGTAATTGCGCTATTTATATGAGCGTTTATGTGTGTTTTAAAATAAACTCAATAAAATTCTAATATTATTGATTATTTTATATAATATAATAATAATAATAATAATAATAATAATAATAATAATAATAATAATAATAATAATAATAATCGCAATATCTATATTAAAATTTATGATTAATAAAACTGTAATTTATGTTTACAGTTACAATGTCGAACTTGGTAAAGCTCGAGATGGCTGCCCTTGATATCTCTGGAAAAAATTATATGACATGGGCAGTGGCAGCAAAAATGCATCTAAAAGGGAAAAGACTCCTCGATACCATCGATGAATCAATAAAAACGACATCGGAGGAGGAAAAAGCACAAGTCATGATATTCTTATGCCATCACATCCATGATGGTTTAAAAGATGAATACATCACAAAAGAAGATCCTGCAGATCTTTGGAAATCGCTCAAAGATAGGTTGATCACCAGAAATATGTGATCTTACCTAAAGCCAAACATGATGTGTTAAATCTCCGTTTCAGGATTACAAAGATGTAAGTGAATATAATTCCGCTTTATTCGGAATCACTTCCAGGATGGCATTATGTGGAGAAAAAGTAAGTGAATATGATATGATTGAGAAAACTCTCCAAACATTTCATCCGGGAAATGAATCCTGCAACAACAATACCGGGCCAAAAGATACACTCTTTATTCAGAGCTGATGCAAACTCTACTCGTTGCAGAGCAAAATAATGAACTTGTGATGTTAAACCATCAGGCTCGTCCAACTGGATCTGCTCCATTCCCAGAAGTGAATGTTACATCATCCAGCCATAATAATTGGCAAAGACATGGACACGGCAAAGGTCGTGGCCGCGATCGTGGACGAGGACGTGGACGTGATCGAGGACAAGGATAAGGAAGGGGTTTCGGTTCTAATGATTTTAATTCCGGAAGAATTAATAAAAATTCGCAGAGAAACAAAGTTGGTGGTACAATGAACAAAAATTTTGAAAATGTTTGCCACAGATGTGGAATGAAAGGACATTGGTCTTCGTACCTGTCGTACACCAAAACATTTGGCTGATCTGTTATCAGAAATCTCAAAAGAGAAAAGAAAGAGAAGGTGAAACCAACTTTTTTTTCTGATGAAGCCGGACCCTCTTTCAATGGCTTAAATGATGATGCACATCTCGACATTTCTGATTTTCTCGTTGGTCCTGAGACATCAACGCACAAGATGGGGATTAAAATAAATATAAAACTTCTATCGTTCTATAATATAAATAATGTTACATGTATTTTTATTTCTAAAAGTTTGTTGTAAAATATTTTTAAGTACTCTTTATAATTTCAGTGTTTGCTACGTTTGAGTATTTATTAATAAATCTCTTATGAATTTTTTTTAATTCAGATATGTCAAATTCTGAAACTCGGGATGGAGATTTATGTCTGGTAGACAGTGCAACAACGCACACAATACTTAAGGATAAAAAATACTTCTCCTCTCTTAAAATAAATAATTCTGCCGGAAGCGTGAATTAAATATCTGGAAATGCAAAAAATATCATAGGCTCCGGAAGAGTCAGTTTCTAATGCCAAGGGAACAAAATTTGAAATAAATGATGCATTATATTCCCCTAAATCTCAGAGAAATTTAATAAGTTTCAGAGATATCCGTATAAATGGATATACACATAGAAACCATGAACGAAAATGGCATTGAATATCTTTGCATCACAACAATAATTTATGGAAGAAAAGTTGTATTAGAGGAACTACGAGCATTATCCTCTGGATTATATTCCACAAAAATAAATATGATTGAATCATATATTACAGTAAACCCGCAATTTACTAGTACTTTTCAAAATTTGGCAAGAACGGCTTGAACATCCTGGTTCAGTCATGATGCGGGAAAATTGTGAAAAACTCTAACGGCCATCCATTGAAAAACCAGAAGATTTTTCAATCAAACGAATTTTTATGTAATGCATGTTCTCAAGGAAACTCATAACTCGGCCATCACCAGCTAAAATTAAGAATGAATCTCCAGTATTTTTGGAAAGAATACATGTGATATATGTGGGCCTATACATCCACCATGCTGGCCATTTCGATATTTTATGGTATTGATTGACGCATCACCAGATGGTCACATGTGTGTCTACTGACAATACGAAATATGGCTTTCGCAAAATTTATTGCCCAAATAATCAGGTTGAGAGCACAATTTCCTGATTACACCATCAAGAAAGTTAGGCTTGATAATGCTGGTGAATTCACTTCACAAGCCTTTAATGACTATTGTATGTCAATAGGAATTGATGTTGAACATTCGGTCCCCCATGTTCATACACAAAACGGCATGGCTGAGTCTTTAATAAAACGACTGCAATTAATTGCAAGGCCATTGATATTGAGAACTAAGCTCTCAATTTTTATATGGGGTCATGCTATCTTGCATGCTGCAAACTTGGTCCAGATACGACCAAGTGCATATAATAAATATTCCCCTTTACAATTAACATCTGGTCAAGAGTCAAATGTATCCCATCTCCGAATTTTTGGTTGTGCGGTTTATGTTCCTATAGCCCCACCGCAAAGAACAAAAATGGGGCCACAGAGAAGATTGGGAATATATGTCGGGTATACATCACCAAGTATTATTCGGTATCTTGAACCGCATACTGGTGATATGTTTACGGCTCGTTTTGCCGATTGCCATTTTAATGAAGATGAATTCCCAGCATTAGGGGGAGCAATTAAGGAGGTTCCAAAAGATATTACATAGTGCACACCATCTTTGTTGCATATAGATCCCCTACAAACCAACGTGAACTCAAAGTTCAGAAAATTGTACACTTACAAAACATGGCAAATCAGTTACCAGATGCATTCACAGATACGAAAAGGGTAACAAAATCATATATACCTGCAGCAAATGCTCCATCAAAAATTAATGTTCCTGAAGAACAAATTGATGAAAACAAAGCAAATAAACCCAAAATGCAGTTGAAAAGGGGGAGACCAATAGGTTCTAAAGATAAAAATCCCCGAAATAAAAAGAAGTTGGGAGAACCATATGAAAAGGTTTCAGAAGAACTAAATAAAGAAAAAAGCCTCGAAGTCGAACATGAAACAGAAAAATGTGAAATTTCTATTAATTATGCCCAAGATGGAAAAGTATGGGTTAAATATAAAATTGATGATGAGAATGAAACATTCTCCTTTCCTGTATCCAAAGAAATTGATAATGAGAATGAAGATCCAGACCCAAGGTCCGTATCGGAATGCCAGAAAAGGCCCGATTGGGAGAAATGGCAAGAAGCCATGAGAAATGAATTACTCTCCCTTAATAAAAGAAATGTTTTTGGACCTGTTGTTATTACACCTAAAAATGTAATACCGGTTGGATGCAAATGGGTCTTTGTGAGAAAAAGAAATGAGAATAATGAAGTCACACGATATAAAGCTCGACTTGTGGCACAAGGATTTTCTCAAAGACCAGGAATTGATTATGAAGAAACATATTCCCCGGTTATGGATGCAATCACATTCAGGTACTTGATGAGCCTAACGACATCGAAAAATCTAGATATGTACCTTATGGATGTTGTGACTGCATACCTATATGGGTCACTAGATAGTGACATTTATATGAAAATCCTGGAAGGATCAAAAATCTCAGAAGGATCCAAAAACATTTGTTCGGTCAAATTACAGCGATTACTATACGGATTAAAGCAATTCGGACGCATGTGGTATAATCGCTTAAGTGAATATTTGTTGAAAAAGGGATATACCAATAAAGTGATATGCCCTTGCGTATTCATTAAGAAATCTCAAACCGGATTCGTGATCATAGCTGTCTATGTTGATGATTTGAACATAATAGGAACTCAAAAGGAAGTTGATGATGCAAGAACTCATATGAAAGAAGAGTTCGAAATGAAAGACCTTGGAAAGACAAAATTTTGTCTCGGACTTCAAAAAGAGAATTTCGAAAATGGAATATTTGTGCATCAGTCAAATTACACTAAAAGAGTGTTAAAACGCTTCAATATGGATAAAGCAAATCCTTTGAGTACTCCGATGGTAAATAGATCACTTAATATTGATAAAGATCCATTTAGACCTTGTGAAGATAACGAAGAAGTTATAGGTCCTGAAATACCTTATATGAGTGCTATAGGTGCACTTATGTACCTTGCAAATTGTACTCAGCCAGATATAGCATTTGCTACTAATCTGCTTGCAAGATACAGTTCATATACAACGCGGAGACATTGGAATGGGATTAAACACATTTTTCGTTATCTCCAAGGAACAATTGATTTGGGATTATTTTATCGCCGAAACTCTGATTTTGATCTAGTTGGATTTGTAGATGCAGGATATTTATCAGACCCGCATAAAGCTCAATCGCAAACTGGATATGTTTTCACTATGGGAGGTACTTCAATCTCCTGGCGTTCTCAGAAGCAGACATTGGTTGCTACTTCTTCAAATCATGCGGAAATCATTGCACTTCATGAAGCATGTAGAGAATGTGTATGGCTGAGGTCTATGACACATCACATACAAGATGCTACTGGGATAATCAACAACAAAAATCCAACAATCTTATATGAAGATAACGCTGCATGTGTTGCCCAAATAAAGGAAGGCTATATTAAGAGCGACAGAACAAAACACATCCCTCCAAGATTTTTCTCCTATACTCAAGAACTCGTGAAAAATCGAGAAATTGACATCGAATACATTCGTTCAAATGAAAATGCAGCAGATCTTTTTACTAAGGCGCTTCCTACTACAACATTCAAGAAACATATTCAGAATATTGGAATGCGTCATCTACGAGATTTGTGAAGAAATGATCATATCCATTCTTCAGGGGGAGTTTACGACGCTGCACTCGTTTTTTCTTATCATGGTTTTTATCCCACTGGGTTTTTCCATGAAAAGGTTTTTAATGAGGCAGTACAAATAGACGTATTGAGGAGTAAATGGTGGTGATGAATACTCAAGACGGATCATTGACATCTGATCATTCGAGGGGGAGCTTACATGCAACAAAGATGTGACGCAAAAGACATAGTGACATTGGTCTCCAAGGGGGAGTGTTATAAAACGTCTTCTTCTTCTAAAAAGGATTTCTAGAAGTAACTTTGGGCAAAATTAGGCAAAAAGGTGGAACCCACAATGTCACTATTTGCACAGTAACTTCTCTTTATTACACCTATAAATATGAGTAATAAGAAAAACGTTCTCTCCCTTCTCTGGTGTATTATTTCTCATGCGGGTATAATTATTCTCATTTATCAACAATAATTTCTACGCCACAAATACAGGTAAATAAAGGTAACACTTTATAACAAGTAAGTGTTTTTGGGAAACTATACACTACAAAAAATGCATACATACTTCTAGAGTTCTAGTTATCTTTTCCGACCATAATTTTTCTGACAAATTTCTAACTACTTTCCGATAATTTCCGATAACTGCAAAAGTCATCAAAAAATATTTGGAAATATTCAAAATTCTCGATAATCATCATCGGAAATCTAGTCAAAAATTAGCCTGAAACAAATTACCTAACTACGTAGAAAAAAAAAAATCCAAGGACATACCGACGACCTTTCCACAACATTAGTCGGAAATTCTTCGGACAAAAAGGAGTCATTGCATGTGATTAGTTTCGACAAATTTTCGACTACGATAGTCGTCGGAAAATTTTCCTATGTATACAAATCGATAATTTCTTCCACAACATTATAAAGGTTATCAAAATAAAATAACTATAGCATGTATCAACGTTATGAGAGAAATTCGGCGTGAATACAAGAAAATATTATCGGAATTCATGTAGTTCGCATCTAATCACAAGATGACACGTACAAAATTTATTATGGTTGTTGTATGGTTATGCGATTCAAAATATTTTTAATAGAGTAAGATTTCCAAAGAAAATACTACCTTTCAAAGATAGTCAAAAATTCGTCAAAAATGACTCTTATATGTTCTTAAGAATTTCCAAGTTTTTCATTCCATCTCAGAAGGGATAGAAGCAATTTCTGACGAATTTCTTACCATCTTTAGAAAGAGTAGTCAGAAATTCGTCACAAATGGCTTTCATCCGCACTTGTCAATTCTCAAGCTATTAAATTGCACGTAGAAGACAGGTGATTTCGACGAATTTCCAACTACCCTGAGAAAAGGTAGTCGGAAATTAGTCAAAAAAAATGATGCACTTAAACATTTGAATTAATGCACATTTTCGACGAGTTTTCGAACACGATTCCACAAGTAATCAGAAATCATCAGAAAATTCGATGGTTTCGACGATATTCCGACTAATTGTGGAAAATTGTCGGAAAATTGTCGAAAATATGCATTAATTATCATAAAACCACGTAACATTTGCCGACAAAAGTGGTCTAAAATATTTCTGATCTGCCGAAACTTCTTCTCGTAAATCTTTTTAATTCATCCAAAAACAAAAAAGAAAGCCTTAAACAACCACTCGCCACTATTGCTCAACAAATGGAGTCCTCCGACGATGACGACTGCGAATTGCTAGACTCAGATCCATTCAAAGGCCAATTAAGCCAAGACCCTTTCGAATAAAAAAAAAAAAAAAACCTAATAGTATTGTATATTCTGGTAGACTGTATATTATTTCAATATTTATATGTTTATTCTTCTCGAAGAAAAAATAATTTACAAAGTATATTTGTATCTCACTCTGTAATTTGCAACAAAATAATTAAAAACATCTATCAAGCGGGACCCACAGGTGGGACCCAAGAAGACTTTCGCAAAAGGAAAAAGACAAGAAAACTGTCGGCACCATTCGATGGACGACACGTATCAAGACGCACTCACCAAAGTGTCGGCACCACTCGATGAAGAACACGTATCAAGACCTCAAGGAGCACCCTCCTTCTATAAATACCAACCCTCATCAACAAAGGAAGACACGAGCGATTTCAGATTACTCTCTCTCTAAAAGCTCTCCCTTCTCTCTAAAATCTCTCAAAAGTTGTATTTTTCAAATTTAAGTTTTCTAAAACTTTATTTTGTAAAATCTCATATATATTTGTAAAACAATTTAAATCAATAAAAGCAAAAGTTTTATTCAGAAGTTTAGCGCATTTAGTCTTATTAAGACTTTAGCCTTCGCAACTCGAATCCTATTAATTAGGCTCCTATCGATCAAGGTTAATACCCTAAAAAGTTAATACCTTGCTAACGCATAGTATCGAGGAGACTTCACATCTGGTATCAGATGCTAAAAACGATTTTTTATGTTTTGTTTTAAAACGTTTTCAAAAAGAGATTTTATGACTTAGATCTAGCCGAAGCTCCCTAGAGTGATTCTCACCCTTCCACCGAAGCCCCGTTACTGTTGGTGTTCCAGGCAGCAAGTCCTAAGCTAGGCAGTGAGACCGTTGGCAAGCCGCAGTTGAGTTAAGGTTGAAAAGGTTAGCATCCCTCTACCATGAGTCTAAACCTAGAATAAGTTATGGCATCCTCTTTAAGAAATTTTTTTAAATCAAAACATGTTGACTTTATATCAAATACACCTATTAATTCAAGAGAAATTTTGTCAAAAATTACCTCTTTTAATGAATTATTAAAAAACCAATTACCTCATATTAATCGCGAAAGCATATATCAAATTGGTACTTTTGACTTTAGAACTGCATATGCAATAAAGGAACATGAACATACTCTATTTCTTCAAAATGAATTTGAAGAAATCAAATTATTATCTTCTATCGCTTTAGACAAATATAAACAAAAGGGATTTAATTACATTCATTTTGGACTTATTCAAATAGCAATTAAACCACTTATTCAAATATTGATTCACCTATACTAATGCTTCTAAGAGACAAAACCTTATTAAAATTTGAAGACTCGCTGCTTGGAGCGGTCCAATCTAATCTATGTAACGGAGCAGTATACTTTAACTGTGCACCTAATTTTCAAGTAAGTTTACATGATCCAACTATACTCAATACTCTTGTATTAAATGTTCATTAACCAGAAATTAAATTTCAAAACAAACGACATGGCTACTTATTATTATATCGAATTTATTTCAAACAATCAACTTCAGAATTTAACCCTAAATGTTTATTACAAGACGACAAAGGAGAAATTACTATATTAGCAGTACATAGTAAAGATACCCCTAGTACTACATATGCACCTAAGCAATTAAAATGGAATGATATAACCATTCTAGAACAATGGAAAATAGAAATTACGCCACCAATTAGAAATTTTGAACAACGGAACATTACAAAGATAACTGAACAAGTTGATGGTAAAATTTTATTACAATTTGGATCCTTTAGAGAACCATTACCACCAAGGATTAGTTCATATTATTCAAGACCATCCTTCTCTGAATATCGTACTGGTCAATCTAGTACGAAATCAGATACAGAAAGTATAAATCAGAATATTAAACAAGACAATTCGATAAAATTCAAAGCACCCATAGCTGAACCAGAAACATATCCAACATCCCCTACACCATCTGATTTTAAATCTATAAATACCATTAATAAAGAATTTGAAATTGATAAAGAATACATAAAAAAAGAATTTTATTCAGAAAAAAATATAGAAAAACGTAAATGGTATTTTCAAACATTTACTAAAGAAGAAACAATTAAATTACGAGAAAAATGGTATAACTGTATGATACTAAAGGAAACAAATATTCCATTTTTTATATGGTTTGAAACTTATACTATAGCAAACGATATATATTACCCTTTTAAAACAATTAATACAAGTTCAACATTATATCAAGTATGGGAACAAGTTGATGGAAAAAAGGTTAAATCAATACACCCACCTTTAACAGATCTCAAAATAAGTACTTAAAACTGACAGATTTTAGCTAAACCCTTTAAAACAGGAGCCAACAGAAATGAATCTGATCCTGTACTAATACAAGATATTAAACCGGTTTACGAACAAAATAATTATCAAAATCAGTTATTACACACTATATCAAAAAGGTAAATCACATCGATAATAAAATAACTAATAACGATTTACAAATAAAAGAATACCATAATCTCTCATCTCAACATCCTTTTACATCAACATCGTCACCAATACTTAAACCTATAACAAGACAAGTTAAATTTCCTGAAAACAAATTGTTAAAATCTATAGCTACTCGTCTAGAAAAATTAGATAAAGGAAAAGAGATTAATTATATTGATGAAAACGATAATGAATCTATTCAAACATCAATATTATCAGAAAATGATAATCAAGACATTAATCGCATAAAACGAAATAATAAGATAATGAAATCTAATAAATCCTACTATCGATACATACTCCACCAGACCTATTAATTGAAGAACATCATAAATATTCAAATAATGTATATACTGGTGAAGGTATATATGAATGGAATATAGATGGGCGATCTGAATATGAAATAATGAATATATTTCAAGAAATGGGAGTGGTTGCTATTGCATATAAAGCTAGAAATCATACTGATAAGCAAGCATGTATACTATTAATAGCAGGATTTAATGGAGCATTAAAATATTGGTGGGATAATTCATTTAAGATACCTACGCAAGATTCAATAATTAACCATGTTGAAATAAAAAGAGTAGAAGATGAAGATGGATTATATGAGGAAGTAGAACATCAAAATGCTGTAGAGGTTTTAATTCATACTCTAACAATGCATTTCATTCGAAACCCAACTGAAGAATTAGAAAGCAAAAAGATCATATTAACAAACTTAAGATGTCCAACTTTAAGCGATTTCAAATGGTATAAATGTATTTTTATAACAAATATATTTCAAAGACACGATTGTAACCAACCTTTCTGGAAAGAACGATTTATCTCAGGATTATCGTCTTTTTTTGCAGAAAGAATAATAAACAAATTAAAAGATTTCACTGGAGGACAACATGTCCCTTGGAATACAATTACTTATGGTCAATTATTTGCATTTGTTAAACAAGAAGGATTAGCTATATGTCAAGAACATAAAAATAGAAAACAAAATGAAAAATTTAGATTTAAAACAACTATGGGTTCATTTTGTGAACAGTATGGGTATAGTCAACCTAATCCTCCTTCAAGAATTAAATGATTAAATTATAAACATAAAAAGGACATCATAATAAACATTATCAAAAACATACAAATACAACTAATAATTATTATTCAAAACCTAATAAACCTAAAAAATTCAAATCTATAAACAAACAAAAAATAGTATGCTGGAATTGTAAAAGACCAGGTCATAAATCAACAGAATGTAAAATAAAAAAGAAAATAAACGAAATATTTGAAGATCAACCTGATATCCAAGAAAAATTAACTAAACTATTAATATCAGAATCTGAATCTCAAGAAGAAACCGAAAGTGATTATTCTATAAATGAAATAAAAGAATCAAGTAATTCTTCTTCAGAATCGCAAGGATTATCTGATAACTTATGTAATTGTAATACAATTAATGTAATAACTAAAGATAGTGATAAACAATTTTTATTAGATATCATAGATAAAATAGATGATCAGGCAATTAAAAGGGAATATTTACTAAAACTAAAAGAAATAATATCTCAAGAAAATAGATTATCTACACCACAACCATTTAGCTTAAATAAAATATTCAAAAAATATCCAACCCAGAATTTGTTTAAACAGGTAACAACTGGAGAACTTCAAAATGAAATTACAGAATTACAACTCACAATTAATCAACAAGAATTAAAACAATTACAAATAAACGCTAGATTATCTTTAATAAAATCTAAAAATAATATTCAAACCTTCTCCAATAACTTAGAACCTGAGACTAGTAAAGATCAAGATAATGAAGAATACATTCAAATAATTAATAAAATCAATTATCAAAAATGGTATACAACTATTACATTGCATATAGGTCACGATTTTAAGTTAAATGTAATAGCACTAATGGATAAAGGAGCGGACTACAACTGTATCCGTGAAGGCATTATACCAACAAAATATTATGAAAAAGACTACTGAAAGATTAAGCGGAGCTAATGGTAGTAGTGTAAAGGTACAATATAAATTACCATGTGCAAAAATATGCAACAATGGATACTGTTTCAAAATCCAGTTTATTTTAGTAAAAAATCTTACCCAAGAAGTTATATTAGGCACCCCTTTCTTTACCCAAATATATCCGTTTAAAGTATCTGAAATTGGAATAGCACTAAAGTAGTAGGAACAAAATTACTATTTGCATTTTTAAACCCCATGAAAACAAAAGAAATTTTAAATTTACAACAAAATACTATCCAATTTTATGAGAGAAATTCGGCGTGAATACAAGAAAATATTATCGGAATTCATGTAGTTCGCATCTAATCACAAGATGACACGTACAAAATTTATTATGGTTGATGTATGGTTATGCGATTCAAAATATTTTTAATAGAGTAAGATTTCCAAAGAAAATACTACCTTTCAAAGATAGTCAAAAATTCGTCAAAAATGACTCTTATCTGTTCTTAAGAATTTCCAAGTTTTTCATTCCATCTCAGAAGGGATAGAAGCAATTTCTGACGAATTTCTTACCATCTTTAGAAAGAGTAGTCAGAAATTCGTCACAAATGGCTTTCATCCGCACTTGTCAATTCTCAAGCTATTAAATTGCACGTAGAAGACAGGTGATTTCGACGAATTTCCAACTACCCTGAGAAAAGGTAGTCGGAAATTCGTCAGAAAAAATGATGCACTTAAACATTTGAATTAATGCACATTTTCGACGAGTTTTCGTACACTATTCCACAAGTAATCAGAAATCATCGGAAAATTCGATGGTTTCGACGATTTTCCGACTAATTGTGGAAAAGTGGTCGGAAAATCGTCGGAAATATGCATTAATTATCATAAAACCACGTAACATATGCCGACAAAAGTGGTCTGAAATATTTATGATCTGCCGAAACTTCTTCTCGTAAATCTTTCTAATTCATCCAAAAACTAAAAATCCTCTCATCCCTTTTACCTCTCTTTGAAACTACCAAAAAAAATTAAGGTTTTGTCATTTCATTAAGTTTTTGAATTTTAATGCTTTTACATATATATATATATATAATGGTTTAGTGATTTTGAATATTTAGTGATTTTACATATATATATATGTAGTTATCTTTTATTTTCGACGAGGATTTCCGACCACATTTCCGAGAAAAATTTGACTAATCTCCGTTCTAACCAACTTTTTCCAATGACATGAAAATAGTCGGAATGTTGTCAGAAGAACTGATTTCCGACGACATTTTGACTTGTGCGGCAGTCAAAAATACATATGTTTTCTTGTAGTAATATATATAAGAACACGTATAATCTAGAGATTCTCTATTAAAAAAGAAAAAAAAAATGTTTCTCATTTAGAAAATTCACTAGAGATCTACTTTACACTTGTCATTTTAAGATTAGTTAAGACATTGAAAAAATTTAATTAAATAATTAAAAGATATCTTAGAAAGTTAATTAAATAATTAAATTATAAAGAAAAATATTATTAATCTACCGTTGAGAGACCTTTAGAGCATCTAGATTGAAAGGTGACGAGAGACTAGAGAATCGCTTTTTAGATGAGAAACTCTTCGTGGCTGTTTGTCACAGATGACATCTTTTTATTAAACCAAATCTTTTAAAAAAAAAGGGAAATTAAATAAATAATTAAACAATAGAAAAATTATTATTATTTTACGTTTGAGAAACCCAGATATAGTGACTAATGGTCCTTATATAGATCATGCCTTCTGTTTCTATATATCTCTTTAAACGATGATATCACTTAAAATGTTATTAATAAAGTCATAGTTGGAAAAAAGAAAAAGAGCAACCCAGATGGGTCTTTTAAGGATGGGGTGCTCTTATGGATAGAGATGCTCTAAGAGGATATGATCAGGCCATTTTGGATGCCTACTATAGTGATGCACCAGATTGAAAGAAGTCAACGTTGGTCATGGGCCTATCTCTAGAAGCATTCGGGTGATTCCCTGGAGTTCATGCGGTATTCGTGGGTAATTTCTCATCCAGAAGATTAGTCATAATTATGTATGTATATCAAGTTTGTAAACTTGAATACTAAAAATCCATGTTTTCAACGTTTTCTTTAAAAATAAATCATCAATTGAATTTGATTCAATTTTTATTGATGCATTGATTTCTATGTTGAAATTAATGCATAACAAAGTTAGGCTGAATAGCCAATCTCTGCGTCAACTGTACTATTTTTTCTTTCCACAGACATCATTGATCATTCCTCAATTTAAGTTTGTGGAAGATTGTTTTAAGAAAAAGCTACAACCTGTTGACAAAAAAAAAAAAAAAAAGAGAGCGAATAACTAGACCACCGGTTCTGACTGGACCAAATCGTCTAAGAGCTTTTAACCGACCATGAAAAATAAAAATGTTTTGGCCTACTTTGTTTGGTTTTAATATCAAAAAGTTTGATAAGTCAAATAAATAATAAAGTAATGTGGAAAATATGAAGTTCGTTGCAGAGATTACGTGATCTCTCTACTAAGACAATTCTTTTTTTGGACACAATGAAACCCAATATTTTATTATTAAAGAAAAGGATAAAATAAGATTAGACACTGTCGCACCGGTACTTCAGAACACTTTCATCGGTAAAAAACCAAGAAGAGTATCTTATTTAATATTTATATTATAATATTATTTTAAATGTTGTTTAGTTAAATAATAAATCATATTCAACTAATTATATTGTAACATGTGGTATGTAGATATCTAAACTTTGTGTAAGAGGTTTCTTATTCTCTCACTTCTCTTTTTTTTATTTGTTAATTTTATAATGTTAAGATACTCATTCAGTATCTCTGTTGGAGATGTTTTTATTATAAATAAATATAAGTTTCATAAATAAAAATAAATATCGGAGATGTCAAAATTAGTTGAATAGAAAAAACTTGCAATCAAAATTCCTAAAAATAGATAAGAGCACGTATTAAATTCTATGAACCTTTTGGATATCAAAATTGGAATCTAAATCTCCCAGATTCAACGAACAACTATTGAATTTTGACAACCAAAAAATAATGATACCTGCAATTATCCAATCCAAGTCCAAATCCATGAAAATTAGCTAAATTAAATAAAAACTCATATAACATACAAAATTGAAAAAAAAAACTAAAGTATTCAATCACAAAAAAATACAATGAAATAAAATTGTCATATTATACAAGAACATATTAATCAAAAATATATCATACTTATTCTCTTTACTATACTATAATATATATAAAATGTTGTACTTATTTGGAAAAATATATATATAAAAACAGATTCAAATGATATTTCAATATTCTGAATTGTAAATTAAGATGTCTGAATCTGAATCCAAATTCAGAAAATCTTAAAATCTTATATTCTAAAGCGGATCAGAATTCACTTTTAAATTATTTAACCGACTCCTAAAATTTTTTTTTTTTGGATATTTAACCTACTCCTGAAATTTTTTTTTTTGTCAGACAAAAAGAACCTTTTTATCTTATAATAAAAAGCAAAGACTACATAAAAAGAAACTATCTAAATCAAGTGTCGGAAAAAAATGTGATCAGAAAAGAAAGTTTCATGACCATAAAAAGATAAAGAAAGAAAGAAAATAGAGCGTGTGTATACGCGTGGGTATCAAACTATCTAGAAACTTAGAAAACTTTGAAATGATCATTGCCAACTTGAAGTAGAATAGTCTCAAAGAGACTGAACCTGTCCCCTTCTTTATTTTCTTCTTTAATCATTACCCATTCATTATATTATATATATACTTCTCTCTAATTTCTTAATCCTCTCCTTATAGTTTTCTTTTTTTTTTTTTTGATAAAATTTCATCATCTCCTCATAGTTATCTTTTCTTGAAAAATTTTAAAAAAAAACATGGCATCCATTGGTTTAAGCTATGGTGATGATTCAATCTCAACCCTTCATCCTGACATAATCCAAACCCTAATCTTGACCCGGCTCGATGGTCCGACGCTAGCCTCCACGGCATCAACCTCGTCTTATCTTCAAACTCTATGCACGGAACAAAAACTCTGGCAAGAACTCTCCATGGCTACGTGGCCTTCGATCAACGATCCACGTGTTGTCCAAGCTATCTCATCTTTTCCTTCCGGTTACCGTTCTTTCTTTGCTGACTCGTACCCTTTCACTGAACACACGTGGCAGTCCGAAGACAAATACGATCCACCGACGAGGCTTATCTCAGCCGTTGATTTGTATTACAGAGGAGAGCTTATCTACTCCAAGGTACAAAAGATGGAAACAGAGAAAGGTAAATCAGGATGGTTCCTTTCATCGCCGTTTCGGGTCGATATACTCGACCCGAAAGAGTCGGTACAAACCCGGATTCGATATCCGGGTGGGGATTACGAGGCGTGGGTTAAAGATATGGAGGAGAGTATGAAACTTAATTGGATACTGATTGATCCGATCAAGAAACGTTCGGCTAATATATCGAGTCGAAAGGCGGTGTCGGCGAGGCGGAACTGGCTAACGGGTGATTTAGAGATAAGGTTTTCGACTGTAGTGACGGCGGGGGAGGCGGAAGTGGCGGCGGTTGTGTCATGCGGGTCAGCGGATGCGTGGAAAGAGGTGGATGAGGAAGTAGGAGGAGAAGTGCACGTGAGGGACGTGAGGTTACAAGTGGAGGACATAGAAGGAAAATGTATGAAAGGGAGGGATAGTTTGGTAATTTTACAAGGGTTGTTAGAAGGTAAGAGATGTTGTAAAGATGGTGAAGAGAGAAGAGTTAAAGAAAGGTACGAAGAATACGTGGGAGTGAAGAGACAATGGAAACAGAAGAAAGAGAGGAGAGAAAAAACTCAAGACACCATTTGTATGATCTTTGGGTTCTCTTTGTTTGTGCTTTTGTGGAGTTTTATTTTGTTAAGGTAAATACTAATAAAAGGTAGAATAATAATAGTAAAAGAGAATGAGAAACACATACACTACTTGATCATTAATGTTCTTTTTTTCTTTTTCGTTCTTTGGATATGTAATAATGAAAATTATTGAGAAATATATACAAAGATATTTAGTTATAGAAGCGTGACGTACTATCGATTTTTTTTGTTTATTCTTTATCATACAGAAGTGTTGTTAAATATCGCTAAAATGTCATATTTTGACGTAACACCTAATCTGAAAACGAAATAGGTTAAATAAATGAATTGCGGTCGGAAATTAGTCAATTAGGCGGCCAAAAGAAGATTTTGGTGGTTATGTTAATATTTTATCGAATTTTGTTATGTGAGTTAAATTATTGTTTCGAACGTATGTGGGCTTAGGCCCAATTTAGTTTGCTAGATTAATAAGTTAATTCATGTAGTATAGGATTATATATCGGAAAAATGGTCATAAAAAAATCTGAACTTATCTATTTTAGTTACATGAGAAATGTACTTTTGCTTTTTTTAAACAAATTTTGAGATGTTTCAAAATATTTTAAAATATTTAAAACAGTTATGTTTTTTACTTAAAAATAAATCTATATATTTTGATTAAGAGGATTCATAGTTCAAGACATATAAGTTTAAATCTAACTTGGATAAGTTCTAAATGGCTTAGGATAAATTTCAATTACATTGCGACCTACAACAATAATTGATCTTACTCATTAAACACACACATATATATATATATATATAATATTTATATATAAACATAACCTGAAAATTATATTGAAAAGTGATTTAGGATCATAAAATATATATTAATTAAAAAGGTAAAGTGACTAAATATTTATAGATTTAAAAATATTTATCATAATAATTTTTCTTAAAACTACTAGTGAAAATTATAACCGGAGATAACTAATTTATCAACCAAAAATATTCATTTGATCAAATCAATAAATATTTTAAACTAAATTTATAGATTTACTTTTAAGTAGGAAAACACTTATTTTTTAATATTTTAAATCATTTTGAAACATCTCATTTTTTAATAAAATATATAAAAAATTATCTTGTGCAATATTTAAATATCAATATGACTGACAAAATCTATTCAAAATATAGAAAATTACAAATTTTTAAAAATAAAACTTAAATAAATTAATAATGGTAGGACTATAATATTTTGTCAATTCATAGAGATTTTTTTCCATTGAGTTGTTTTGGTAAAATTAAACATAAAATTTTAGTTGACTTTTTTTTAATCATAAATTCTGAGATCGTGCCATATGAGGCATACTGTTAAATCAACTCAACCCCGTTAATTTGGTCCGTCAGTTGACATAACGATATGTCTCTTATGCTTCAGTCAACGCAAAATTTATGATTAAAAAAAATCAATTTAAAATTTGTGTTTGATTTTAAAAATGCAAAAATATGCGTCAAATAGCTAAAATGGGTAAGTTGAGGTTTTTATAATAGAAGTACAAAGAGCTTGTTTTGCTAGTCTATCTGCAAGCCGAATTGTGTTCTCTATTGACATGGCTAATGAAGAGAGAGAAAATTTAAACATTCAATGACGAATATCATAGAGAAGGATAAGGATACCGAACTATTATAATTCGATAAACAACTACATTTATGAATGTGTAGGTTTAATAATTGTGTGTCGGTTGTATTATGTATATATACAGAGTAAACAATGGAGAATTTGGATTATGATTAAATCGCGAACGAGAGCACTTTTTTTAAAGAGTATTTCGATCTCTTTCAAAGTCTTGGGTTACACGAAATCTCATGTAGGATAAGACAATTGCCGTCACTCTTGTTCTAGACTAAGAAATAAGAATAACAAATAGAGTTTCTTTTGTTGTGTTTATGTGTTCTCACAAGAATTTTCTCTCAAACTCTCTTCTTATAAATCTCTCTTTCTTTCTTCTCTTCCTCTTCTTTGATGAACCAAAAACCAGAGTTTTCTAGTGCCCCAATGGTTGTCACGAACGTTTGCAACCGTTTGTTAAAAAGGTACCTATAGACCAATAGTTACAATGGTTTCAACGTGCACTTACACCACTAGTTACAATGGTTAAAAGATGTACTTAAACCAATAGTTACAGTAGTTTAAAAGGTGTCCATAAACCAATAGTCACAATGGTTTATAATATAATCATTTACACACTTAAATTTCCAACATTCCTCCCCATCTAAGTGTAATCTTTTATTCACAATATCAAACACATAAACCAAACTCATGCATAAATGTAAATATCGTAACGATTGAATTTACATCTTAGTGATATTACATATTCCAAATGCTCGAGAATCAGGATGTCCTACGGATTGAATCTTTCAACTCATTTTGAGCACATGAAGATAATACACACACAAATGTTCACACTATTCTAAGTGTTTATACCTTACACTATTATTAGTAATGTGTCCAATCCGTTCACGAGTGCATACAAAACCAAATCCAAAATTTTTCAAGCGGCTACACTTCACACTCGTATAGGTAGATATTTTACTCATGCAGCCGCAATATGCATGTGCTTCAATCTTTAAGTGAGGGGTTTTCACATTGAATTCAACCTCTAACGTCATATTAGAAGCGAATATGATATCCCATCATTAAAGATTTAACATGGACTTTAATCTCATCCTTTTAGCCGACTTTATCACTAAGTTCTTAGCTAATCCCTTTGTTAAATGATCAGCTAGATTTTGTTGAGACCGAACACACTTTAAGGTAATCACCCCATGACTGATCAACTCAGGTACCACACTATGTCTAACGTCCAGGTGCCGCGACATACCATTATACACTTAGCTATAAGCCTTAACCAAAGTAGCTTGACTATCACAACAGATAGAAATGGGTGACACCAGTTTCTACCACAATGGAATCTCCGAGACTATAGGGGTGATTGATTAACACTCTCAAGACTTTTACTTAATTTTAAAGTATTAAAAGTCTAAATTTTACCAATCACACTTTTTAATTTTAAAAGTCCTAAAAGTTCTCCTTAATTGTCTCACAGTCTTTTTCTAGTTTTTTTGTACATGTTACGATAGTTTTTTTTAAAACCAACAATTCATGACTTAATTTTTTTTTAAAGTCACATTTTATTAACTTTAAATAAAGTTCTTTACGGCATTTTTTTAAAGTAAAAGTATAAAGTCTACATTTTAAAAGTGGATACCAAACCACTTGTAGATGTATGATCTTCTATGTTGGTTATCCATCATGCGATAAACCATAATTTATGGTTTCTTTCAAGTATTTAAGCACTCATCTTAAAGCTTTTCAATGTTGAGTACTAGGATTACTAGTGTATCTACTCAACTTTCCTACCGTATAAGCTATATCTGGTCTGGTGCTCGTCATGGCATACATTAAACAGTCAATTACTTGTGAGTATTCACGTTGTGATACTGATTGTCCCATATTAGACATAAGTTTCACACTTGCATCCATGGGAGTGCTCATTGGAGAAAAATTCTCACAATTAAACTTCTTAAGCACTTTCTCAATGTAATGAGATTGTGTCAAAGATAGTCCTTTATTCAAACATTTGATTTGAATTCCAAGGATCACATCCGCCTCTCCCATGTCTTTCATCGCAAAACTTGATGACAAAAATATTTTTGTAAGCTCCACTTGTCTAAGGTCAGTACTAAAGATCAACATGTCATCAACATATAAGCAAATGATCACTCCGTTTCCGGACTCATCAAATTTGCTATATAAGCACTTGTCTGATTGATTCAACTTGAATCCATTTGATAATACAACCTCATCAAATCTTTGATGCCACTGTTTAGGTGCTTGCTTTAACCCATACAATGACTTTACCAACTTACACACCTTATGCTCATTACCAGGCATATTAAACCCTTCAGGTTGTTTCATATACATCTCTTCTTCCAAAACACAGTTCAAGAACGTTGTCTTGACATCCATTTGGTGGATCACAAGGTTATGAATGGCTGCCAAACCAATAAATAAATTTATAGAAGAAATCCTAACAACCGGAGCATATGTATCGAAATAATCGATACCTTCCTTTTGTTTAAAGCCTTGGATAACGCCAAACGAGCTTTAAACTTGTCGATTGTTCCGTTGACTTTCATCTTCTTTGTGAAGATCTATTTGCAGCCCAAAAGCTTACAACCAGGTGGGAAATTAAGAACCACGTATTATTTTCCATGATGGAATCCATTTTATCATTTATGGCTTCTTTCCAAAAAGCAACGTCATTAGACTTCATAACCTCACTAAAAGTTCTAGGTAGATTATCAATATGATAACAATATGAGTATTGGAAAACAATATGAGTATTGGAAACCAATCTCATCTCTTGATCCTTCAACAAAATAAATTGGAAATCAGGAAAAAATGATTTTTTAATCCTCCCTCGCTTACCTCTACGAAGCATTGGTGACTCGGTAGATGCTACGATTGTACCATCTCCTTCCTTAGTTTCACTTGAACTAGAAGTCAAATCTTTTGTTCTAGGTATAGATGAAAAAACGATTTTCATCAAATATTGCATCGTAATTCAATTACGGTGTGAATCGCTATAGAATCATTAAGTTCTATGACATAAAATCTACTAGCCTTAGAATGCTCAACATATCCAATGAAGATGCAATCAATACCTCTTTCTTCCAAAGTTTTAATCTTTGGTTGGGGTAGTCTAATGACTGCCCTACAGCCCCAAACTCGAAAACATTCAAATTTGTTTTCTTTTTGTACCAAAGCTCATATGGGGTAAACTTATTCCTTTTGTTAGGAATCATCTTTAATAAATAACAAGTTGTTAACATGGCTTCACCCCAAAATCAGTCACTCAATCCGAGTAGGACAACATGGAATTAACCATTTAAAACTCTATTCTTACTCTCGGATACACCATTCTGTTGTGGTGTATATGGAGCCGTAGTCTCATGTATAATACCTACAGCTTGGAAAAATGTAAGACCATAATACTCACCACCTCTATCGGTACGTAATTTTTTAATCAAGTCATTATGTTGCAATTCAACCTTAGTTGTATAAACCTTAAACTTATCTAGAGCCTCATCTTTAACATGTAATAAACGAGAATAGTCATCAATGAACGTGATGAAATATTTCTTGTTTCCTAAAGATGGTCACTACAAGAAATATAGGCATTGATAGCACTTTAGGATAGCACGATTTTGCTAACTGCTATTAATAAAGATATGCTAGACTGCAAATTTTTATTATAGCATTTTTAAAACGCTAAACCAAAATTTGAGTAAGTGGAAACCAAAAATGACTTTTGGAGCCTCAATTCACTAACACTTAGAAACTTTTCCTCAATATTTTTTCCCATTGTCGATAACATATTCATTGTAAAAAAAAAAATTGATAACATATTCATTGTAAAAAAACATTTACTTTTCTCTCCGTTTCTTCTTCCTCTCTCTTCCTTCCTTCTCTTATCTTCTAGTGTACCAAACCCTAATCCCCAATTTTCTTTCTCTTCCTTCTGCCTCGCCCATCTCCCTCGAACCTGACTCTGAGTCTCTGCTTGGATCCGAACTTGAATCCAGATCTAACTCCGAGTCCTCCATCACTCTAAACCTTGAACACATCGATGCTCTCTCCACCAACAAAAAACCATAAGAGCTCTTTAGCTCCCGTCGCCACACTCGCCGCTCAACTCCTAAAAGAAACGTGACTCACGCACCCAGACCCGGTGAATTCAGCAGCTATATAATCTATGGTCTCTCTCAAGGGAGTGGAAAATACTTCACGCACCCATGTGTCGGAACTCCGGCGAGATATGTATATGTTTACATGGTGCTTGACACCACAAGTGACATCGTCTGGCTCCAATGCGCTCGTCAACCCTAGCAGCCTGCGCTTCTCTTTCCAAGTCGAATTGCGCTGCTATTGATGAACCTTTCACCTTCTCAGCTTCTCCACTTCTTCGTCTGCTTCGATTCCTCAGCAGCAAGGTTCTACTGCATCTGGGAAAGAACCGTTTGTTGCTGGCAAAGAATCTGATGCTCCTCCATGGATTCAGAACAATAACCCGATAACAACTTTGGCTGGATTTGATCCAGAAGCATTGGAGCGTGGAGCAATGGCCTTGAAGGGGATAAACAACTCAGCTCATGCCAAAAGGTCTTAAGATTTAATGGAATTCTGTAATTTGTAAGGTCAATTTTCAACGCTCTTTTTGGCTTGAGCGTAAACTTTTGGATGGCAATTGGCACGAAGTTTCTACTTGGGAGTTTCAATTGTTTGCTTGGAACAATGAAGGTGACCTCTCTGTTGCCACTATTACTCTTGGTTCATATTTTTTAGATTTTGTTCTGCATTCCAGATTGTCACTTGCATTCTCATATCCAAATGTCAATATGAAATTTTTTAGGTATATGCGTCAAAGATATTTCGTGATGAATATCAAGCTAAAGCAATGTCAGATGAAACCTTCTCCATCAAATGTTTTTATATGTTTTAACTGTTGGTGTCATAACATTTATAACTTCACTTATTTAAGGTTAGTATTGCTTAGGGCATCAGACTGATCATTGGCCCAGCTCTAGGTAAGAAATTGACAAGTACCTTACCAGATTTAAGAGCATCTTTCTTCTTGTCATTGTTTCCAATGGTTTCATAACTATTGTTAATCATTGATGGAACAACATTAGGTCTCCATGTTTGTGAAATTAGAGTCTTTTCCACTTCATTGGATTGTGCTCTTTATCTGAACAAACAAATTCATCACTTGGAATCTGACAATGCAGATATTTGCAATATGGGCTAACAGTGCAAGGTAATATGGAGGTCTGAGCTACTCAACCAATGATGTCTGTACAGTTCTTACTATCTCAGGTATGCAGAACATCCTCAAACTTATAATTAGGTGTACCAATCATTTCTAATAAAAATGCATGATGAAGCATTGAAATGTTTTAAGACTGCTTCAGTAGATTGACTTATTTAACAGGTTTGCTTCAGTGACGAGTTCCAGAATATGTGGGAGAAATCAAGAAACCGGAGATTTACATGGAAATAAAGATTTACATGATATGGCTTTATGAACAAGGCAAATATGGGTTGTCTTGATGCCCTGTGTTTTAGTGATAAGAACTTCTGAATATGATGATTAGAGTCTGCTTTAATTTGAATCAGCATGAGAGTAAGCAATCATAAATAAGTAGAATTCGTACTAATGAAATTGAGACTGTTATTACTCATTAACATTTCTGCTTTAGGTCTCTGCCTATTCATATTTCAGGTTTTTGTTTATCCTTTCGTTGAGAAACTGCTAGGACCTATACTAGTCACCCGATTTGCTGGGGTCAGTTTCAGCTTAGTCTCACTATCTAAAATGCTTTTATTGATGCAGGCAAAAAAACATGAACAATTATGCTGGAAACAAATCAATGACACATTTGAAGATGATACTCAAGTCAAGATGATACTTAATTCTTTCAAGTATTTTTTTTAGCTTAGACATTAAAATTGCCTTAATTATGATTTTGTAATGTTGTTTGCTTAGTTATGGTTTTGTAATGTTGTTTGTAACATGTTGAGAAAATATGACAATGTAATATAACAATTTAGTAATGCTATGGTAGAAACATCTATCATAGCTTTCGAATTAAGTTATTACAAACTTTTTCATAAATAAACTGGTGCTATGATATAATCTATTACCGCGTAAAACTTTGTTATAACAAAATAAAATAAAGCGTTAACATATAGCTATGGTAAAAGGACCAATCATAGCGTGAAAAATGAATTACGAAAGTGGTTTTAAAAATTAATAAGAACTATAACAAAACGTTTTTCTAATGCTATGGGAGAAGATGTTATCATAGCATAAGGAAAAAGCGCTATCGTATATACGGAACCTACCATAGCTTGGGCATAAACAACGTTTATGAAAACGCTATCGGTGACGTATTATAGCGTTTTCGTGATGCTAAGAATGTAGATTTTTCTTGTAGTGGGTGTAGCATGCAAATCACATAGATCACTATGTATAAGTCCAAGCACCTCATAATTATTTTTAAAGCTCTTAAACGGTTGTTTAACTATCTTAGTCAACATGCAAGTTATACACTTCTCTATATTCATGTCCAAACTAGGAATTAATCATTCTTTAGACATTTCAATCATTGTATTATAATGCACATGGCCTAATCTTAAATGTCACAAAGAAGTATCATTTTTGTTAGAACATGTCATGTAAAAAGAATTGACAACTTTATTAATATTAAGCATAAACATGTAATTACAGAAATATCCAAATCCAACAAAGACACCACACTTCGATAAGATATACTTATCTGACTCATACACTTTGTTTGAATCCACACTTATTTAAAACACTTCTGAAGACTAAGTTTTTCCTAATTCTAGATACATGAAGTACATCATCAAGATCAAGGATCTTCCCGGAAATAAATTCTAACACCACTTTTCCACGGCCTAGATAGGCGCAATTGACTCGTTGCCCATATAAAGTATGAACCCATCTAGAACCGGCTTATACGTCTTAAACCAGCCACAATCCTTGAAAACATGTGTTGTTGTACCCGAGTCAATCGACCACGTCACCTCATCATCCTGCACATAAAATGCCTCAACAATTTTTGATACATAATTCACCTTTGAATATGAATAAAAAACAGAAAGTTGACCTTGATGAGAGACCAGACCTTGGTCCTTAGACACTTGTCCCATTCTATTCTTATCCTTTGCAGCCCGACAATCACGTCTCAAGTGACCATGCTTATTACATAGCCAACAAACGCTCTTAAGCCTTTTGTTCGATCCAGCGTTTGTGTTAGTTTGGAAAGAGCGTTTCTTTCCCTTATTGTTCATCTTAGAACTCCCACTTTCTTCCATCATATTGATTGAATAAGTTCTAGTCTCTTTGGGTTTTACTTCCTCTTGCGCCCTTAGAGAATCTTCTATGCGCAAATGGCTACCGAGTTGTACAAGAGACAAATCTTTTTTTTTTGTATTTCAACATGTGTTTAAAATCCTTCCACGAAGGTGGTAACTTTTCGATTATACTCGACATTGAGATGGATTCATCCATCTTCATGTTGTGTTAGGCAAACTGTCCTAGAATGCGGAGCAATTTAGTGTATTGCTCCATAACTGGCCTAGAATCGAACATCTTGTAATTATTAAAATTATTCACAAGAAACTTCTTACTAGACATCAAAGAGAGGATCTGAATCGGACCTTGGCCATATACTTCCATTCTAGCGCATCCCATAATTCTTTTGCGGATTCGACATTCTGATAGACATCAAAGAGAGGATCTAAAATACCGTTTAGAATATGACCACGACATATGTAGTCGTCGTTTTTCCATTTTAGTAGCTTCTTTGTCTCCTCCACGGATTCGTTCTCAACATCCTCCGATATGTTGGGCATCGGCATACTTAGAACATACACCACATTGAGCGTCGTGAGAAATAAATGCATCTTCTTTTGCCATCTCCGAAAATCCACTCCTTTAAACTTATTCAACTTTCCAAACTTTGAAGTCATCTCTCGCACAGATACACTCGCCATTGTTTACAGAAAATACTATTTAAGATTGTTGTAAAAATTAAGGAAGTAAACAATGGGGAACTTGGATTATGATTGCGCACGAGAGCATTTTTCTTAAAGTGTATTTCGACCTCTTTCAAAGCATTGGGTTACACGAAATCCGTTGTATGATAAAACAATCACCGTCACTTTCTTGTTCTAAGTTAAGAAACAAAAATAACAAATAAAATTTCTTTTGCTGTATTTATGTGTTCTCACAATAATTTTCTCTCAAACTCTCTTCTTGTAAATCTCTCTTTCTTTCTTCTCTTCTTCTTCATTGATGCACCAAAAACCAGAGTTTTATAATGCCTCAATGGTTGGCACGAACTTTTGCTACCGTTTGTTAAAAAAATACCTATAAACAGATAGTTATAATGGTTTAAAAGTGCACTTACACCAATAGTTACAATGGTTACAAAATAAAATTAAACTAATAGTTACAATAGTTTAAAAGATATTCGTAAACCAATAATAAAAATAGTTTATAATATATAACCATTTACTCACTTAAATTTCACTTAAATTTTTAATATATATATATATATATATATTTATATTTTGATATACATGTCCGTCGGATGTATGAATACTTAAATATCGGATGCGTGTCAGATGTATGTATACATATAGACCAGTATGAGTGGGATTTTTATATTTGATATATATTTTTATGTGTGCCGAGTGCTGAGTGCCGAGTGCCGACTTTATATATACATTTATGATACATTGGTTCATTTGGTTTCTAGTCACGTATTCTTTATTCGATTGAAATAATGAATTAAGTGAAATACGGGTGAAGTGATCATTATTCGGTGTTTTAGTGTTCGTATAATGTACCCAGTATATTACTTTGACATTTGTGTCGTTAATAGGTTGCACAAAATGCTGCGACAGTAATTTACGTTGTTAGTCTTAGTATACTTTTACATTGTGAAACAAAAACAATTTAACTGATATTGTGCATTTTAGTTTGATTGCGTCCTTATATTTTTCAATATTTGATTTATGTGGACTCGATCCTATAATTATTATTGTGATTTGCATTGCATTAATTTTTCTTTTTTAACACATTACACTAATTTTTATAATCAAGTTTTTGACGTTTTTTTTTGTCGAGAATAAATACATTAACTAACAAAATATACCGGTTTCTGACAAACGACATAAAAAAAAACTTGATGTAAATGGTTTAACTGCAAGACAGTTACTGCTAGTACACAACAAATCACAGTAACTACGATAAGATCAAATCTACAAAGACCAAACGTCAGGCAACAAAATATAAAAAAACGGTCAAACTAATCAATGAATTTATTTTTATACTCACTCTGTTCCAAAATAAATGATGTTTTACAAGAAAAATTTTGTCCTAAAATAAATGATTTTCTCACATTTTTATACAATTATTTACTTAATTATTTTAAATTTGACAATAATTAAAAATGTTGTGGTCAAAGAAGTTTAAAAGTTCACAATCGATTAATGACATTAATTATATTTAAGAGTATTAACTTGCCACAAACATTGTTTCTCCTGTACAATCATAACGAAAACAAAAACTAAAAATGAAAGAAAAAGAAAACAAATCAAAAGATATTCAACCGATCAACAAGATAAGTCATGTTGTTGCTCATAAATTTGATTTAATTCAACTGATCAACACGGAGATTCCTACTGCTACTCACAAATTTGATCTAAACGAACTGTATCACGAAGAAGAGGAAGAGATTCATCCCAACAAAGCAATGGAACAAAAAGAAAGAAATTCAGAAAATGTTCAATCAACCAGCAAGACAATTTCAAAGTCTACTCCTCGAAATTTTGATCTTAACGAACTATATTGTGACGAAGGTGAACTTCCTCCCAACCAGCCTGCTCCCAACAAAGAGATGGAAGAAGCTTTTTTGGATATGCTGAAGATTTTGTTGCCTAAATATTTTAAGAGTTGAGTAATCTTAAAAATTTCATGGTGTTATTATTCAATAAGTAACTGTGTTTATTATTGTGCTTTCTTTTTCTTTGTTTTCTGGGTTTACTTTGATTCAATTGGATGTGTTAGTTTACTTGGTGATTCATTATTATGAGCATTTGGCAAAACAGTTAGTGGGAGTAGGGAGACGGAAAAAAAAAAGTTAGTGGGAGTAAGGAGAAAATCCAAAACGTGGTGTATTGTATTGGTATGAAAACTACAGAATTATTAAACGAACAAAAAATATTCCAACATAGATTGCTTATCAAAACAAATCTAATCTTTATAAACAACGTTAAAGGAAGATCAAAACAACATCTTAAAAAATTTCAATAATATTTTCATCAACCGAACGAACAAAAGAAAAAAAAATCAACAACAAATCAAATTATCTCCAGTAATCGTTTTATCTGAGTGTGTTCATCACATCTTCGAACAACTTAGCATCACAATTTATTTGTTTAGGAAGAAGACCAATTCTTTCCAGCAAAGATTTCTTCATATGTGGTATCTTGTACTTGTTTGATCCTCCAACTTTCATGATTTCTACCATACACGATTGAAGAGTCAAGAAAATAATGTTTACCATTTTCGCGGAGTATTCTTCAAATGATTCTTCTACCGCACGAACAAGATCTACAATTGTATCGGGACATGCCTTATGTTGCAGTGATTGAATGGCACTAAAAAATCCAAGATCTAAAATATTTAGATCTGGCGAGTTTGGTGGTTGACACATCAATTGTATATCAAAGCCATCCTTTGTCGCTGCTTCTTGAAAATCTTTATCCCAACATTCGACATGTGTCCTTGCATTATCTTGCTGAATAAAAATAGTCTTTCCATGATCTTCTCTTGGCCACTTTTCACGAATTACCGGAAGAACTTTTTCAATCAAACATGCTTTTATATCCTCTCTCTTAACATAAGTTGATGCTTTTAGTTCTAAAGTTCCAGCATCCCTATTCTTACTTCGCCTCTTAGCTGGCTGTATAGTAACAAATGGAAATATTCCAATTTTTCCAGAAAATATTTCTTTTCCTTCGTCATCAAATCTTGGACGAGCCATCGCAGCTAGAAACATTAATTTTCCTATGTAATTCTTACTTTGACATGTACAGTGTGGTTCTTCTTCAGCCGGAAGTAGATAATACTTCTCAGTCTTCTTCGTCATATAAAACCATTTTTCATCAATATGTACAATATTGTACATATCAATAAATTTTGGTTCATGAGGTAAAGTATTCTTATCCAGCATGAAAACGCAAAATTGAAGTCTACCTTTTAGATTCTCTTCCTTTAAAAGTGGTTTGATCGCGTTACTATGACGTCGAAAAGCTCCTTCTTTCTTACGCCTATGTAATGTTCCGATACTCATTTCCATAGCCGTTGAAAACGTCCTCAAGGTTGTTCGCTTGCGAAATGGAATACTAGCAACTCGATTTAAATCAAGTAGAATCTTCTTACGACCACAATTCCCAGTTTTCATTTGTGATACATCAACTTTCCCATTAAAAGCTGTTTCTTTTGCTCGTCGCCAAATCCTTTGTACCGTTAGTATTGGTACTGAAAATAGATCTGAAACTTCTCTCGTACTATTTTTCTTCAAATTTCCATTAACACTCCTTTCTAGTAAAGCATTGAAGATCACCCATCTCTCTTCATTAGATAGATTTCTTTTAGTTTTTTGAAGATTTACAACAGCGGCGACCGAACTTTCATTTCCTGCAATAATAAAAAAAACATATATACACGTTCAGCACCTTACTTGTTAAGTGCTAACAGATTATTACTCCTTATGATGAAAGAAGCATCCAATATTTAATTGAAAAAAATAAAGACATGGATTATAATCATTATAGGATCTCACTCAAGTTACGTACTTATTAGAATATGAAAAAAATAAAAATGAATTAACGTAAATCAGCAAAATAACTAACAAAGCATTTTGGAATACGAACAACACTTATAAAATTAACGTAAGCCTAATGAAGAAGACATTAACAAGAAATCTACAAAATCGATTAATATATTTACAAGCATGGGGAAGAGTTCTGACCTAGATCATGATCAATATGATGATCATTGCTATAGACAGCTAAATATTCATCTTCATTGCTATAAATTTCTTCTGGCGTTGGAATTTCGTTTAAATCGAACAAAACTCCACTCTCATAATTTGGCAGTGGGAAATTCAAATCAATATTAGAATCCATGAATAGTTTGTAAATTATTGTTACATTGAAGAGATTAAATAGAGATGAACAATTACACTTTCGTTTTGCTTTTGGCTCCATTGCAAATTTTTGAATGTTTTAGTTTCAAACTGAAATTTTTTTTGCTCCGGTTCTTTATTTTCATAAAAGTCTGTTGATGATATTTATTTAATTTACTAAGAAAACAAGAAGAGATATAAAATTCACCGTGAAAGAAAATGGGGTTGGAGTTTGTCATAAGAAGTCAAATAGTTTTAGTGTTTATTAAATGGAGTAATACAGTAGTAATTTTTAGCTATCTGGAGTATTAAATATTTTTTTACTAATAAAATTAATTTTCTTAATATGTGTGCTTTTAGCCAAAACATCACTTATTTTAGAACGGAGGAAGTATAAGTGAAGAAGCAACGAAACAAACCAATTAATGAAAGTGTATAATTTTATAAAAGAATACAAAAATAGGGCTTTAAAATCTTTTCAAAAAATGGAATCAGAGATTTGTGTCCCCTACACTTAAAAAAATCTAAAGCAAAAGATCTGAAAATAAAATAAAGCGTGCTAAACAAGTGACTAAAAATAAATATCTTAATGTCAGGGTCAAATTATGTCAAAAACTAAAAAGAATAAGTTAGGTGTGTGTTATTAATACAACAATAGTGTGTATTAATACAGCAATAGTTAAAAACGTTAAATGCTTATGTAAAACCATAAAATAATAGATTACAATTTTATATGATAAACCAAAAATATTTAACTAACAGTACAAAATGATTTTAATTCATTTCGATTACTTACACCAATAAACTTCGCAACACGCGTTTTAAAACGAAGCGACGATATAAGAATCAATGAGAGAACTTCAGGGATGGGTTTGAGTGCTGCCCAATAATACATCACCACGTCATCATTTGTGTCCTTGACTATCTCATTACACTCTTTTGTTATTCGCCAGTTCCTTACAGTCATCTGCCACGTCATCTGTCACGTCAACCGCTACGTCATCCTTTGCCTTTGAAGCCGCAAATATCAGAAAAAACCACTAAACCTTTGTCCGAAGCAAAGTAGCAGCACACTTGATATTTATAAGGCATGCATGTCTCTTCATCTAAAGCAAAGCATTTTTGGGTTCTTGAACCAAAACACCACACAATATATGTCTAAGGAAGCTGAGATGTCGATCGCGGTGTCGGCTATGTTCCCCGGGTTTAGATTCTCTCCGACCGATGTGGAACTTATATCTTACTATCTTCGTCGTAAAATCGATGGTGATGAGGATTCTGTTGCTGTGATTGCTGAGGTTGAGATTTACAAGTTCGAACCGTGGGAGTTGCCAGGTGTTTTTTTATTATTATTATTATTTCTTCCTTTTTCTTTATATTTTTACTTTGGATCACTAAAGTTTACTTATATAAAAACAGAGGAATCGAGACTGAAATCGGAGAACGAGTGGTTTTATTTCTGCGCGAGGGGGAGGAAGTACCCGCACGGGTCACAGAGCCGGCGAGCCACACAGCTTGGTTATTGGAAAGCTACCGGTAAAGAGCGGAACGTGAAATCGGCTAACCAAGTTGTTGGAACCAAGAGAACACTTGTCTTTCATATTGGTCGGGCTCCTCGCGGGGAGAGAACCGAGTGGATTATGCATGAATACTGCATCCACGGCGTCCCACAGGTCAAAAAGTTTTGATTTTTTAATTTTCAGTTTGAATGTTTGTGAAAAAATGTTTTAAATTTAGATTTCACAGGATGCATTAGTAGTGTGCCGGTTAAGGAAAAATGCTGATTTTCGAGCTAGTTCGAGCCAAAGGCAAATGGAAGATGGTGTTGTGCAAGACAATGGTAGCGTTGGCCAAAGCGGTGGTTCGGAGAAGGAGGAGATATCATATTCGGTTTATAATGACTCTGAGCTTCAGATGTCAAATGGTGATAACGCAGAATCATCAAATGTTGTTGAGGTCAGCTTTGCTTTTGAATTTTTTTTCTCATTTTCTATTTATTCCGAAACTTAAACCATACCAAGCCGATCTATTTTAATTTCTATGTTTGTTCTGTTTTGGTTACTATGTATTATAAAACCGAACCAAAACTTGAACTGAACATCCCTAGTTGTCTTTTATTCGTAGGGTTTAGGGTTTGTAACTGAAGTTGATCTTTTTTTGTTTGGGATGCAGGATCAGGCCGAGACCGAAGACGATTGTTACGCCGAGATTCTGAACGATGATATAATAAAGCTTGACGAAGAGGCGTTGAAAGCTAGCAAAGCATTTCGACCAACAAATCCAACTCAACAAGAAACAATATCCGAAGAGGCATCGAGTAAGAGGTCAAAATATGGTATAAAGAAAGAATCAAAGGAAACAATGAATTGTTACGCTTTGTTCAGGATCAAGAACGTCCCTGGCACCGACTCCAAAGTTCCGAGCCCGTCGTTACACATCAAGAAAGATGATAGCCAGAGATTGATGAAGAATGTTCTAGCCACGACTGGTTTCTTGGCCATCTTATTTTCTTTCTTGTTGACTGTCATAATAGCTAGGAACTATAGTTAGTTAAGTCATACATGTCATGTTCTCTTCTGAGTTCTCACTCGCACTTAGTACTACTTGTTCTACGAGATACAGATACTTATTATTTTATTTTATTTTGTCAACGTTCTACGAGATACTTATATATTGATAAGAGTAACTCCACGTCTTTTGTTTGAGCATTTCTGGCCATAAGTATGTTGAGTGTATCGAAACGAAAACAACCTCATCCGTTCGTTATTCACCGTCATGAGTTTTTTTTTTTTTTTTTTTAATTCAAAATGATTAAAACTTAATTCAACATTATTTTTAAATTTTAACAACTGAAATTGATACTTATTAAAGTAAGTCGGTCAAATAAATAATAAATCCACATTAGAGTATAATATATAGAGCAAATAAATAAATAGAAAAGGTGAAAAGATTTGGGTTATTTTCGTGGTGGCTGAAACAAAAAAGAAAAAAAAATGGCGATGCTTGTGCAAATCCCTCCTTCGTCTTCCTTGTTGAACACCACAAACCCTCAAATCCGATTCTTCTACTCTTCAATTCAAGCTTCCTCCAAGAAATTTAGATGCAGAGCCGTCCGAGAAAAGGCGGAGGAGATTGAGAAGAACACCACTTCGTCGTCTTCTCCTTCTACTTCCGCCGAAGAAGTTACCAAGAAATATGGACTCGAAGTTGGTCTATGGAAGGTCTTGTTTCTTCTCTTCAGTTTCTGGTTTTTGTTTCGTTAGAAATTGGTATAAACTATTCGACTCTGCAAGTTCTCGTGTTACTTAATTCGTAATCTGAATTATTTTTAATCTAAAATTGATAGTTCTATCGCTATATATGATCGTTTCTGAGTTACGTGATAGGTCAATCTAGAGCAAATTTTTTTGGTAATTGTAACAGTTATGAAGCTTTTAAGTAGTGTACTAAAATGGTGTTTTTGTTTGAACAGGTGAGTAGATTTGATTTTTTTGGAGTTAAATGATAGGCAAATTAAGACAATTTAGTTGTAGAAGCTATGGAAGCTTTTAAGGGTACTAAAAATTGGTGTTTTGTATGAACATGTGAGTATATATGATCGTTTCTGAGTGGAATGATTTTGCTAATTCAGAGCAACTTTGGTAGTTGTTGAAGCTATGGAAGCTTTTGTGTATACTAAAATGGTGTTTTGGATGAACTACTTTGCTAGTTGTTGAAGCTATGGAAGCTTTTTTGTGTACTAACATGGTGTTTTGGATGAACTATGTGAGTAGATATTGAGTTCTAAGGATGACGAAAGAATTGATGGAGAGAATAAGAAGAAGAAATCAAAGACAGATGAGGCTAAAGAGTTACTTGCTAAGTATGGTGGTGCTTATCTCGCTACATCGATTACTCTTTCTCTCATTTCCTTCTCACTCTGCTATGTCCTTGTCACTTCCGGTGTTGATGTTCAAGCTCTTCTTTTAAAGGTTACTTTCACTTCTTGATTCATACTAAAAATTTATGTTTTTTCTTGATCTCAGATTGAGTTAAAAACGATTTTGATATTTGTGGTTTTGTTTTTTAAGGTTGGGATTCCGACGAATGAGACAGGAGAGAAAGTAGGGGCTTTTGCTTTGGCTTACGCAGCGCATAAAGCTGCTTCTCCGATAAGGTTTCCGCCTACGGTGGCTTTGACTCCTATTGTAGCCAATTGGATTGGGAAGAAAGTGGACAAGGAAGATGAATAGTAGCTTATTTTGGAGGTATTGAAATGTAGATGTTATACATATTATAATCACTATACAGAATCCTACACATTGGACATTCCTGAATCCTCACTTTTCTACCTTGTATGTACAAAGACTTAAGCATCCGAGTATGATGATGTGTGGTAGAAATAGAATTCAAGTCGTTAGATAGCTTTAGACTTGTCCATTTGAGATCTGGTTGGTAGGTCGTAAATTACAACTTCACCCTTCTCCTACACGTAGACATGGTTGGAGAAGAATCTCTGTTTTAGGTCATGCACATTTGAACTTGTGCTCTATTTGTGTCCCCCTTTTGTTAACATGGTGGAGCTTGTGTTTCCTCAAATTGGCTTGAAAATGGTTTCATGAGAGCATCTAGAGATAGAACAGTGAGGAAACTAGTCGTTCTTATTCTTCAACTTCATAAGCACTCGCGGAATGGAAATACTGTAGCTATATACTAGATCCGGCAAGAGCAGTTCGTCACGAAAAATTCTCTCTCCACCATGTTGTCCAAGATATACAACATTGCCGAACTTAGAGATTTGAGTTACAGCTTCGTAGGATACTACCAAAGATAGAAGTATAGTTGTGCTTGTGCAATTTTCAGTCTGACAGTTACTTTTAGGGAAGTTTTCTTCTGAGTTCTGATTATTGATTAAAAACATTTCAAGATAACGCTGATCAAATTTCAGGGTCACATTTCAAATAAAATGTTAAGAAAATGTTATTTTGGAGATGTTGTAGTGTTTAACGAAATAGTTTTTGTGTTGGCTTATTAGTACCAACCAAATTTGTTGTCATTTCGTTAGATTGTTCATTTTGCTAACATAGACAATTTGTTTTAAATCATGGGTTCTAAGACTGTTTATATTGTAGGGGAGTTTTCGGTGGCTTGAAATCAAGTTTTATATACTGTTTTGAGTATGATTTAGGAGTTGATTGCTTTTCCCTTAACCGTCAGCAAATGTAACGTTTGCAGCGATTAAACGCCTTCAAAGAAAGTTAGAAACTGCTTTGTAACGTCTTGAACTGTTCTACAATTCAATGGAGTTTCCTAGAGAGGATCTAAAAATTTAAAAATTGAATAAAGAGGAAAAAGATTGAAAATGTTTTTATTTGAGAACCCAACAAGAAAAATTTAAGATACTCTCCTTCGCATGATATTCTTTTATTAGTCTAATTTATTTTTTTAATTTTAAATATAATTATTTAACTAAATTAAAATAAAATATTAATATTATATTTGTTAGATATTCATAGTGAGTATCTAACCATTGTGGGTGTTCTAACTTTTTTTTTTATAGTGTTTGTTGTTGCTAACCGTTAAAAATATAATATTTTTACAAAACAATATACTACTTCTAAATTTATATAATTTTAATGTGGAAGTGCCTTGAGTCTTCTGTGCATTGAAAGGTCAAAGAGTGTGCTTCCAAGGTACGATATTTTTTTCAGAGGAAACTTCGAGGAGGTGGTCAGGTGGTTTAAAATATAAAGACTTTTACATCATCGTTTATAGTGATCTCGAAAGTTAAGAGTAAAACTATCCATCGTTGGTATGACGCATGTACAAAACATTAGTTTGATATTTGAGTGTTGCGCGAAAAGCGACATGTTGTAGAATTCGTGGAATCGTTCATCATAATCAAATGTGTTGTATATAGGTAGATATGATATATTGATAGTTAGGATTAGATCTCAATATGTATAATGATAATATAGTAGATGACAAAACAAAATATATATATATATATATATATATATATATATATATATATACATAATTTCAATCTTTTTTAAGAATTTTCTGCAAAAAAATTCCTCCAAATAAGTTTTTTTCTTTTGTTTTTTTTGTAAATTCACCCTCAACTTGCAAAAAATAAAAGATAAGAAAACTTACATAGTCGAATTAAATGTGCAATAAAGCTCTTTTTATGTATTGTATGGTCACATATATATTAATGTTTTTAAATTCTAAAAATATATTTAAGCTTTCATGGTGAGGGTTTCGATATAGTATCTTATTTATTATAATTTGAAAATTTGGAAATGGTGACTGAGGGTTATATTGCGACTTAAATTAGAGTTTGTGGGATTGATATGTAGTTTTTGTAAGGTAAAGATGAACTTGAAAAAAATTGACATTTGGACATCTCTTTTTGGAAAAATTGTTTTTTTTTTAAATTATTGTTATAAGAATATACTGTTTTTTATTCCTTTTAGTATAAATTCCCCAAATTATCTCGGCCCATTAATTGGGCCGTCCATCAAAAGGTCTCTTCTATTGTTTTCCTCGATTTCGTTAGCTTCTCCTTCCTCTTTCACTTTCTTCCAAGGAACATTCACACCAATCATTTTTTTGAATTGTAGTAACCCTAATCTATAGCGAAATCGACCAATTTTGGGCTGGAGTTGATTAGGGTTTTGTCCGAATCGACTCAATCAGATTCTGCGAGGAGCAGGAATTGCCCTAATCTTCTGAGTTCGTAATCTGTTTCGCAGAAATTGGTTGTTCTTGGAAGAGAGATTGAAAAATGAAGAAGTACGGATTGCAAATCAGAGCTCCGTCTCAGAAAAAGCAGTCATCATCTCGACCTCCACTTCGACCCGCCGCTTCAATATTTGGTGAAGATGAAGATCACGATGTGGAGAAAGAGATTTCTCGACAAGCTTCAAAGACCAAAGCTCTTAAAGAAGTAAGTTTTCTCCTCCATCATTCTTATATTTACTTCAAATTTTTGATCTGCTTGATAATTGATTTGGGTGTTTTGTGTTGTTGATTTAGATTGAGGAGCAGCATAAGAAAGCCTTAGAAGAGGATCCTTCTGCTTTTGCTTATGATGAAGTTTATGATGACATGAAACAGAAAGCTGTTCTTCCTCGAATGCAAGATCGTGAAGAGCGCAAGGTAATGTTTATATCTTGCTCTGGAAAACATTCATTGCATTTTTTATGTGTTTTACTATAGATTTGAATCATGTACCTAGGTTAGGGAATCAAAATCTTTGTTCCCATCTTGTTAAGACTTAAGAGGAATGCATGATCTGTGGTTGTCTAGTTTCTAATAAGATCGGAGTATAGAAACCTCCTATGTATTTTTAATGGAATTACAAAGAGCCAAGCTTCTCAGATTCCCCTTAGAAACCACCAAATTCTTGAGAAAAACACATCCTGCAATACCCTATCCAGCCTATAACCCATGGTTACATATTACCAAAAGGATAAAGCTTGGTTACTTTATTTGAGTTACGTGGAGTGAAATCTTTGAGTCTCCTAACGCATTGCTTCTATTAGTTTCTTACGGTGTTACATTCTCTATAATTGCTACACTTTAAGTAGTTTTCACAATGGTTTAGTGGCTTACTTATAGTTTATCATTTACTTTTTTCTCAAATTACAGCCAAGATATATCCAGCATTTGATGAAACAGGCAGAACGTAGAGAGAAGGAACATGAAATAGTTTATGAGAGAAAGCTTGCAAAAGAGAGGGCAAAAGATGAACATCTTTTTTCAGATAAAGAAAAGTTTGTAACTGGCGCCTATAAAAGGAAACTAGAGGAACAAAAGAAATGGCTGGCAGAAGAAAGGTTGCGTGAACTTCGAGAGGAAAGAGATGATGTAAGTTATGTTTTTTTGTTCATTATATATCATGTTTGTATTTCTACCTCTCTCGCCTACTAAACTAGTACTTGCTAGGATAGCTGAAGTCCTAGCTTTGTCCTTTTCGTTTCTGTCTTAAGTAGCTTCGGTTTGGGAACTGTTTCAAGGTAGTTTAATTGATCGCAGTCTTTTCTTCTTATCACCTTGTTGCATGTTGTGGCTATTAGTGCATGGTGGATGGGTCTAGAAATCATTTTCTTGTCTCATAGTTTGCAACCTGTGTCAAGGTAGTTTGCTTGATCGCAATTTTTTATTCTGACAACCTTCTTGCACGTCGTGGCTTTTAGTAAGTGATGGGTGGGGCTAGAAGTCATTTTCTTGTCTCTGTATTAGCTATTGAGATTTCATGACAGCCCTTTTCATATTTGTTTTTCATCTTCTGTTAGGTTACGAAGAAGAAAGACTTGAGTGATTTCTACTTTAATATTGGAAAAAATGTTGCATTTGGAGCTCGTGATATCAAAGCTAAAGAGTTAGAGAAGCTCGAGGAACAAAGAAATGAAGAGATGCTTGAGGAACAAAGAAAGGCAGAGAAGTTTGAGGAGCTGAGAAAAGAAGAAACAAGGGAAGAGAAAAAAGGAAAATCACCAGATAAGGAAGTGTCTCCTGAATCTGGAGATATTGGATCAAGCCGTAGGAAAAGTGTGGAACCACAAGAAGCAGAGCAAGCAGTTTCTGAAAAGAAGATGAGTTCAGATGGCACAGAAGAGACAGATTCATCCATAAAAGAGGCAGCAAAAGAAGTGCCGAAAGCCGTTAACGACCACAAGAAAAAAGAGGATGCGATTGCTGCTGCTAAAGAACGGTTCTTGGCCCGTAAGAAGGCAAAGATTGAAGAATTATTGTCATGATTTCAGTCCCAACGGTTACTCTTGGTGAACTTGTCTTCCTCTGATTATCAGCCACCCTCTGTTTTAAAGTAATTTTTCAATATAACGCTTCTTATATTACAGGCTGTACTTCCATTACAAATGCAATAGGTTTGATGGTTATTGAAGAAGAGAAAAAAACCCTTCATAAATTAGAATTAATCTACAGCGATGACACAAACTTAGTATTTTTCTGAATTTGATATCATAGATTAAGAGAGAGAGAATACGAAATTTTGCCGTGATGCTGATGTTGAGGAGGGTCGAGTGTCATGACAGCTTCGGACCACTCAATCTGGCCTCTCTCCTTTCGAGTTTCGCCTCCCCCAAAGAGATCTTTGTCCAATAAATCATGTTGTTTAATGATTTATTGTTGGATTTCAAAATTCATATTAGATTTTAAATGATTTAAATGTTTGAATTGAATGATATATAGGAAAAAACTTTAATAAGGAAAGTTAAGATTTGAGAGAGAATTAAAAAGAAAGACCCAATATAACTTGAAAGGGGGTTTTAACCTCTGTTTCTTCTCGAAAATTGTTTTTTTTTAGCCACTGACGACCAGATAATATAATTCTGACCTAATTCCTAACAAGTGCAAATCCCTATAGCTAAACGTATCCATAGGCGATTGGATCTGGGAGATGGAGGAGGTGAGACTCTTGACGTTACCTTTTAGTGAAAATTTTGATCCTTCAAACCCATTAGGGTTTTTAGAGAAAGCCCTTGACTTTATTGGGAATGAGAGAAACTTTCTGATGAAAGAGACGGCTGAGAAGGATATCACCGATGCTGTTACCGCCGCGAAGGAGAGGTTGAGGGAAGTGGACAAGAAGAAGAAGACGAAGTCCAAAGAGGTGGAGAAGGTAAGACTCTCGACGTTGCCGTTTAATGCAAGTTTTGATCCTTCAAACCCATTAGGGTTTTTGGAGAAAGTCTTCGATTTTATTGGGAAAGATAGCAATTTTCTAAGGAAAGACAAGGCAGAGAAGGAGATCGCCACCGCTGTTACGGCCGCGAAGGAGAGGTTGAGGGAAGCAGAGAAGGAGAGTGTAAACCAAGCAACAGTGAAGATTAAGAAGTACGGATTGCAAATTAGGGCTCCTTCCCAGAAAAAACAATCATTATCTCGACCTCTACTTCGGACTGCTTCAATATTTGGTGAGGATGATGAAGACAATGATGTGGAGAAGGAGATATCTCGACAGGCTTCAAAGACCAAGGCTCTTATAAAAGTAAGGTTTTCCCATTGTTCTGACTCTGGTTTCTTATGTACCCTTCAATTTTATCTTCTTGATAAATGATTTGGGTAGATTGAGGAGCAGCATAAGAAAGCTTTGGAGGAGGACCCTTCTGCTTTTGCATACGATGAACTTTATGATGACATAAAACAGGAAGCAGCTCTTCCACGAATGCAAGATCGCGAAGAGCACAAGGTAATGTATGATCTATGGCTGACTAGTTTCTCATGCCATTTGATATTTTGAAACGCATCACTTCTAATAGTTGCTTGCGGTGTTACATTCTCTATAGTTGTTTCTTATGTCTCATTTACTTCTTTTTTTCTTCTAATTACAGCCAAGATATATCCAGCATTTGATGAAACAGACAGAACGTAAAGAGAAAGAACATGAAATAGTTTACGAGAGAAAGCTTGCGAAAGAGAGGGCGAAAGACGAACATCTTTTCTCGGATAAAGAAAAGTTTGTAACCGGTCCGTATAAAAGAAAACTAGAGAAACAGAAGAAATGGCTGGCGGAAGAAAGATTGCGTGAAATTCGAGAGGAAAAAGATGATGTGAGTTATGTTTCGTATCTAAGTTTTCCTCGCCTACTAAACTAGTGCTTGCTAGGATAGCCGAAATGCTTGTTTTTGTCCATTTCGTTTCTGTCTTAATTAACTCTCTAAGTAGCTCAGGTTTAGGAACTGTGTTAAGGTAAGTTCGCTAGATCACAAGCTTTTCTTGTTACAACCTTGTTGAATGTTGTGTCTAGAAGTAGTTTTCTTGTTTCTCTGTATTAGCAATGGTGAGGAGGTATAGCTTTGGTGGATTTTTAACTGATTTGGTTCTATTGCTTTTTTAAACTCATATCAACTCTTTTTGTTTTTCATTTTTTTTTTCCTATAAGCCAGGTGAGTTTGTTTCTATTGCTTTTTAAACTCATATCAGCTCTTTAACTTTGTTTTCATCTTCTGTTAGGTTTTAAAGAAGAAAGACTTGAGTGATTTCTACTTTAACATTGGAAAGAATGTGGCATTTGGAGCTCGAGTTATTGAAGCTAGAGAGGCCGAGGAGCCGAGAAAAGAAGAGACAAGGAAAGAGAAGAAAAGAAAATCACCGGAAAAAGAAGTGTGGCCTGAATCTGGAGACTTAATTGGATCAAGTTGTAAGAAAAGTGTGGAACCGCAAGCAGGGCAAACAACATCTGAGAAGAAGATGGATTCAGAGAGAGACACGTCAATCAAAGAGGCAGCAAAAGAAGTGCCCAAAGCCATTAACGACCACAAGAAAAGAGAGGATACGATTGCTGCTGCTAAAGAGCGGTTCTTGGCCCGTAAGAAGGCGAAGATCGAAGAATAGTTGTGCAACTAAGCAATGATTACTAACTACAATTACAAGATCACATTTTAACCAAAATGTATATGTAGAAGTTGTAAATGTCTTAACGAATAGCATTTCTACTCTTATCACCTTATTTCTGACTAATTAAAATGTCTTTTATTTTCGGAGAAGACGCAGACTTAGAGCTGAACAGCTCAATGTTATTAAAGAAGAGTTGGGTAGAATCAGAATTCAGCCGGATGAAGATGATGATATCCCTCTCTGGCGAAACAAGGATGGTAACTTCAAGCCCTATTTCTCCTCTCGTGATACATGGCTTCAAGTGAGAGAAACGACTCATATTCGGAACTGGTATAAGGGGGTGTGGTTCACTCATGCCACTCCCAAGTACTCCTTTATAGTCTGGCTGGCTGTGCAGAACCGGCTTAGTACAGGGGATACAATGTGCGCCTGGAGAGCGGGTATTAATCCACAGTGTGTTTTTTTGTCAAGAGCCACTAAAACTAAAGAACACATCTTCTTTTAATGTCGGTTCTCCTCTTCAATATGAAAATAATGTATGGCGAGAAAAAGAAATTGCACAAATTGTAGGAGAGAAGAGGAAAAAGATGATGAAGAGATTGTTGATACCTAACAAAAAGTAAAGTAGCTGCCACAAAAAGATAAGGAGATAATGATGTCCAAGTCTTTTCCAATATTAAAGATATAATAGTTTACTCATAGTATTATGTTATCAAAAAAGGTCAAATTCACCATATATATGTTTGTGAATCAAGGGTGGTACAAAATTGTTGACATAGAAATTAAAAATCTAAGTGATGAGAGCAAGTAGACATTGGTTTGGTAATCGCAGAGCTCAAATCTTCCAATTTGAGCAAAACCGGACATCTTACACGCAAACCAAACTTTGAGGACCAGAAGACCCCACTCTTCCATTGGATCGTTATATCTACAATAACGTCACCGTGGGCAAAACCGTGTCTCACCAGAAAAGCCCCGGTAGGCTTAAAGTTGTCGTTATTGTTTAATACAACAGCTGTCCATGTCATGACTCTGCGTGGCTCTTGAAGCGTGCTTTCCAAGACAACCCTCTCTGTCTCGAAGTTTCCTAGGACTTGCACGTGTAGACTCATTTTGCTGTAGTGAAGACTGGTCTTGTGGCTTGGGTTGGTCGATGATAGTTTCACCTGGATAAACCAAATCGAACCAATAATATTAGAATTGCTTTACATATTGTTGTTTATAACGAAAAAGGAAATTGAAAACACTTACCATTAAACTTGAGTTTGATGAGAGGGGATCAACGTAGAGATTCTCGAGCATGAACCGTGGAACTCGCGGTTGGATAGCTCCGTAGCCGAGGAAAAAGAGACAGATTATGAGTAAAACTAAAGCCGACACGACGTAGATTATTCTTCTACTTTTGTCTGAATAGACAACGCGTATGTGTTTCGGTGGTGCGCCTAATGCTTTTGCTTCTGTCGTCTTCGTCGTTGCTTCTTCCTTCTTCATCGTCGTACGTTTAGAAAGCTAAGTGTGGCTGGTTTCTTCTCTTTATATAAGCTCTAAAGGAACTTCTTTGTGTGGTTTTCGGAATAATTATGATACGTAGATTTATAAAGAAGAGGCATAGAGGGTGGAGAGTTATATCTTGTGGAAATCTTCTAAAAACAAAAATTGTAGAGAGACAAATTTCGAAAAGGAAAAATGAAAAAATGGAAATGTTACGAATTAGAGAAATAGAAAAATCCTTATAATTTCAATTCCAGTCACGAATTAGAGAAATGGAAATGTTATTGGTTTTTGTATTTAAAGACAGTTATAAAGATTTGATGTTGTTAAAATTCTAGTGTTATTCTATTAAGATTTTTCAAAACCTTATTAAAGTTTGCTATTATTGGTTTATATATTTGTAAAAGTACTCTAAAATCTTTATAAGGCTAAAGTTATTGGATTCATGGATTTATAAAGTCAATAAAAGTCTTATGTTATTCAACTTTTATGAAAAAATCTCATTTTGTCATTGAATTAAAATATTATGTTATTGGTTTATGGATTCTACACATTTTTCTTCACAAAATCTAATCATTCAAAGTATTGTACTTTGACAAGTTATTTTCAAAATCATTTTCTATGATTCTAGAAAAATTAATCAAAAAGTTTATACAAAAATCTCTAGTAATCATTTGAAATCTTTCATTTATCTACTTTCTATATATTTTTTAAGTTATCAAAAATCTTTTAAAGTTCTCGTCCAATAACACCCCGTTACGCTAAGAAAAACAGTTATTTATTACAATTTTTCCGACAAAACTAGGTTCGTTTGTTTTCGTCGGTTGGAATTTCCAGACGGATTTCCAGATGAATACAAACGAATCGAATTAGCCGTTGTAATAATAAATATAGCTGTTATGCAATTCATAAGATGCTATATGTACGCAAGTTGTCTTGTTTTCGAAATGCTCATTCTTTTTAGTTTTTGATTTTTTTTGTTCAAATAACCTGAAAATAGCTTTGAGGCTGTGGATATGTGCTTCAAACATTAAGATTGTATTCATTTTTTGTAAAGATATATTAAGAAGATAGTAAAAATAGGTAAAAATACGGTTTTTTTCATTTATGCATTTCATATAAATGTAATTGTAAGATTTTTGATATTGATTTATAATCGATTTTTATTACGATTTTAAATATTACGATTATGATATATTCTGTCTGTATATATTATTATTACATATAATTGAGCTTATGAAATGTAATAATAATATTTTTTTCATAAGCTCAATACGTCAAGCATATATTATCACTAATATGCCATTAAAAGACATTCGCAACGGTCCCATTGTGGAGTGGATCTATCAATTGGTCTTCTCTAGAGGATCATGCATAACTTATTGAGCAGGGAAGAAACAAATTAATTATAGAATATACCAAGAATGAATTCAACTCCCACAGAAGAAGACATGAATAGAAAACCAAAGTTGTGTTCTTTGAATAAAATGTCATACATTGTATAAAAACATTAATTAAACATTAAACTATTAACATTACTTCACTGATCAACAACTAGACCAAAGACATTTTACAATGTAGATAACTTTTCAAAATACTATTTTTACATCCATTTTTTTTGTAAAAAATAAACAAATAGTACAATATGATCTATATCTATATATATTTTATGAGAAACTATGTAACACCATCTCTTAATAAATATGGTTTCTGACTTTCCAAAAATTGCTGACGATCAAATACATTACGATTGGCTGATATACCAAATTCTACATTTCAAATTTTAGCTCTTTGAATATGACATAAACTAAAATTTGTCAAAGATGTCGATATTTTTACTGACTTGTATCATCTCACCTTTACGGTCACTAACCTTACGCAGCTCAATAAAAGCAAAGATAATTACATTGTTATACTACTCTATATTAAAGATAGCAATATCCCATATCGAAAAAACTCAAAAGATTTTAACTATTATATCATCTGTTTATTGTCAATTGGTTTTGAGTTGGAAACCCATAGTCTAAAATTATATCAGAGCACGATCCACACGTTATCCATCCTAATCCACAATCAGCCCGATATAAAGTTAGTCTTGCCGATCCATGCCTGAACGTACCGAAATTAATGACTATAAGAGCCGTCATCTCGATATGGCGTATTAGGAATAATAATATCCCACATCGAAAAAAACAAGAAATCTTAACTATTATATAAGATATATAAGATATATTAGCCTATTTACTCATGCAAATTGGTATTGAGTTGAAAGCTAGTATTCTAATATTTTATATATATATATATATATTTAGAGCTAGCTATTAAGAAAAAAATAGTTTTCATATCTGCTACTCGCACATTTTTTCTTAAAAAGGTGTATATAAGTATGTTATCTCAACAGAAGTGTGGCAGTGGCTGATGTACCGATTCTGAAAGTGCATTCACAACAGACTGGGATCAATTGGATTTGCTGATCAACAACACAACATATGATCAAACTCAGCTTTTCACCATAAGGTATGCTCTCCAAACAATTTTCTATCATGTTTGGCGTGAATGAAATAGGAGACGACTCGGAGACTCTCCTACTCGATCTGTACGTCTCAGGAAGCTCATAGACAAGAGCATTCGAAATCGTTTCAGCTCGCTTCGCAACTAGACAATCCGCACATACGACGATGGAATCCGTCTCTGGTTTGCCACTCGCCCTCCATAACCTGTAATTCAAAGGCTTGATAACTCTTTAAAGCCAATCTCTGCTTTTAATTCTTGTTTTAAGCTCTATTTTTCAGCCAAGATATCACAAATCTCGTAAAACAGTTTTTGGGATTCGAATAAATTTTACAATTAATTCAAAACAAAAAAAAATGGTATCACCACACAAATACATATAATCGATTTGATCCAGTTGTGGATGTTCATAAATTATAGTACAAACTTGATCCACCACCGTCCAACTCTCCAGAAACATGTTCGCTCTCAAACGAATTGTTGATGTTCCAATGGTTTTCAAAATCTGTGAGATAAATATATGGATTTATGATCAAAAAACTATTACATTGCTTATATTAATTATGTATTTGAAATGTAAAAGAATTAGAAAAAGTTCTGACAAACCGTAGCCAAAGATGGATGGAGTTGGTATCTTATGCTCAAATTTGAGATCTTCCAAGTCTCCAAAAATTTTCTCCTCTTCAGTTTTGAGAGCAACTGAAAACTTTGCCAATTACGAATCAAACAATATTTTTTCTTTTGTTTCTGTAACAAAATAATCAATGTCTAATGTTCTCACCAGTTTCAGCTATTTTAGAATCACTCTTTATATTAATAACCTCGACTCCGTCATCATTATCAACACTCTGTATAAAAAAATATGGTCTAATTATACAAGTTATACATTTTTAAGCATGTCTACAATATACAACTTTGATATTTATCTCAAATATATAATAAGATTATTCCATCGTTCTTTCATTTACTGATATTGTCAGTTTATGTTCAATTAAATATGATAACTACAAAATATGGATTATGTATATATTTTCTCCAAATAAGAGTTAATGTTCTAAACAGTTTTTGTCAAAAAAAAAGAAGTTCTAAACAATTTTTGGAGAACAACTTTTCTATCAAATTAAATACTTATTTAATCAAAAGTTTATAATATTGATACTTATTTGACTAGATAAATAACAATTTTGATTTCAAAAAACCATCAGTAAATATAACTAATTTTATTAAAATTTAGGTATATAGTGAATCAATTTTCTTCGATAGCCCAACTTGTATATATAGTCTATTTATTTAATATGACAAAAGAAATTATTTGATTATATGATTTAAAAGTAGGTCTATCTATTTTAGGTATGATGACAGAAAATAGCGGATACGAGACGGGAACGAATAACTAGGATAATGAAAATCATTAGCCAAACTATTTTTTATAAAATACAGGACTAAAATTTCGAGTAACAAAACTCTCACTAATTTAAGGTAAGGGTAACTTTACGATGGGTAAGCGTCCACTTTAGGACGACCATTTCAATAAAATAGGTATTTTTTTAAAAAAAAAATTAGAGAATTTTTGAGAAATATGAAGATAATTTCATCAACTTCATATGAAAAATAAATACCTAAGCGCTATATACAAAATATACGGGAATCAATGCGTATCTCCCTAATCCTTACCTGTTGGACTAAAATAAACATTTTTAGATGAAAATTAATTTAATATGAACAATTATGGGATGAAAAATTTCTGACAATACAGGAGCGGAACAAATTTCTCATCCGGAAACAGACAATCCTATTTAAGATTATTTATGAATTCTTTTTAATAAGATTAAACTCATATAAACCATAAATCAAAGTTGTGAAACTGAAAGGTGCAATAGGCAAATACTTACTGAATCATTTCCGCATATATCATCATTCACTGACGGATTCACAACCTATCATATAATTTATATCAAATCGCAACAACATTAGATTATCTCATAAAACGACAAAACACCCTAAACATCATCGCAAATAACATTAAAAACAAAAAAATATAAGAATCAACTATTAGACTTTTTTTTTGTATACAGAGAAAATTGGAACCTACCACATATCTTTGTGTTCCAGATTGAGAAGGATAATTTGAAGGGCCAAACATGTCAAAGACTTAATGAACTTTTTTTTTTTATCTTTAATGTTGTATGATATAAATTTAAGATTATATTTTATGAAAGTGAAGTAGACTACATATTACATTTACAAGCTTACGTATCTATAAATATTGATGGACTAAAGACATATATTTTTGTATTCAAAGTCAAACTTTAAAATAATTGCCTTTAGAATTTTACACAGATATTGGTTTTATTTCCAAAGATAAATGTCGAATTAAAGTAATTTCATAATTGGTTTTAGCGAATGTTAGATAATCAACAATGTAAAAATATGTTGCCAACCAAGTGTTAGTATCTTAATTGGTAAAGTATTTTAGACAAATTTTAGAGGTCATTGATTCCAGTGACACTTGAGAGGGAAACATATTAAATGTTTTGATCTCCGGCCTGAAAAAATGTACGGGCTTAACCCCGTAACTTCTTAACTATTATAAATAAAAATACAATTGGTAGCCAATAGTTGAAATCTAATTGGATGTTGAATAACTTTCTAAACAATGATACAATTTTTTTTTGTTAATTATTTCTAAAGTCATTTTGACAGTTGGAAATAATACAATATTTTCTAAGATATATGTGCATATTCATGAAATAATTTCAACAATTAAATTGAATTATTAATGTTGTGAATAAAGGGTTTAGGGAATTGCATTCTTGTTGTATTATTCATGAGTATAGACGTATATATATAAGGATACAAACTAGGATTTAGGTTGAGAGCCATATTATCTAGAAACTTGTAGAATATTCTAATGGGTCCATAATGGGCATCTATAATATTCATAACACTTCTCCTGATGACCATTATGGTATCATAGTCCAAATGCGCATGTGAGAAATGCTGCCTCATTAAAAACCTTACCAGGAAAACCCAGTGGGAAAAACCATGGTTAAAGGAAAAAGAGTGCAGCGCACATTTACTCCCCCTCATGAATATAACACTTTTCTTTGAGAACGACGAAATTCAGCTTGACGAACAAACGAATCTTCACTCGAACGAATCTTTGAAGTATCCTTTTGAAGCATGTTGTATTATCTTCATGTATAATCGTCGAAACTCCTTTTCCTGTATATTTACCACAATCCTTTCGAATGTTTTGAATTACATACCTGAGATCATGTTTCTGCAAAATCAATGAAGTCCTCTTTGGACATGTTAGGAAATAATGTTATTTCAAATACATCCATTAAGGTGATTTTATCACCACATATGTTCCAATGGTTTTAATCTATATCCATATCGATATAATCTCACATAATAATGTTCTCGAGAACTAGAATTCGCTGCTTCATGCAGTTTAATTTCTCCTGGGACTTTCCCTTAAATATCATTATTCAGTGGCTTATAAGTTAAGATGTAACTAGAATCATTAATCTTTAAATGAAGTCTTTTTCGTATTGCTAAACGGATTGCATCCACCACATCATATTAACTTCACGTCTTTGTGAGAATCTTGTATCCAACACATTCTCTTCTTGCACAAAGACTCAATTATGTCCCACTGATTTTACACATTCTCTTCTTGTACTAGTATAGTTTACTTTTTAAACCAAATGATGTAATCAAAAATTTTTGATTTTATTTATAAAATCTTTAATTACTTCAATACTTTCTTATTGTGCAAAATTTACAGCTAAAAAAAAAAAACCTAACTTTGTGCCCTCTCATCTTCTTTAACCTATAAAACCAGTCCCCAAGTCACGAGATTCACAGCCCTTCATTCTTGTCAAGACGTAGGTAACGTTTGGCTGATTTTTTATTTTCTATAACAAACAAATGATTTTTTATTTGTCAACACATCAAGACGTGTCCAACGCCGTTTGTAGTATTTGATTTCACGAAGACACATCTTTTACTACTTGATTTCACGGAGACGATAGCTACAAAGGTAATATTTTTTGTATTTGTTTTTTTTGTCTAATTTAAGTACTCTAGTTTAATATTTTTGATAAACTGTAGTTTAATAATCGGATGAAGTTGTGACATTTTTTGAATTACTCTAGTTTAATACTCGGATGAAGTGGTGACATTTTTTTTTGTTTTTTTGTTTTTATCAGTGATAAGGTTCTTTTAACCCATGTCTAATTCAATCTCAAACGAAGAAACAACAAATGAAATTGATCCGGGAAGAAAATATGGCACTCCACATCCCACCGATAGAAACAAATGGACTTGTAAGTTTTGTAGTAAGATCACTTGTGGAGGAATTACTCGTCACAAACAACACTTGGTTGGAGGTTTTAAAAATGAGAATAAATGCTAAAATTATCAGGAGCATGTTAGGGAAGAAATAAGATCATTTATGATGAAAAAGGCAGAACTTAAAGCTTCTACTCAAATGATGCCACCACCTCAAGAATTTGACGATTATGATGATGGGGAAGAGATGAATTGTGAGCAAACAAACAAAGGCCATCCTCCACAACTTAAAAAGCCACGACACAAAAGTCCACTTGACAGGTTTGTAACTTCTACACCTCCAGATTTATTGAATGCTAGAAAGGAAAGGAAAGGAATATTTGGAGCTTGTGATAAGGAACTAAGGGAGAAGACTTGTAGAGCTATTGCTAGGTTTTTCTATGATTCTGGTCTTGCATTAAACGCAGCTACTTTAGAAAGTTTTGGAGAGATGCTTGAATTAGTTGGACAGTATGGTCCAAGATTAAAGCCACCAACCATGCATGAGCTAAGAGTTCCTTTACTTAAGAAAGAAGTAGACAACACTCATAGCCAAATAGTGGCGCACAAGAAAGAGTGGGCATCTAAAGGTTGTTCAATCATGTCTGATGGATGGCGTGATTCAGTTGTTCAGAAGGATTTAGTTAATTTTCTTGTAAACTCTCCAAAGGGATCTGTTTTCATCAAATCTATGGATGTGTCAGAAGTCGTCAAAGATGCCACATTGTTATTTCAATTGCTTGATAAGATGGTTGAGGAAGTTGGAGAGGAAAATGTCGTTCAAGTGGTCACAGACAATGCATCAAACTATGTGAAAGCCGGTAAGAATTATAATTTATCGATCTTTTTAAGGTTTTAATATTAATTAAATTTATTTTATTGGTAAATAAATATTTTCAGGGAAATTACTCGAAGCGAAAAGACCAAATCTTTATTGGACTCCATGTGCGGCACATTGCATTGATCTAATGCTCGAAGATATTGGAAAAATAGCAAGTGTGAAGAGTGCAATACAAAAGTGCATATTCATGAATGGTTATATTGACACTCATATTCCTCTTGTGAACATATATGATGAGGAAGTTCACAAATCAAATGAATTTGCATAGGCCGGCGATTACAAGATTTGCAACAACTTTAATCACGCTTGCACAGTTTCACAAGCAAAAGGGCAAGTTGAGGAAGATGGTTCATTCTGAAGAATGGAATAATTCCAAGTGGCCAAAACAAGGAGGAAAGAAAGTAAGAACATTTATTTTGCAAGAAAGCTTTTGGAAGAATGTTTTATACGCTCTTAAGTTGACAGGTCCTCTGGTACAACTTCTTCGAATGGTTGATGGAGAGAGAAAACCTCCTATGGGATACATATATGCAGCCATGGATCGGGCTAAGGAGACAATTATGAGGTCTTTTAATCTGAGAGAAGAAAACTAAAAAACGGCATTTGAAATCATTGGCAGAAGATGGGGGTGTCAACTTCATCGACCTTTGCATGCAGCTGGTTACTTTTTAAATTCAGAGATCCAATATGGAAATCCTGATGATGAAGGTTCTGAGGAAGTCTTGCAAGGTTTGTATGACTGCATTGGAAGGTTGGTAATAAGGCACCGAGCTATAAAATCACCAGGTAATAACTCTCGAGTCTCACACCTACATGTTGATAATTTGATTCTTTTAATAAAAGCTAATGATTGTTATATTTTAATAGCGGAATGGTGGTCTTCTTATGGATCTTCAACTCCAAACCTCAAGAAATTTGCCATAAAAGTTCTTAGCCTCACTTGTAGTCCTACCGGTTGTGAGAGGAATTGGGGTGTTTTTCAACTAGTAAGTAACCTTAATTTTATTAATAATTTTAGTTACATTATTCATTTAAAAAAATATACAACTTATAATCTTTTGTTTTAACAGCTTCATACCAAAAGAAGGAATAGATTGACCCAAAGTCGATTGAACGATATGGTATTTGTGAAATACAATCGTGCTCTACAACGTCGATACAAGAGAAAAGACACTATTGATCCTATTCTATTGGATGACATTGATGACAGCAATGAGTGGCTAACTGGTAGAATGGATGAGAACTCTTCTGATAATGAAAATGACGATCTCGAGTTTACAAATGATGACTTGACATGGTCAGCAACTAATGATCCTTATTATGCAACTAGATCAGCATCTACTTCAAGTAGAGTACTTGAAAAAGGAAAAGGTATTTCTAGTGGTACTAAAGCAGTTCGCAAGCCCCGTTCTAGTGGTATGACTTTGGTTGATGAAGATGATGATGAAGAGATGGAAGAGGACTTTGTTGGTGGTGAAGTTTTTGAGGATACTCTTTTGGATCATGAGAATTATGAGTATGATGATATTGATTTTTAGATTGTTATTGGTTTAAAAACTATTGTGTTTGCTTTTATTTCTACTTTTTCATGATGTGGATTGGATTTTTATGGTATTTTATTCTAAATTTTTAAGGTTTTATTAAGTTTAAGAACAAAACATATCATTTATTCTCTTTTTTAAATCGTTGCACCTCGTGTCCAAGTGGCGATGCGCCGCATGCGCCATGGCTCATGGCTCATTAAAATAAAATTGGTGCCACGGTGCGCTTTGCGCAATTTAAAACTCAGGCTTCACTGCATGCAAAATATTTACGACGTCGATTTGCTTTTGGTTCCTTTTTATCCTAGACATGACTCAACTTGTTGAGATTTACTTTTATTATGAGGGATCATCTCTTTATTTATCATGTCTCCTCTTCTAGAGATTTTTTTTTAGTTTCCTCGGTGCCATTCTTAATTTCTGCACCTTTTCTCTTTTCCGAGGATGCTTGTTTTGGAACCAATAAATCTATCACACTTCAAGCGATGACTTACTAGCAGTTGGTATTATCCTTCTGGGATATCAATTTCATTTGGAGCACAGCTGATATGTGACTTTATCACTTAGTTTGGGCAGCAAAAAATATCTGGCAATCGATTTTCTAGATGAATTATGTTTTGGACTTTTTTTTTTAATTCTTGAATACGAGGATCAAGATAATTCATTCGAACTAATTCCTTTCCCCAGCAGTTTAATTTCCCCTCCCCCTCTTCTAAGGTTCCATCTCTAAGCGTTGTGGTGGAGTAACGCTAAAATATCAACAATATTCATATGGAAAATATTTGGTTCTGACCCAAAACCATTTCCGGGAGGATTCATAATTACTCGTTGGCTTTATGCTAGACGATTTTAATCAACATTATGAATTAACCAAGTATCCTCGCAAGCATCGGGTTACGTGGTGATAACAAAGATACATAAGTGGGTGATCAGTCCACAAATATCTCTTTGTATACATATACCAGTAAATTGACACTATCCAAATTTATTGGATTGATGAAAGTCGTATTATCAGAAAAAGTCTTCAAATTCTTTAACGATTATGCATATAAATTTATAATTCTTTAGCATCATTATCAAACCAGAAATGGCTTAACCGGCCATGCCAAACAATAATATTTTTCAATAAACTTCTGGTTTATTAAAATATTTGTGTACTACAATACTGTAGAGAATGCATATAATAATGTCTTTAAAATACATTTATTTCCTTAATTGGGTGATACTTATGATTTGAAAGTATTCAACACTCTTTTTTTTTTTTGCTTATTGTCTCAACATGATGAGTCTTTAAATCCTCAAGATTTTCATAATTTTCTGGATGTTCCACTTTTTTATGCTTGAGGGATTCTATATACTTACTATATGTATGTGATTCTTAAATTCTCCCCCTCAGATGATTACTCTTCACGTTCATCCATCTCGAATTGAATCCCACTCTAAAATCAACAACATACCCAACTTGGATCACGTGCTCCATCTTAGATCCGTTTATATTTTTTTATTTATTTATTTATTTATATAGATTTGCGAAAGTATAACGCATCAATGACTATAAATTGTGTTCCCATTTACTTGCTCTTTTAGAGCCTTCAGTAATCTTTATATTACATGCCATTGTACTTAGTACTTACACTAGTTTCTCACTTAAAAGAGTATTATATGGCTTGACATTAACCTTGACCATATCCACATTCATATGTACAACCACTTCTATAACTTTTTTTTGGTGTGGTCTCATTCATTTCAGAGAATGAAGCATAATATATACTGTAGTAAAAACATTAATGAAAAGTGTGATAAGTTTTTACACTTCTCAAATTCATGATAAAATTTTAACCATATGGCATGTGATAGATAACAAAAACGTGTACGTCAATTAACTGCAAAGTGTGATCCTATCAAATATCTATGAAACAATAGATCTATTATATTTAAGCACACATCATAACAATAAATTATATCTATGAAACAAATACACATGATAAAGAATGATTATAGACACGGTAAATCATGATCTCATGCAATAACAATAAAACGAACAGATCTCATGTGATAACGAACAAATGGTAAAGCATGAACTAATAATAGACCGAATATGTGAAAATGAGCCGGTCGATTATGAGACAAAAATTTACTTACCTCGATGGTAAGTGGTGGTGAGATCAGAAAATAAGACGAGACGGTAGAGACACAACTCAAGTGGCTAGGGTTTCGTGCTAGCTCAGGCGGCTAGGGTTTCATACTGATAACATGTTGTGAACAAAGGGTTTAGGAAATTGCATTGTTGTTGTATTATTCATGAGTATAGACGTATATATATAGGGATACAAACTAGAGTTTTGCTAGGGAACCTAATAATCTCGAAACTTCTAAAATATTTTAATAGGCCATAATGGGCATCCATAATATTCATAACAATTAACTATTAGTTTAAATTAATTAATTTATTAATTAAGTGGAAACATCAAATCTAAAGTAGTAGATTAACTACGTCGTCCAGCTGGAAATAACCATTGAACTCGTAAATGTCAATAACCACATGATAACCACCATTTTCAACTTATTAGCTGGAAAAAAATATTTCCAAAACAAATTCTCAAAAGTGTTGACCAATAAATTGCCATAAAAAAATAATTCATATGATTACACCAAAAATTATTTCGATAAACCTATTATTGGTTTTCGTTAACATATAGATGTTTATTAATTTGTGGAGAAAATAATTGACTCTTGAAAATTTAACTAGGAACACCAAATCTAATATTTTCCCACTATGAGTGAGCTATAGATCCATCAGATATTGTAAATATTTTAAAAACTGATCACTACAAAGAAAAACACTTGATTTGAGAGAGAAAGAGATCCTCGTAAATTTGCGCCGTGGTTGCGACTAAAAGTGTTTCGTAAATCTGTCGCAAATTTGCGAAGAAATTTTCCTCGCAAATTTGCAAAGACATTGCGAGTAAGCAAGTGTTCCTTGCAACTCCGTCGCCAAATTGCAAGGGATTTGCGAGATTAGCCACCCATAATAACTATGTGACGGATTTGCTATGTACAGTTCGAGTTCGGTAAAACATGTTTTACATGAAACTAACCGTTTGGTCGACAGATTTATCACCCTCAAAAATCTCTAGCAAATAGACAAAATCTCTAGCAAATAGACAAACTCCCTCGCAATTTCCTCGCAAGTAGATCACTTACTCAAAATTCCTAACAAACTCTCTAACCAATCTCTAGCACTATTTTTTAGCCGTATAAATAGCAATTGAAAGAGATTCGATAATCACAATTCAAAACACATACAAAACATTAGATAAAAAGAAAAACATAATATATATATATATATCTTTTGGTTTTGAGAAAATTTATGTGGAGCACAAAATATATGCTTTGGAACAATGGATGTACAATCGTAGGGATCTAGCGACTAATATCATGACGAAAGAGTTTCTCGATGGTTTGCGCATATTCAAGTACCATGCGAAAAACAAACCATTTGCTCGTGAAAACGGTAAAATGTTCTACCCACATTCTAAGTGCACAAAAGATAAATTTAAACCGAATTACTATGTATAGTTACAACATGAGGAAGGTTGTAGTGATAATTATGTTGGAAGTAGCTATACGAATTCTGGTGTTGATCAACCTAGCTATGCTAATTATGGTCATGATTAGTTTGGTTATGGGTATAGCCATGAAAATAGAATTCATGATATGGTTACTAATGCATTTCACGAAACTACTGCTGCATTTGTTGATGATAGTTTGGAAGAACCTAACGTAGATGCACAACAATTTTATGATATGTTAGATGCTGCAAATCAACGCATCTATGAAGGTTGTAGAGAAGGAAAATCTAAGTTATCATTAACACTAGTATGATGACAATTAAAGCCGATAATAATTTAAGTGAAAATTGCATGCTTCTTGAGCTGAACTGATTAAAGAGTATTTGTCAGCCTTAGGTTACCATCAGAAATGATTGACGTATGTGTTGACTATTGCATGATTTTCTGGAAAGATGATGATAAGCTGCATGGATGCCAATTTTGTGGAAAGCCAAGATATCAGCCAACATGTGGAAAGACGCATGTGCCTTACACACATATGTGGTACTTGCCACTTACTGATAAATGGAAGCATTTATACCAGTCTGAAAGAACATTTGCAGCAATTAGATGGCATGCATAACATTCCACTATGGAGGGAGAAATTACACATCCATCCAATGCAAAGGCGTGGAAATATTTTGAGGTAGTACATTCTGACTTTTCTAATGAGTGTAGGAATGTGTGTCTTAATTTATACACAGATGGATTTGCCCATTTGGTATGTCTGGTTGGCAATATTCGTTGTGGTCTGTCATATTGACGTCATACATTCTTCCTCCAGATATGTGCATGCAGAGAGAATTTTTGTTTCTCAGTATTTTAGTTACAGACCCTAAGCATTTGAAGCAATCTCTTGGTGTTTTCTTGCTGCTTCTGATTCACGAGTTGAAACAATTGTGGTATTCATGTATTCATATGTTCGACTACTCGCAACAATGGAATTTCAGTATGCGTGCAGTGCTTATGTGGACAAATGATTTTTCGGCATACAGAATGTTATCTGGGTGGACCACGCATGATAGATTATCTTGTCCATATTGTATTGATCGAAAAGAAACGTTTCAGCTTAAATATGGACAGAAATCATGTGGGTTTGATTGTCATCGTCGGTTTCTTCCCCTTAGTCATCCGTATCGGAAGAACAAGAAGATGCATGAAAAGAACAAAATTGTTCGTGTTCCCCCTCTTATTTTTGTTTCTCGGAATGACTTGTTTGAACAACTTGATTTTTACGGTATGCAAAAACCAATGAAATGAGGAGGAAATTGTCATACCCCAGCTAACATGCCTGACAAATATACAAAGTCTCTCAATTGGCACAAAAAAGTACTTCTTAGGAACTCCTATATTGGGAGGATCACCTCTTGCGGCAAAACATTGATGATGCTGCACATTGAGAAATATTTTTTTGATAACATCATTCATACAATTTTGAATGTGCAGGGGAAAACGATAGACAATATGAAATCAAGGTTAAACTTGGCCGATATAAGCGTAAGACCCGACTTACATATTACAAGAGATGGAAAATTACTGATTCCAAAGTTCTGATTATCCACAGAGGCAAAGAGGACGTTGTTCGAGTGAAAAATATCATAAGTGATGTTCCCAAATGGATATGTGTCAAAATTTCAAGATGCGTAGAGCATGGTGGAAAATTTTTCTAGTATGAAGAACCAAAATTCTCATGTGTTTATGCAACGACTACTACCATTTGTACTACTGGAGCTCTTACCGACCGATGTCCATGAAGCACTCAGAGGTAAAATCTAATTATTTTAATTAATATATATATTTTACTTTAATTTATTATTATTGAAATTTAAACTTCACATTTGTAGGCATCGTAGTATTTTTCAAGGACCTTTGCATGAGGACATTGAGAGAGGAAGACATAGAGAAGTTACATAATAGTATCCAGTGTTGCTTTGTGACTTAGGAAAAAATTACATCCGCCAGTCCATCTACTACATGAAGCAACTATTGGTCGTCCGGTGCAATTTCGATGGATTTATCCATTGGTACGGTTCATGAAACATCTTAAAGGAAAATGTCAAAAATCTTGCAAGGATTGAGAGATCGATAGTTTTTGGAAGTTTAATAGAAGAAACATATCACTTCATGTTGTATTACATTAGTCCCACCGTAAGAACCAAAAAAACCACTCCTAGATGACACGACGGTTGAGGCGTTGCACCTATGTACTATTTTGCCCTAGCTGCACTACGCAAGGAACTACCCTTCGGGAACCTTTTGTTCAAGATATTTTTGCTTTGATTGGTAGACTTGGTGGAAAGTTGAAGGAAGTTTGGTGGGAGGACCATGACCATTGTTGAACAGCTCACAATTTATATCTCGTGAAATTGTGATTATGTGCAAGTTGTTGTCTGGTTTATTTTATTATATACTTATAAAACTTAATAACACTTTTAGTAGTGTTAAGATCTTCTATTTTTGCAGAAAATTTGATATGCAATTTTTTCAAGCTTAACCTAGTTTATAAGAAACAGAGTATGAAAAATTTAAGGATCGAGATTATGCTGGATGGTCAAAATACAATGTGAGTACAATAATATATAATTTATATTAGTTTTTAAAAATATGATAAATAATTAATATTGATTTTTAAATCATATTAATTTATAATTATGTGTTTTTAAAATGTATGATAGGTTGAAAATGGATGTGGAAATGAACCCTTGCCACTTTGGTTACATCAGCTCGTTCAAGAGTCAAGATCGAAGATCACTACTGTTCCGATGTACTTTACTCGTGGATACACATTCCATACATACACACATGGAAGACAGAGGGAAACAACAAATTACGGTATTTTCGTCCATGGTGCAAGTGATTTCTACGGCGTTTTGCAACAAATTCTAGAAGTCGATTATCTAGGATTATTGAATTTGAAATGCATTCTTTTCAAATGTGATTGGTACAATCTAACGATCGGTTGGAAAGTTCGCTTAAACAACTTAGGCGTTGTCAATGTAAATGCGAACATAAAGTATGGCAACTTCGAACCTTTTATTCTAGCATTGCAAGCGGAATATGTGAGCTTTCTTTCTTATCCGCGAGTCCGACAAAAACGTGATACGTGGTTATCAATTATAAAAGCTAATCCAAGAAGTCGTATAATCGGACTACTTGATGATGTGGTGATGCAACAAAAAAAATTAGAGAAGTTTACATCCCAGTGGTATCAAGAGAAGAAGTTATACATATTGATACACTTAATAGAGAAATTGAAGATTATTTATGTGTTTTATTAAGGGAATATCCCATAAAAAAACCTCTAGTTGCAAATGATTCCCAACTTAAACCTTCAACTTTTTTTTTTTTAATAGTTATGCGGGTTTATATATATCTCTTTTGCAGATATTGCGGCTTACACCGGCAACGTCTTCTCCACAACCCGCACCCCGTATAACCCGCTTCACTCAAAAATTGTTTACGACTTATGTATTACCACCGTTATGGCTAGCTAAATATTTTTTACCCTACTTACACTAATCAATCAAAATGATAAGTTGTTAAAAAAAAAACAAAAAAAAGTTGACTAACGGTCAACGTTAACCGTTAGTCAACTTAACCTCGGGCACAAATATTAAGAGTTGAAGGTTTTTTTTCGGAAAATTCAATAGTTCAAGGTTTTAACTGAGAACAAAAAAAATTGAAGGTTTAAGTTAGGAATCATTTACAATTTAGAGGTTTTTCATTATTATTATACTAATTTTTTTAAAAAATTTAATTTTGTAGTAAACATATAATTGGGAGAGTACAAATGGAGTTTGATGCAAAGGTGAGGAGCCGAATGATCGATCAATTTAATTGGTGGGAGAAAAAGTGGAAGTACAATGGTGATCAGGTGAAGCCCCGAACGATAGATCCCAATGTATTGGATGGATTAGTTCAATATTGGCATGACCTAAATTAAGAAATTAGGAGTGCCAACCGTCGGAAAGCCCGATATCATGTTTCACGGAGTCCATAAACACCGTTCAGGCCAGATGTCGTTTAGAGCCCGAGCTCGAATAAGGGTAAGTTTTACAATAAAAAAAATTCATATAGAGATTGTTCTGTTAATTTTGTAATAATTTTAGTGTGAGAAGACCGGTGAGTCTACTGTAGATTTACTTCTGATTTTGGAAAAGGCTCATCAGAAACCAGACGGTTCTTTCATTGATGTTGCTTGGAAGTGCTTTATAAAGAAGTGTCGTCCGAGGATAGAAGAGCATCAGTCACATCTTTCAATCAAAGATGATCCAGAGAGTATCACATCTGGCATATTAACTATTCATGCAAGGCAAAGAACAAAATATTTGTAGAGGTAATTTTAATATATAATTATGTTTAAATTTAATTTTGGTATGATATGTTTGATAATACTTTTTATTTTGACAGATTGCTCCCAAGAAGAAAAGGAGAATTTATAGAGTTGGCTCATTGCAGTGTGAGGCATCCTCAGAGCCAAGCGTTCCACCTTCTTCTTCTTAAGATTCGGATCTTACGGCGTAGCTTGCCGAAGAAAAAGCTTGTATTGCAACTCAAAATGAGAAGATAAACAATTTTGATGCTCTCTATAGCTACCTCACGTAGAAAGATCCTGTGATCGCTTCCATGCTCGATTGAAGAAGAAAAAGAACCAACACCGGAATGGGAACTAGCACCGAACCGATCAATCAACCCAAAATTAGTTTTAATCTTGTAATTTGTTTTCCATTTTTACATTTTGAAATTAAAATTTAATTTTCTCATAATAACATATAATTATTAAAAAAAGTTCTCATAATTATATATACGAAATAGTAGTTATTAAAAATGCAGTATTAATGATATAAAATCAAATATTAACTATTTTGTAATAATGTTGTTGCTAGCAAATCTTTCGAAAATTTGCTAGGGACTTACGAGGGATAGTAATAAGCTAGGAAATTTGCGAGGGGAACTAATGAGAGCACTCGCAAATCCCTCGCAAAGGTTGCAACAAATTTCCGAGGCAGAGGCCCCCACGAATGTTGCTATGACTTTGCGACGACTATAAGTACTCGCAATCCATCACTAATATTGCGAGGGACTTACGACGAAGACTTTTTGATAGAGAAGAAGTTTTAACCCTATATATACTCAACCACAAGCATATGGCTAGTCATTGTAGTATTAAAGGGTTGAATCCACAGAGAATTTAGAATGGGTACACTAGGAATACAAGTCTCTATATAATCTAAGTATTTAAGGATTAAAGGTTTAATTCTATCAGCCTAAGTAATTACAACAAAAGAGACAAGAAGGAAGGTGAACCAAACCTAGAACTAAACAAAAACCAAAGCAAGACTAGACATTAGAACTAACTAAGGCAAATCATAAACAATGCAAGAGACTATTCAAATTCAAGACTAAACAAGATAAGCAAGCACTAATCAAGATTAAATAGTTCTTAAAACGATAATTAAAAACGAGATTTTGGGTTTATGTTCGATTCGGGTGATCACTAATCAATCCAAGATGCTCAATCAATGACACTATGCTAATCCTTAGTCTTAGGTCACTAATGTAAACTAGGCCACTTCCATAATCCTAATCCTACACTAATCAAGTAATTAACAAAAATTATCATCCGTAATCACAAGACTAATATGCATTTATTCCAAGCCTAACTAACCACTTAGCACCCTAATCATCAACTCCCATTAGCTAGGTACACTAAGCGCTCCTAATCATCAAACACCTTCCGTGCATGAAACTTCCTATGATCTAGTTTAAACTTGTTCAAGGCTAATCTAGCACTAACATCACCTAGAGAGAAAGGATTTATCAACATTAAGCTCTAAACATCTTGAATCAACTCCTAATCACCTTAATCTTCTAAACCCAAAGGCCCTAATGGATCTACTCACTAATCATATTGAAAACATAAAGATCCACCAAGATAATGTGTTTAATCATCATGAAACTTGAAAGATTAGAGAAACTTAAGAAGAAAATGAAACAAAATGCATTAAAAACTCAAGATTCATACAAGTGCTAAATGTGATTAGGAGGTTATAAACAACCTTAAGATCCTAAACAAATTGGGTAAAATTGTATTTATAGTGAATAGGGCAAATCGGGTCTATGCAGGATAAACCGGGTTTTGATCCAAAATTTTTGGTTTTTCTGAGATCTCTAGCGGTCGGCAGAATCCTGATGCAGGAACCCGATGGAGACAATCGGTCTGAGATCTCTTCGTTCTCGAGCTTTCCCGCATTTCCAATTCCATCGTATAAGTCTCCAAACTCCAAAATACATCGTATAAGAGACACAAAAACATATGCAAATGCAAGTAAACTAACCTAACGTGCTAAAGTGCATGACCATGAACAAATTAAAGAGACCAAAACTAATGCAAAAGCGTCAAATCTAAGTAAGAAGTGAAGGTCAAACTAGATAAAACAAACTAAAAACAATGCAAATCCTATGAATATCACTTTTCAAGGGACCTACTACTGTTTTACTCTCTTACAATATATGCGAGTGATTTGTGAGGGAATCAAATTTACGAGAACCAATTTGCGTGGGATTTAATTTACTAGGAATGTCTTCCTCGCAATTTTACTGTTTCCTGTAATGGTTCTTCGTCCATAAGATCTTGATGTCCCAGCTTTGCGGTTAGCATTGTTCAAGAAGGCGCGATATGTGGTCGTCTAGGCCTCAAAAACAGATTGGATTTTATTAAAGCTGGTGTTATAATTAGAGGGCTATAGTTGACCAGCAGATCGATCATCAGTTCAAAAAAAAAAAACCAAAATAAATATAATATATTACTATGAAAAGGTATAAAACACAAAAATTAAATTATTTTGGTAAAATATACATTTTTTGAACATGAGTAATAATTAAAGTACTGAATCATTATTCAAAACCAATAAATTTTATAGTGAAATTCTTATTAGTTTATGCATTTTGTTCATCACCAAAAATTGCATCAAGTAATGTTACAACTTCTAAAAAATGTGCTTGAATTCTTAGATCTTCCTGATTGCATTTATAAATATATAAAGTTTTTCAATGAATCCAAACGATATTTGGCTCGACTTCAACTCAAATCAATTCCAAACTAGTTGTAAATATTTTTAAGAATATTTCTTTTTAAAGTTCACTTAAAAGACATAATTGTAATGGAGGAAAACAAAATTGAGAGAATAAAGTTACAAAAAAAATAATTAGAGTTTGAGAACAGTAAACATGATACAAAGATATATATATATATATATATATATATGTGGCTAAATATATATATTTTTCTAACTCCAGTGATATAAGACTGGAAGCTATCCTCACCATATCTGAAGTATATCCACGAGCCACCAACGTTCCAGACATGTCCGTGAGGAAGACCATTCAATTTGAGCGACAAGATGACGACTTTTCCCATACCATCTTTTGAATTCACTAACAGAATGACCATTTTATGAAGATCCATCGAACTACTTTCGAAAATTGTCGAGCCGAACAACCAGATTATCATGAAAGCCTTCCCGAACACGTTCGTTCGCAAGTTAAGTTGCAGTTTAAGGAATCCACTCGGCCATTTCATCTTGGCTTTATTATTCATCAGGGAACCAATTATTTTAAGGTGATTGATCATGGAAAATCACCCCATTGCTGAGCTGGTTTAAGAGATGGTCCATGGACCCTTCCCGTGGACCATGTCTCACCAAATCATAAACTTTCCTTAAATGGATCTCCGGAGAATCACGTGTGGCAACCAGGAGACATTATTTACCAACCAGAGGTTCTACAATTCACCCTTAACTCAGCCAAAATGCAGTGGATCACTTGGACTCATTCAAATATCAACTTACCTTATTTGGACCCGAGAGACATCAATGCACAACAACTCTTTCCAAAATCACTTGTGCACCTTCTACAGCAAGATTCATTGAACCTAGATGTCCCAATACACCACCAATTCTCACCCATGCTTTCAAGACTCAAGACATCCCACGACTTACTTTATTTGGCCAGATTTCACATTAAAACTCCAACGGCTAATTTTTCTTTTAATTTTGCGATTTTGTTTCTTAGTTCACGCTTTTAGAATGTTGAGTAATATCTCTATATAATTTCAGCTCCATCCATTGTAAAAATCAGTCTCATTCAAGTTATTAATAAACCAAGTGTTTTCTCTTCAAAAGCGTGTAGTCTTTTGTGTGTGTTCTTATCAATTCAAGTATATTGGTGTGACTCCTTAGCCTTGTTTGATTACTTTTCTAGTGTGTTTGTGAGATTCAAACATTCTGGCTCGTGTTTTTTTGTGTGATTCAACGACCAAACCCCATCTCCATCTATACCATCGCCCATCGAACCATTTCAAGCCATAAGTCTTGAAGCCGAGAAGCATAATCCAAGGTGTGATTCCGAGGGTTTGTATCATTGGTATCAGAGCTAAAAGCTCCAATCCCCCATGTTATATCTCTTCAACCTCTATTTCTTTTTTTTTCGATTTTGTTGATTATTTCTCTTATTAATCAAAAAATTCATAAAAATTTGTTTCTTGCAATTTCTTTCACTTTGCTTCCGCACCGTTAATAGAAAAACAAAATAAATTTTTTATTGGCTCTAGTTTGTTTTTTCTTTCTGTATTTTCTTCTTAAATTCGTTTTAGAAAAGAAAAGCTGAAAAAAAAAATCATATTTTGTTAATTTATTTAAAATTTCGAATGTTTTATTTGTTTTCCTTCAAATCTCAATTATTAATATCAATCGAAAATAATGTCATTACAGAAACTAAAGAAACAAATTATTGCATAAACAGGTATATGCGCCATATGGTGAAGATAGTTTAAAACAAACAAGTGAATTGACGATGCTTTTTTAAGTCTTATTCGCAAACACATTATCAACCTGTTACATTCCTTGCTAGTAACCAATCTTCGTATACGAATGTGCTTAGCCTTCTTTTCTTCATTAAGACTGTTAGTCACACTTCGTTTTATTAAACCAATTGTTTCAATTGACAGTTCTGAATTGTTGACAGACTGATACCAACACTTCCGTAGCAGTGTCGTTTTGTAAATTTTTGACTTTAACTTCCAGTTGTGAATGAGACGGCTACTGATCTCTTCACCAACCAAAAAGCTTGGGAGTTCTTCCAACCAAATAAGGACTCGTTCGTGTCGTATCCCCATACGTTTATTGAAGTGAGTAAATTTGTTGCATATTTGGCATAGATTGAGGAGTTGTCCCCAGTGAATCAGGATCTCGAAATCGCTAAGTATAGAGAAGATCTTTGCGCTGATTACTAAGGTTATCCTGATGAACCCGATTGAATTGTCGAGACACTTGTAGTGATCTATTGCGGCAACGCTAAACCACGGTCTGAGATCGTCGATGTTTGTCAAATTCAAAAATTTCTTCCCGTCTCCAAAAGCCATGGTGGAAGCGGTTTCTTTAACCCGATCAAGCTCGTCGTCGAACATATATCTGCTAGCAATGAGCGTTGAATTGATTCTTGCATCGTCCGTCTCTACAACGAGTTGCATCGGTAAACCGAAAATTGAGTTAAGTTCGATTACTCCGGGATCCCAAGTCCAGATGTGATTTTCGATTATCAAATCGGAGATATTCATCATAGAGACATAAACTCCATTGAAATGGAACAGAGACTTTTCGATGAAGAAACAACGGTCACCGTTCAAAGACGGAAAGAAACCAACACCATAATATTTCGATTGAGGCCAGAATGGGGTCAGAGATACGCTCTCACGACAGGAGAGAAGAAAGACGCAACGTTGAGGAGAGCCTTGGTCAATATATAAACGATCTGAGACACCATTAATTAGCACAACCACATCTCCCACACCGGGTGATGAAATTAAGGTGTTACAGAACGACACCCAAGTCCAAATGAGAGATTGATTTGAGAATAACGATCTCAAATGTAGTATTAACACTGTGAGGAGACAAAGAACATGTCTTCTGAGATCTCGATTTGCCATGGATTACTGTATAAATATGTATAGAAAGAACAAAAACAAAAATAAAAAACAAGAGAAAGAAAAACCGACCGACGCCGGCCGGAAACAATGGCTGAACGGAGAAAGTTGAAGCGGTGCTTGTGGAGAAACTTTTAAAGAAATTTCGAATGTTTAGTTTATAAAATCAGAAAAGAAAAATAAAAACTGAATTTTCCTTCTTGTTATTTAAATTTTCGAGTTTTGATATAAACAAAAAAAAAGAATTTTACCATAATTCCATTTGCATTCACTTGTTCTTTCCTTATTTGTTTGTTGAGATCTTGATACGCTTTTCTTCTTCCTTGACTTGTTCTGCGAGATATCGAACGAGAGACTAGAGCTATGGCGTCCTTATTAGAATAGGAAACTATATATTCTTCTCTGTAATTTAGGAATCTCTTTGATTAGCCTCTAACGTTTATATTCTCCATCTGTGTGTATATAATCTTTAGTGAATGATACATACGAATCATCGATTGAGAAATTAACCTAATCAAACATGGTATCAGAGCTTTTTCTCTAATACTCTCAAAGCACATCCACCTCTCTCTCTCTCTCTCTCTCTCTCTCTCTCTCTCTCTCTCTCTCTCTCTCTCTCTCTCTCCTTTCCTCTGTTTCATCTCTTCTTAGTTTCTCTTCTCTTTGTTTCTTCCTCTGTTATTTCTCTAATGGCAGCTACTAACGGTGCTAACGTTACCAGTGCTAACGTCACCGATCGATCTTTACGTTTAATCCAAATCAAGGCTCACATCCCAATTACTCTCGATATGAATCAAATGAATTACGATTTATGGCGTGAACTGTTTGAGACGCATTGTCACAGCTTCACTGTTCTTGGCCATCTTGATGGCACTTCACTCCCAACTGGTCCGACAGACACCCAATGGTCTCAAACAGATGGTACTATCACGATGTGGATCTACGGTACTCTTAACTGAATCTCTGCTCAAGTCAGTCCTCAAAACGAAGTGCACCACGCAAGAGCTTTGGACCTCCATAGAAAATCTCTTTCGCGACAACAAAGAGACACGAGCCATTCAACTCGAAAACGAGCTCCGCACACTCCAGATCGGAGATCTCTCCGTCCATGATTATTGTCAGAAACTGAAAACTATCTCCGACCTCCTTGCAAATGTCAACTCTCCAATATCTGATCGTGCCCTTATGATGCATCTCCTCAACGGTCTCAGTCCTAAGTTTGATAACATAATCAAGGTTATTAAACATCGATCCCCACCATGCACTTTCAACGATGCTTGATCTTTGCTTAAAGATGAAGAAAATCACTTAAAAATCAAACAAAGTACACAATCGTGTCACACCAATCATGCCTCATCACCTCAAACAGTCCTATTACTAGGAGAAAGAGAATTTGTACTCATATGAATCCGATTACAGCCAAGGAGGAGACCAAAGTCTTGCCGGAGAAGTTGAAGACTATGGAGATCAAACTTGGTGTGAGGACTATTCTAGTTCTGATTTTGAAGATGAACAAGATGGGGGAGAGCCTGAACCGGAGCCACCAGACCGTTATAGCATCATACATACCAAGCCTAGTTATCCAAAGCCATGGATTTCATGGAATCCCACATCACAGACTACTTTTCAGCCCACATTCAAATCTAAAATCCGATTATTCATAGATGATGGTTTTGAGCATTTTGGATCTGAATTCTTTATATTTTCAGAATTTGATTATCTACAATGGGAGGTGAATATAAACAAGTACTTCAGGAGCTATGCCATGCCCGCAGATGGTAAGCTATCGATTGCTCTTGGACAACTCAGAGGAGAAGCCTTAAACTAGTGGAACAAGGAAGAGTATGATCGATGGCGCTACAAGGAGCCAAATATCAGAACGTGGGAAAATCTAAAATGGCTTATGTGTGAGAGATATTCACCACAAAGCCTCAGAACTTCAAAGCAAACCAGTTCCTACTCCAAGCAAGCGAACAAAGAAGACAAGGCACCCACACTGAGGCTAAAAGCAAACTCCAATCTGATAGGAAATCAATGTAAGTCATCTGAACCCAAAAGTTTGAAAGAGCTGACTTGTTATAGATGCAATCAACAGGGACATGTTGCCAAGTTTTGCCCCACAAGAGATAAGGAATTGAAAACTGAACATGTGGAACAAAACATGAGCTGTGATCCACAAGAAAATGCAAAAGCATCTACGGATCCACTCACTGTAAGTCTAGATGATACTTTTCTCATGGTTAATGAAGAAATTCCAATGGAAGACCATTCACTTACGTCCAAGAAAGAGAAAGAACCATTAGATTTTAAGGAAGTTGTTTCAACTCCAAAACTTGAAAGTGATCAAACTAAAACTTGTCAATCCGTTTTCAATGTTTCTGTGACTGAGATAACACACTTTTGTAGTGCTAAAAAGGTTGAAAACGTTTCAGGAACAAAGGAGGACAACATGGACCAAGAAGAATTTCTGAGGAAACAATGATGTTCCCGAACCATAATCAAAGCCAAGGAGATTCAACCTCATTTAAAAGAACAAAACCAAGGTAGCCCATGGACCCTAAACATCTTTAACAAAACCAAGGTGATTGATCAAGGAAAATCACTCCATTACCGAGCTGGTTTAAGAGATGGCCCATGGATCCTTCCCGTGGACCATGTATCACCAAATCATAAACTTTCCTTAAATGGATCTCTGGAGAATCACGTGTGGTGACTAGGAGACATTCTTTACCAACCAGAGGCTATACAATTCACCCTTAACTCAGCCAAAATGCAGAGGATCACTTGTACCCATTCAAATATCGACTTACCTTATTTGGACCCGAGAGACATCAATGCACAACGGCTCTTTCCACAATTACTTGTGCGTCTTCTTCAGCAAGATTCATTGAACCTAGATGTCCCAAGACACCACCAATTCGCACCCATGCTTTCAAGACTCAAGACATCCCACGACGTATCTTGTTTGTCCAGATTTCACATTAAAACTCCAACGACTAGTTTTTCTTTTAATTTTGCGATTTTGTTTCTTGGTTTAGGCTTTTAGAACGTTGAGTAATAGCTCTATATAAGCTTAGCTCGATCCATTGTAAAAATCAGTCTCATTCAAGTTATTAATAAACCAAGTGTTTCTCTTCAAAAGCGTGTAGTCTTTTGTGTGTGTTCTTATCAATTCAAGTCTATTGGTGTGACTTCTTAGCCCTGTTTGATTACGTTTCTAGCGTGTTTGTGAGACTCAAACATTCTGGTTTGTGTGTTGTTGTGTGATTCAACGACCAAACCCCATCTCCATCCCTACCATCGTCCATTAAACCATTTCAAGCCATAAGCCTTGAAGCCGAGAAGCATAATCCAAGGTGTGATTCTGAGGGTTTGTATCATCCAAAGATGCTTTCCTCTTTTTTTTTTTTTTTTTTTTTATTATCCTTCCGTAACCACCCGCAACAGCAAACACTTGCGGAAAACAGCTTTTGAAATCTGGTGACTTAGAACGGTTCAGAGCTTTTCAAAGCAGTTTTTTTGATTGTTTTCAATCGCTAACAACCGCTACCACCCACAAACGCATCATTTGCGGGTGGTAGCCAGAGAACCAATCAACACCTAAAGATATTAGGCAGCCCTAATGCATGTGGGGTACGCAGATTAAAATTTACCAAATGTTGTTAAAGTTTTTAAAAAGAATTTCAAAACCAAACTTCTTACTTTGTTACTAGTTAAAAGTGTAAACTTTAAATCTATTTTCAAAATTTGAAAATTATAAGCATTTCTATTATGTTATTTTCATCATATTATATTATATTTAAATATATATTGCTTTATTTTAAAACTGTTTAAAATAGGTTAGGCCTCAACTAAGCGTTCTAGACGATTAGATGCACCATTGGGTTTTCAGCTAGCGTTGAATACAGTGCAGATAAATCGAAAGACGAAGAAGAGCAAACATAATAGCTCAAAACATGATACTTATTGAGTGTTAATCATGAGAGAACAACATATTAGTGCTTAGGAAATATTATATTGACTCTCATAAGAACTAAGGTTATGATACATATATTTATATAGAAACCTAGTTTCCTAATATGCCCAAACACTTTAATGAGACAATTATTAGAAATATATTCAAAGATATTCTTTGATTAATTTAGATCTTTCTACACGCCCCCTCAAGCTTAAGGCGATGATGGAGTGAAGCGGAATACGTCTTGAGATTGATCATTGAGAAAAATAGTGAAGCATTACGCTTGAACCATGCGGTTAGATGGATTTATTGTACTGTGCCAGTGTCGACATCAAAACACGTCGGAGAACATAGGATTGTGGAGGGTGGAACGAACTTAATCGTTTGGAAGCACTTTAGGAAAATATATTTAAAAGCTTATAGCTTTAGATTCAGAAGCATATGATATGCTTGTATTGTAGAAGCACTTGGCTTAGATTCGGAGGTTTATACTAGACTTCATTTACAGAAGCATTTTGGCTTAGATTCAAAGATTCATGATGAACTTGAATATTGGAAACACTTGGCTTTAAACAAAAACAAAGAGAAGCACTTGGCTTAGAAACATGAACGAATTGATCATTAGATCATTGTGATTCTGATACCATATCGAGTGTTGATGAGAGAAAAACATATTAGAGATTATGAAATATTATATCGACTCTCGTTATGATAAAGGTTATGATACATATATTTATATAAAAACCTAGTTTCCTTATATACCCATATATTTTAATGAGACGGTTATTAGAAATATATTCAAAGATATTCTTTGATTATTCTAAATCCTTCTACAATACTTTTTTCAATCATATATGACATGCTTGCTCCACCAAAGAAGATTCAAAGGGGTCAATTTGTTCCTAGTTTATTGATCGGTTCTTAAAATGTAGCTTTATATTGTTATTAACTATTCATTCTTTGTTTGTGGTGCAGGTTATATGTTTTGTTACTTCTCTTTATGTTTACTGGTATCCTTGATTTGTTCTTATATTTTTTTAGCGCACAAACTATCCACTAGGTACAAGTTACCATGGCTAATGAAGGAATTGATCGTAGTGAAACAAGGATACACATGTTTGCAATCATTCGAGTCAATCTAAGTGATTAGCAAGAACGCGTGGAATGAGTAAAACAACCACTAAGGAGAGATATCGAGGATAGGTCGTTGGAATTTTAACTTCAAGCAAGTATGGATCCATGGGCTTAACCGATGGGTTGTAATAAATTTCTTTAAGAGTGATCTCTATATAATAAGAGAATTGAGGAGGGTATTTTGATGCTCGATATTGTTTGGGACATCTTCAGATCTTCAGGAAACAAAACAACTTTTAGCTAGGCCAAACCCATCTGCCAGAAAATAAATACTCTCTTTTTGATAAATTTTCAGTTGTAGAGTAGCATCCTTAAATTTTTTTTTTTATAGACTAGATCGGTTTTCCGTCGGCCACAATAGGATATGGTGTACTTGTTACCCCGAAAGGCTACCACCAAAGAGTTACCGTGTTTGGGATGCCTACCGACTATTGTCCTGGGTAATCAGGCCACCTGCATTTCTAACTATAATGTAAACCAATTGGGTCAAGACCTAACTAACAGACTTCTCAACAAAGTGTTGATAACAACAAGGAAGGAAAATCGAAGCCAGGTTGGAGGGTTGAATCCCTTTTTTTCCCAAACTTGCCTTACCACTCGTCCACCACCTTGCAGGCGTAGCATCCTTAACATAAATAGAACAAAATGATTGTAATAAAATTGACTTTTTAGCCTAATAGATATTTGAAAAAAAAACACTGAAAGAGATATTTGCAGTGTTTTGATAAATTACAAAAAAATATAAAAGAGATCCAAATTGGTCTTGATAACTTGATACATGAAGAAAGAATCTAAGAACATTTCTATCGGTAGAGACTCTCACATTCTCTCAAAATATATTATTTTAATTTAATTTAATTATTTATTTTAATATTAAATTATTAAAAAGTTTACATCGGTCAAATGAGTTTTTTAATTAGAAACTAGAGTTTTTTATTTTGAGAAACGGATTTTGCTTTTTCTCATACTTTTTCTATTTTTCTATTATTTTAATAGAGGATATGTTGTTTAGATTTTTTTGATGGAAATGTTCTAATAAATCTGATCAAAAAAGATAAATATTAAATTAATCACCTGAAAGAATTAAATAAAGAAACATGATCGTTATGGCAGTCGAAAGAAGTCAAAAGATTTGTATATTGCATTGCAATTTTGTTTTATTGGTTACAATTGCCAAATTAATTAATATATGCTGCAGAGTCTTACCCACTTTTTGGTATATATTTTACACTTTTTGTATGTAGCTCTTAACTCAAGTTGGGTTATTAGAAAAATAACCAATGGACGTGAAAAGATTTAAAACTTAGAATTGACCTTTGTGACGACTTCAATCGATCAGTCTCTTGTCGCTTAACGTTACACTCGTCTTTTCTTGTTTCTACTCTCTTCCCCCTTATTGCATTTTCCAGGCTGTTTCATCTTTCTTTGACATCACTGTATCGGTAACGATTCGACGACATATAGACAGCGACATGTTTAATATATTTAATAGTTAACAGCAAGGTTACAATTTTTTTTTGGGAGAAAATTGTCATATAAATTCTTAACTTGTACGGAAATTTGTTTTTAATCTTCAAGTGTGGACAAAACGATATATTTATCCAACTTTTTGTTGATTTTTAGAATTAATATCGAACTTATGCTGATTTAGCCGTTTTGAACACGATGTTAAATCGGGTTACAGAGCAATTAAACGGCGGTTACTTCTATTAAAGCTGCTGTTAAAATTCAATAACGTCGTTTTGACTAGTTAAAAACGACGTCGTTGGGCTAAACTTAACATCTCGAAATCGATCTCATTTTCTCCAAATTCCTAAATCGAGAACCCCTAACCTTAGAATCCCAAATCGATTTTGATTGCTCTCGTTTTTCAGAGATTTTTTCTTTCGATTCTCTCAATCTCTTCTTTCTCTTCTTTCGATTCGTTCTAATGACGCGTGATGTGCTCAAATCTAATACCCTAAAAGTATCTAAGCAGTCGCTACAATATTTTAGGGATCGAACCACAAAGACTCAAGATGACACTCAATAGATTCAGAAATATGAACTAAGCTAAGCAAAATAGATGAAATTAAGAATGACAAAACAATTAAATCAAGGATATAAATCAATGGAGGAAAACGCTAGGCTTAGGGAAACTTGCAGGCAAATCATAATTATCAAATCAAATCAATTGTCAGGAATAAATTAAGCTCCGCTTTCAAACTTGAATCACAGATTTAAAGTAAACCAACTGTCGTTGCGAAAACTATCTATGCCTAAACCTAGAATTCCAAATTTCTTTGCAAATTCCATGAATTTAAACAAGCATTAAAGTTCAAGTTCAATTGTTCACAAAATCCCTAAACCAAATTTCTTTGCGAATAGGGTTTTTACTCACCAAACACTAGATCATGCACTCAATCACACTTTCGTGCCAATCAAACAACCTAACATCAGATTCTAGTTCGCGAGGCTAGAATAAGCATTAATCTCAAGTCTAGGTGGAAAGCTCTATAGATTATTCCCTAACAATCAATTCAGATCTAACAATTCATCAAATACCCTTAAGCAACCTTAATCCTAACAAGGGATCTACTCAGACATGGTGAAAGCAATAAACATCATGAATAGAATAGATATCATATAAAATAATGAAATAGAGTAAGAATACAAAGAGGTTCAAGAGTTCTTCTCCAAAAGACTCAATTGCAGAAAAACTCTATCTCCAGAAATCACCCGGTGTCCTCTAAGGAGGCTCTAAAACCTAATTATATTGTTCCAAAAAACGTTTAGGAATCTATCTCGAAAAATAAGGAAAGCTTCTGAATGATCTTCGGGTTTGTTTCGCGTTCTGGTCACGGGCATCGACCGATACTATAAGTGGTATCGATCGATGCTTGGTCTTTTGGTCGTGGACTTCCCAAACGAAGGGTGTCGATCGATGCTTCTCAGTGTCGATCGATGCTGAGCTTGTTCCTGAACGGCTTCAACTCCAGATTGCCTCAAAAGCTTCCCAAATCCTCCAATTAGCTCCATAGTGCCTATAACTTGAAAAGAACCTGAAAGACTCTAAAACTAAAGAAAAGACTCAACAAAAAGGACTTATATCATGGCTAAAAACGGGTAAAAACCATGATATATCAACGCGTAAAAAGAGGATTGCGTGTCAGAGACCTAAACGGAAAAAGCCTGACGCTTCGACTGAACCAGAGCATCAATTAGATGGTGAGGGAGTGTGTATTGTTTCATATGAAGAATTGCGTGAAGCTTTGCGTTTAGCGGACTGTGAAGCATTGCGTGAACCAGAGGATGAAGTAGATCGTGAGGAAGACACATGTATCAAACCAGATCGTGAGGCTATGAGTGGAGATGATTGTGAGGTTGTTGGCGACGATGATTGTGATGAGATTGATTATGCGAAGGATGACGGGAACGGTGAAGAAATTTGTGAAGAGGAAGATCACGACTGATTAGGTGTGGATGAAGAAGTGTGTGAAGATATGGAAGCTCAGTTTGGAGAGACGGCAAGAGCTGTGGACAATGCGAGTGATGCAGATAGTGGTGAAGATATATGGGATGATGAAAGGATCCCAAATCCTTTGTCTGAGAGTGATAACGAAGAAGTTTAAGATGGAAGCAATGTAGGGCTTAGAGAACAAGTGGAAGACCCTGAAGAGGCGTTGATGCTGGAGAAAACATTTTCCTCCCTAGAGGATTTCAAGAGAGATGTGCTAAGGTATTATTTAAAAACTAGTTACGATATTAAGGTTCATAGGTCTCAGACTTTGAAGCTTGGTGCGAAGTGCTCAGCCACTGATGTGAATTTTCCATGGAGATGTTAGTGCTCCTACGACAAGAAGAAACACAAGATGCAAATTAAGATCTACAAGAATGAGCATGTTTTCAGTCACAAAGAGAATCCTAGAAACATACGTGTAGGCCTATCATAAAATTAGATGGTGCTTTCGTCAAATGGTATGTAAAAATGTAACTCTTATATATGCTACTGGGAGAGATGGAGATAATAGGATAGTTTCCATTGCTTGGGCAGTAGTTGAGATAGAGAATGATGAGAATTGTGACTGGTTTGTAAGAAAGCTCTCATCAGTTTTAGATCTTCAAGATGGAAGCAATATAGCTGTTATATCAGACAAACAGAAGGTATGGCTGCTATCTTTTCCAACCATTACTAGCTATATTGTACATATCTCATCTAATCTTTGTTTGCTATATTTTCAGGGTTTAGTTAAGGCTCGTTATAACATCCTTCCAAATGCTGAACATCGTCAATGTGCTAGACACATTATGGATAATTGGAAGAGGAACAACCATGACATGGAGCTCCAACGTCTGTTCTAGAAAATTGCTAGGAGTTACACCATAGGAGAGTTCCATGCTAATGTGGAAGCATTGCACAAGTACAATCCATGTGCCTATACTTCTCTACTGTCCACTAATCCGACGACATGGTCTAGAGAATTCTTTAGGATAGGTAGTTGCTGCAATGACAACATGAACAATCTGAGTGAATCTTTCAATAGAACAATTAGACAGGCTAGGAAAAAACCATTGCTAGATATGTTATAAGATATTAGGAGGCAGTGTATAGTGCGTAATAAGAAGAGGTCTGTGATTGCCGGAAAGAGAAAGAATAGATTCACAACAAGAGCACAAACTAAAATAGAAAAGATGATTGAAGGGCCACAGTTTTGCATCTGATGGATGGCACGAAAGAACAAACATGAGATCAACTTGAATGATGTTGCTTATGTTGTTGATATGAATGACAATACATGTGGGTGCAGGAAGTGGCAAATAACTGGTATCCCTTGTGTGCATGCTGCTTCCGTTTTCGTAGGTAAAACAGAGAATGTACAAGATTATGTCAATGATTGGTACACTACAAGAATGTGGCAGCAGACTTATAAGGATGATATTGAGCCTGTCTAAGGCAAGCTCCTGTGGCTTAGAGTGGATAAACTATGTGTCTTGCCACCACCATGGAGAAAAGGAAACCCTAAGAGACCAAGTAACTATGCAAGAAAGAAAAGAAGCAATGAAACTGTCTCATCCTCAACCAGGTTGTCACGCATTAACAGAGTCATGACTTGTTCAAACTGCAACGAAGAAGGGCGCAATAAAGCATCTTGTAAGAAACAAAGTGTTGAGGATCAACCAAAAAGAGCAAGGAGACGACCAAGGAAAAATCAAGTTAGTAAATTTATATAGCATCTTTATATACACATTATACATTTGAATGAATTTTGATATATCCATTTAATCCAGGAACCAAGAACTGTTTTGTTTGGCCAAGATTTGTCACAAGACCAAGCATCACAAAAAGGACAAAGAGCTCAAGCATCATACAAGGAGTTTTACAAGCCTTGTCACAAGGACTGTCACAAGGACAAAGAGTTTCACAAAGACAATGGGATGGACATTGACAAGCATAAGAGTCTGGACAAGGACAACAACAAGGGGATGGACAAGGGTTACAAGGCTGGAGATCATGGTTTGAATGCTCAAGATGAGCTGTACTCTTGGTATTTTGGTCGGATCAGGAACCATTTTTTGTTTTAGGCACTTTGTTTAAACCTGAAAAATTGTGGTTTTTGTTGTTATTTTGGTCAGTTTTATGAAATTTAAGTACTGATGTTGTATGACACTTTGTTTCTGTTGTCATCTTGGTCGGTTTTATGGTACTTTGCTTCTGTTATTTTATGACATTTTGGCTTCTGTTTGAACAAATTTCAGATGGTAATATGCTCCTTACAATTGAAACAACAATACAAATTAAGATCCTTAAACATACTTAACAGAAACAAATAAGATCCTTACATACCGAACAACATATATCATCACATTAATAACCAACAACAATAACAATGGTGATAAAGAGAAGCAACATAAAACAAAGGCTAAAGCACATTTATTTGCAAATCTCCATTTTCATCGTCAAGGCATCTTCCTTTATCTCTTCTATCACACCAGTTCCGTCTTCTATCACACAACTTAACGCAGTTGCCTCTGATTTGGGGAAATGAGATCGATTTCGGGATGTTACACATTTTTCTTGTTTCGATCTCCACTTAGTATGTGCTGCATTATTTCTAAACCACCAAATTTTAAATTTCTTTATATTTAGTGATTCGATGATTAATCACCACCAGGTTAGTGGCGTTAAATTCATAAAAACATATTCGTAAAATCAAATCGTAAAATTATATATGTATGTTTTGTGGGAATGAAAGAATACAACTGTTAGCATCCTGGTGCGGTTCTAAGTTCAAATTTGTATTCAACTCATTTATTAATTAAAGCAGTTCTCTCTCTTATGTGCATGAAGGACGAATTTAAATGTTCTTCTCTCTCTTTCATGCATCTTTTTTCATTTATGTATTTATAACAGCTAGTTTATTTCTTTATCTCCTATATATTTGTATTTTCTTGTACATATCAAACTAAGGGAAATAATATACATTTTCTCTCTATTCTCTCTTACTTCCGCATATATTTCTATAAGGTATCAGAGCTTTAGATCTCTTATTCTTCATTCTAAATCATCAAAATTTGTTTCATATTCTCTATTCTTTTTTATGGGTATGGAAAATTCAAAAAATATAACTCTCCCTGTTATCCTTAAAGGGGATAACTATTTGCTATTGTCTAGAACCACCACAACTGCTCTCTACAGTCGTGGGCTATAGAACCACATCATTGGCATCCAAAACGAGTCTCCTATGAACAAAGACAAGGGTAAAAACGTGGTTGAAGTTGAAGAGTCACTTTTGACCATCTCCAAAACCATGAGTTCTGAAGATCATAAACCGCTTATTGTTGATTCTGGTGCATCTCATCATATGATTAGTGATGTAAATCTTATTCATAATGTTGAACCTGCAAGTGAAGATGTGATTATTGTTGATAGTAACAAAGTGCTAGTTAAAAGAATTGAAAATCTGAAACTGTTTAACACAGATTCTAGAGCTTTTTATATGCATGAATTTACTTCTAATCTTTTGTCTGTCCAAAAGGCAACAAAAAATCTTGATTGCTTGGCTGTTTTCAATCTTAAAGAGCTTTGGTTTCAGGATTCTAAGACTGGAAAGACTATTGGAGAAAGATCTACAAAGAATGGTCTATATGTTCTTGATGATTTGAACTCTACTTCTATTTCTACTCATGTTTTTGCTAATAATGCAGTTTGGCATGCTAGACTAGGACATCCTCAAACTCAAGCTCTCAAGATTATTCTTCTCAATATTTCTTTTGAGAATGATAAGTGTAAACCTTGTATCTTAGGAAAGCATTATAAAACTGTTTTCCAAACTCTTCTTCTACTTATGAGAATTGCTTTGATTTTGTTCATTCTAATTTTTGGACTACTCCTTGTGCGACAAGGGATCAGTACAAGTAGTTGGTTACTTTTATCGATGAAAAATCTAAATACTTATAGCTAACACTTTTACCCTCAAAGAGCCGTGTTTTTTAGGCATTCTCAAACTTTTACTGCTATGTTTTAACTCAGTATAATGCTAAGATCAAGACGTTGTGAACTGATAATGGATGTGAATACACCAACAACGACTTCAAAGCCTTTATATCCAAGCAAATAATTGTACATCAAACATCTTGTCCTTATACTCCTCAACAAAATGGTATTTGTTGAGCGCAAAAACTATCATCTTATGGAGGTTCCAAGGACTATGTTGCCAAAAATGTTCCAAAACAATACTGGGGTGATGCTATTGTGACTGCTTGTTACTTTCATCAATCGCCTACCAACCAAATCTCTAAAGGAAATATCTTCCTATGAGGTATTGAATAAGATCAAATCCTCCATTGATTTTCTAAAGGTATTTGGGTATGTTTGCTATGTCCATATTCCATATAATCAAAGGAACAAGCTTCAGCATAAAAGCATCAAATGCATCTTTGTTGGATATTCTACAACTCAAAAAGGCTACAAATGCTATAATCCAGAAACAAGGAAAATCTTTGTCTCTCGTGATGTCAAATTTGATGAAGAAAAAAGTTTTTATGAAGAGAAGGATTGGGACAAGCTGAAAGATTTGGATTCTTCATGTTCTGACCTTGCTTCTAGCTTAAGACAACTCCTTGAAAATCTGCATCTGCCAAAGGAAACATAAGCTATTCAACCATCCAATACAGAAGCTGTCCAACCACCTTTTACATAATCAGTTCAACCATCATCTTCTGAGGATAAGCCTGAAAATGGTGAAAATGGTGCCAATGATGAATCTGCTCCAAACTCAACCAATTCAGCTCCCACAGATTCATAAGCTTCTTTAGAGGATTCATATACTCAAGAAGATTATGACACTTCAGCAAACTTGGAAACTTAAGAAACCAGTGAGGAGAATTCCAATGCAAATGAAGATGATCAAAACATGGAGACTACTATTTATGAAGATGATTCACCTCCTCCACTTAAAAGAAGCTCCATAATCAAGTATCATCCTTTTAATTGGAAAAATACAAGGATTACTATAATAATCTTGCTAATACTGTTGAACATCCTATTCAAGCTTTTTTTTTTTTTTGCTAAGCTTCGTGATGATCATCAAGTTTTTCTTAGTAAATTGACCAGGTTGATATACCTCAGACTTATGAAGAAGCAAATGATAGTGAGGTGTGGATTGAGGTTGTGAATGAAGAAGATGGAGCCATGAAGAGGAACAACACTTGGGATGTTGTGGATCTCCCCAAAGGAAAGAAACCAGTTGGTTCTAAGTGGGTTTTCACAATCAAATACCACATCAATGGTAAAAAAACTCGTTTGATGGCACAAAACTAGTTTGATGGCAAAAAAAACTCAAATATATGGAGAAGATTACAAAGACACTTTTGCTCATGTTGCTAAACTCCATATTGTTCGTGTTATACTTTCTCTTGCTACTAACCTTTCTTGGGATTTGTTGCTGATGGATGTAAAGAATGCATTTCTTCTGAGGAAACGTGAAGAAGAAGTCTATATGAGGCCACCACCTAGTATTGATATTGAAGAAGGCAAAATTCCTAAACTTCATAAGGCTATCTATGGTCTGAGACAATCACCACGAGCTTGCTATCACAAGCTGAGCAAAACACTCATTGGAAATGAGCTTAAGAGGTTATAAGCGAATCATTTGCTTTTCACAATTCAGGGGGAATCATGTATTATTGTTGTCTTGATTTATGTTGATGATATCATTATCTCAGGTAATGACAAAGAAAGTATTCAAAATATCAAGCCTTCTCTCAATTTTGTTTTTGATATTAAAGATTTAGGTGAACTAAAGTACTTTTTTTTGGCATAGAAGTATGTCTTTCTGATGAAGGGCTATTTCTATCCCAAAGAAAGTAAACACTTGATCTTCTTAGTGAAACAGGAATGTTTGGAGCTAAACCAGCAAAGACTCCCATTGAAGAGAAGTACAAAGATTCTCGTGAGGGGGAACCTTATGACAACATTGGACAATACCAAAGAATTGTGGGTAAGCTCATTTATCTCACAATTACTCGTGCTGACTTGTATTTTGCTGTGAATCAGGTTAGCAAGCACATGCAAGCTTTCACCATCTATCATTGGAATATGGTGGAAAGGATCCTCAAATACTTAAAGTGAATTCGAACAAAGGAATTTGGATGCAGAAGAATGGCCACACTAATATTGTTGGCTACTGTGATGCAGACTGGACTGCAGAAAAAAGACGGACCGGAAATCAACCGGAGGATATTGAACTTTTGTTGGAGGGAACCTGGTCACTTGGAGAAGCAAGAAGCAGAAGGTAGTTTCAAGGGCTAGTGCTGAAGCTGAATACTGTTCCATGGCTGACATAACATATGAGCTTATTTGGCTTAAGGCTTTGCTACTGGATCTAGGAGTCAAAACCACTCAACCAATCATCATGCATTGTGATAATCAAGCTTCTATTCACATTGCTTCAAATTCAGTGTTTCATGAGTGCACCAAATACATTGAAGTTGATTGCCATCATATTCGTGAGAAGGCTGAAATTGAGATTATCTCTTGTGCTTACATTAAGAGTTTTGATCAACTCGCGAATATATTCACCAAGGCAAAAAATTCAAAGGTGTGTAGCTTCATTGACCATGGAATGAAGCTTGGCTTAGTTGATCTCCACAAGTCTGGAATGTGATCGTTGCACTCTTTTTCCCTTGACCATGGTTTTTCCCATTGGGTTTTCCTGGTAAGGTTTTTCCTATCGGGTTTTCCTGGTAAGAATTTTAATGAGGTAACTCCATTCTGGGCATGATCCTCTTCAGCCAAGCTTGAGGGGGAATGTTGGAATGAAGAAATAGAGCCGTTAGCATTCTGGTGCGGTTTTAAATTCAAATATGTCTTCAATTCATTTATTGAAGTAGTTCTCTCTCTTGTGTGTATGAAAGACGAATTTAAATGTTCTTCTCTCTACTTCATGCATCCTTTCTCTTTTATGTATTCATAAATTTCTTTATCTCCTATATATTTGTATCTCTTTATACAAATCACATTAAGAGAAATAATTAGCCCTGGTACTTCGATTACATAGTTCGGTTCTTCGGTTAATTATGATTTTAAAAATGTTGCTGAAATTAACCAAAATAACATTCGGTTTGGTTCCTTTGGTTCTCGGTTAATTTTGGTTCTCAGTTAATTATTTTTTGTATTTTAAAACTGAAATTAACCAAAGTTTTGTTTTTAAAAATAAAATCCAGATTTTTCAGTTATTTTTCGGGGTTTTCGATTAATTTTGGTTTTGTCGATAAGTTTCTGTTCTTTTCGGTTTGGTTCGATTCAGTTATTGACAAAAACTGGTTAAAATTTAGTAAAACCGGTCTAATTTTGGTATAATCAAGTTATTAAAAAAACAAAAAAAAACAAAAATTTCGCTTAACCAAGAACCGAACAAAACCAAAGTTCTTGGGCAACCAAAGTAGAATTAAAAACTTGTCGATCGGTTTAGTCGAAATAACAAAACCAAACCAAACAGCGAATACCTCATACCGGTTCAATTCGATTAATTTGGCTCGGTTATTTATCCTAGGGCTAGAAATAATATATCAGTTTATCTCGGGCCGACTTTAGTATACTACCTATACTATACCGCTTCTTTGGTAAACACCATAGACTTCTTCCCTCTTTGGTACACACCCTAAACTAATATATTCTTTGTTAAACATCACGAATTTTAATTTTGCTTCTAATAGCAACATAACGATTATAAATCAGAGTTAGATTTATTAAACCGATAATTGCGTTTAGAAATCACGATTACAATTCAATTAACCTAAACCAAAACCTAAACCAAAAACAAAATTCCAAAATTCTTCTTCTTCTCTGCTCCAAAAACCGAAGACGACAGCCATAGTCTTTTGGTACTGTCCATATCGACACTTGATCGATTGCTAATCGACTTCTCGTTGAAACACGCGGGCATACTCCTGTTTTCTGGGGACAGAAGGACCTCTACTAGTCTTCTGGCTCTTCAGTTTCACTCAGCGACGGCCACGGTCTCTGCGGCGACGGCGGATCCTCCGCCGCTGGTTCCATCTTCTTCAGCACTCGACGACAACAAAAAAAAAACCAACCCAAGCCCAAATAGAAGGTAAGATCTTGATTTGAGCTGGATTTTTGGTCGAATTTGAGCTGGATTTTTGTTCCTATGATTTGCTCTTTTTGTGCTCTCAAGGTTGTTCTTATTTTCATTATATGTTGAGTAGATATTAACAGTTAAATCAAAGTGATTTCAAGTAGGTTTCAAGTTTATCATGTTACTTTTTTTTCAGTTACCAAATAGACAACGAAGAAGACATGGTAGATATACAACCTGGAATTGACGCCGAGGATGATGAGGATGCAATAGATCGGTTTGAGTTTGAAGTAGAAGATTCAGTAGGGAATTTTGTTGATGAGATGTCTGTAGGCCGAAATGAAATTCCAGATAGTTCCGATGACGAGGAAGATCCGATTGTTTTGCGAGATAGAAGAATCCGGAGGAGCACAGTTGATAGATTATTTGTAGGTCAATTGTTCTTCAATGGTGTTGAGTTTAAAGATGCTGTAATTGAAGACGCTTTGTACACAGGGAATAATGTGGTTCAAGGAAGATGGGAGAAGGCAAAACTTGAATTCAAGTGTGGGATTGTTGGTAACTGTAAGTGGAGGGTGTATTGCTCTTATGATGAGCCGAGACAAATGTGGGTGGTGAAGACGACATACAGGAAGCACAGTTGTACACCTAATGGGAGATGCAAACTACTTAGAAGTCCTGTTATTGCAAGGTTTTTCATGGACAAGCTAAGAGTAAATCCTAAATTCATGCCTTTGGAAATTCAAAATCACATTAAAGACGAATGGAAGTTGGTTAGTTCTAGGGGTCAATGCCAAAGTGCAAGACTGATAGCTCTAAGGTTGCTTGAGAAGGAGTATGAAGAACAGTTTGCTCACATTCGCGGTTATGTCGAAGAGATTTTGTCAACAAATCCGGGATCAACTGACAATGTTGAAACTGTACCTAATGCCGCCGGTAAAGATGTTTTCAACCGCTTCTATATGTGTTTTGAAATAGTTCGCACTCTTTGGAGAGGCTCTTGTCGACCAATCATAGGGTTTGATGGCACATTCTTGAAAACGGCAGTGAAAGGCGTATTATTGGTTGCGATTGGTCATGATGAAAACAATCAGATTTATCCTCTTGCTTGGGCTGTGGTACAATCTGAAAATGGGGATAACTGGTTATGGTTCCTCCAACGAGTCAAGGCTGATTTAAAACTCGAAGATGGAGAAGGATTTGTTTTGATCTCCGATAAATCGAAGGTATGTTCACTGTTTAAGTCTTTATATTGTATAGTTTTGAATTTTCGATGTTACATAATTTTGAGACATGATGATGTTTCAATATAATTAAACGTATGATGTTTCAATATAATTAAACATCTCGCAGAGTGAAACTGGTTTTGAAACATCATCATGTCTCTTTAAACATCAACGTATGATGTAAAACAATGTTCATACTCTTGGCATATACTGTTTGTGACTTCTATCTTTGTTGTTTTCTATTTCCAGGGACTCATCAGTTAAGTGCAAACCGAATTACCTAAAGCTGAACACAGATTTTGTGTGAAACACATCATTGAGAACTTAAAAAATAAGCATCCAAAAAAAGATTTGAACAAACCATTGATATGGAAACTAGATTGGAGCTACAACAAGACTGAGTTTAAAGAGAACCTCGACAAGGTGAAAGAGTATAGCATTAATGTCTACAATTTAGTGATGAAAAAGCAACCCGAGATGTGGTCAAGAGCTTTCTTTAGACTTGGAAGCTATTGTGAGGATGTCGATAACAACGCCACATAATCATTCAACTCGTCAATTACAAAAGCAAGAGCCAAGGCAATGATTCCAATGTTGGAAACAATTAGGAGGCAGGCTATGCATCGAATGGTGAAGAGACATAACAAATCTAAGAATCACGAAGGGAGGTTTACAGAGTATGTTGCCAAGATTCTTGCGAAAGAGAAGAAAGATGCAAACAAGTGTGTAACAACTCCGGCAACTCATGGAGTTTATGAGGTAATGCTTTATGGGAACAATTATTCAGTGAACACGAAGAAAGGAACATGTCCATGTGGTAAATGGGAAATCAGTGGGATTCCATGTGAGCATGCTTATGGAGCAATGATTGATTACAATATGAATGTTGAAGATTATGTCTCAGGTTTTTTCAGCACTGATTTGTGGAGAGATAATTACCAGCAGTCCATAAACCCAATGAGAGGGCCAAGATTCTGGATGACTTCTATGTATCGTTTGGTAACAGCACCACCTGAGCCTATTCTACATGGGAAGAAGAAAACAAATAGGATGAAAATATATCCACGGATTAAAGAAAAACACGAGTCGTCGAAGAAGAAAACAATAAAAGAAACGCTTGGAAGGAAGGGACTCATTATACATTGTTCTTCTTGCGGTGAAATTGGCCATAATGCAGCTAGGTGTAAAAAATATCCAAAGGAGCAGAGTAAGAGACAAAGAACTACAGAGGTATGTGATATATCATGGTTTTTACCCGTTTTAGACCATGATATAAGTCCTTTTTATCGAGTCTTTCTATTGTTTTGTAATCTTTTAGAGTCTTTTCAGGTTTTAGCATGTTTGGAGCTTAATTGGAGTTTTTAGAGCATTCTAGAGCTTTGTGGCATTCGTTGAAGACGTTCCCACCGATGGATTGAGCTCAAATTTGGACACGAGATGTATCAATGGATTAGCTTTCATTTGGAAGTGGTTTGAAGCCATTCCAACGGTGCGATCAAAAGTTATGCCAGTTTTCGTGAAGACAGTCCAGTCTGGCAAAAGACCAGAAATGTCCTGGTATCGATCGATACCGACTGCAGGAAGGGAAAACACACGTTTTTACAAGTTTTAAGAGTCTGCAACTTGGCCTAGAAGACTTTATTATTTACAAGAAAGCCCAGAACGTGTTTTAGACTTATAAATAGGGTTTTCAGCCACTTGTTTAGGCTACGCTTTATTTTAGGCATTATTTTACTTTGGTCCTTTAGGGAGACAAGTCTGAAACTCTGTTCGGGAGAGAAGATTTTGTTATTTCTTACTTTGATGATCTATTCAATCATGTTGTTTGCTTCATTCTGCATGTCTGAGTAGATCCCTTGTTAGGATTAGGGTTGCTAAAGGGTATTTGATGAATTGTTAGATCTGACTTGATTGTTAGGGAATAATCTATAGAGCTTTTCACCTAGACTTGAGTTTAATGCTGATTTTAGCCTCGCGAACTAGAATCTGATGTTAGGTTGTTTGATTGGCACGACAGTGTGATTGATTGCCTGATCTAGTGTTTGGTGAGCAAAAGCCCTATTCGCAAAGGAATTTGGTTTAGGGATTTTGTGAAAAATTGAACTTGAACTTTAATGCTTGTTTAAATTCATAGAATTTGCAAAGGAATTTGGAATTCTAGGTTTAGGCATAGATAGTTTTCGCAACGACAATTGGTTTACTTTACATCTGTGTTTCAAGTTTGAAAGCGGAGCTTAATTTATTCCTGACAATTGATTTGATTTGATAATTCTGATTTGCCTGCTAGTTTCCCTAAGCCTAGGGTTTTCCTCCATTGATTTATATCCTTGATTTATTTGCTTTGTTATTCTTGATTTCATCTATTTTGCTTAGCTTAATTCATATCTCTATATCTATTGAGTGTCATCTTGAGTCTTTGTGGTTCGACCCCTAAAATACTATAGCGACTGCTTAGATACTTTTAGGGTATTAGTTTTGAGCATATCAGTATGATTCACTAGTTTCATTTTGTTACTTTTCAAGTACGTTTAGTAATTGTTGGGTTTGTGTTTCTTTTTCAGGTTGGGTCATCATCGTCTCAAGTACCGGATACAATCTATCTCACGCAACCATCACAAACAAGCACCGACATGGTGGTTTATGAGTGATATTTAGTAGTGCTATGAATGTATAACCATGAATGGTAGTTTTTGGAGTTTTTGTAATCTTGGTGAAAGAATTCAGGTTCCTAGATCATGAAGAAACTTTTATCTGATCAGTTTTTGTAGTATGCATATCTTCATTAAAAGTTAAAATCACCCAAAGTGTATTCTTCATTCCTCTTGTGGTAACCTGAGTTTAGCACAGAATGTTTCAGATCCAAAGTTTCAGACATTTTCAAATCCAAAGGCTCCAAATCCAAAGTCTTTTAAGATTGAGAAATCTTATACTTTATTATTGAATGAGAAACGAGTTACAGACACTGGACCAAGAGAAATAACAAAGCCATGAACATTACGGATTGCCCTGTGAATGTAATTTATGAAATCATAAACAAAGCCATGAACATTCTGTTGCCCTTTGCCCTGTGAAAGCCATAAACAAAAGAGAACACAAGCTGATATAGTTGCAACAAACCAAAGTCTCGTAGAAGAGTCTTGCGCTTTCCTTCTGAATTCTTCCTCTACACAGTTGAAACAAACTCACCTTCTCTTCTTCTTCTCTTTCCTTCTGCTCCAAAAAAGCCTTTTCCAAGAATTTCGCCACATTCCTGTACAATCCAGAGTCAGAAAACCAGGATACTCATCAAAATGTAAGCAATTCAGAGAGGTTGATATCGAAAGTGTGAGTCTGTTACCTCGTTCTTGCTGACCATGTCTCTGCAAAATCAAAACAAACATGGTAAGAAGACATCACAATGATCGACATGCAACAAACAACATTTAGACAAGATTTGGTCCCAAAATAAATGATCGACATGCAACAAACAACATCACAATGACTCTTTGCTTCTCCTTCTACTTTTGGTATCTTTGGTGAAAAATTGCCATTGGATTGCATTATGATTACTAACAAGAGAGGCAAAGGAGAGACAGTGAAATAATCAAACACATCAAATTTACGGTATCTGTTTCTCCATAAACAATAAAATTTTGCAAAAGAAAAAGGGGAAAAAACGAAATAATCAAACACATCAAATTTCTTCAGTGTATTCACAGAACAATATACAGATACATCGAGAAGAGTAGTAACACTGTTATTGATAGTGTTACAGGCGCCATGGTACTTGCTTCACTAGAATCATCGGAACAACAATCCAACTCAAATTCGACCAAAAATCCAGCTCAAATCACTGAAGAAGATGATTCTAGTGAAGCAAGTACCATGGTCTTGATTTTGTTTTTCTTTTGCTGTCGTCGAGTTCTGAAGAAGATGGAACCAGCGGCGGAGGAGAAATCATCAGAGGCGGCTCCGGCAGATACAAAATCAGAAGAGAAACCTGAAGAGGTGCCTACCACTGAACCACCAGAATCCGCCGTCGCCGCAGAGACCGTGGCCGTCGCTGAGTGAAACTGAAGAGCCAGAAGAAGTGTCAATATCAATGGTTCCACTCCTCGAAGACAAGAAATCGATTTTTTGCTCTCGTCTTCGGTTTTGGAGCAGAGAAGAAGAAGAATTTTGGAATTTTGGTTTTGGTTTTGGTTTTGGTTTTGGTTTAGGTTAATTGGATTATAATCGTGATTTTTAAACGCAATTATCGGTTTAATGAATCTAATTCTGATTTATAATCGTTATGTTGCTATTAGAAGCAAATTTAAAATTCGTGATGTTTAACAAAGAATATATTAGTTTAGGGTGTGTACCAAAGAGGGAAGAAGCCTATGGTGTTTACCGAAGAAGCGGTATAGTAGAGAGGTAGTATACTAAAGTCGGCCCGTTTATCTCTATGCTCTTTATTTTTCTTTATTCTCTTTTATACACTTCCGCATATATTTCTACATATTTAATATTTAATATTTAATATGTAGTATATTTATTTTTTAAATTCTATATATCTAATAAGTTAATCGTGTTCTAGATTATCCATTAAAAAAAACTAGAGATACTTTCTTAATATACAAAATATTATTATTGTTATTATTATTATTACAGAAAAATTATGTCTATATATTATTATAAATGGTGGTAAATCACTAAATTAGTTCATGTAAAAAGAATTCAGTAAATTATTAAAAAAAACAGTGGCATCGAATTGGCCCAAAAGAGTAAGCAACTAAGCAACCGAAGAAACAAAACGGAATCTGAAAACCATTAAAAGAAGAGATAATCTTAAGGTATTTGGTATGATCGGACGGCTGAGATCTGATGCCATCAGACTAACACGTGTCAGTAGTACTCCAGGTAACATTCTCGGGCTTATGTCATCAGCCGATGGTACCTCGATACGGCGCCGTAAAGGTTCATATTATTCCGTTAGCATATGCTTTCGCCAGCAAATAGATTTGATACTCAATTAAATTAAGGTAATGCCCATATTGTTCAATAGAATTCAATGCATGCAATTTTTAGTTGTTTTGGATATTTTGGATATCCAGATTTCAGGAGCCCGAAAGAAATTTATCGGATTAGAAATTTTTTAAAGAAAAAAATATTAAAAATATTTATTTTCTTGTAAAGAGAAGAAGAAAATAAAATGAAACTCAAAAACTCTGTAATGTAATATTAAATTTTTTTATTTTTCCATAAGATATCATGAAAATAAAAGTGGCGGATCTAATAAAATATTATGTGAGTTTTCAGTAATAGTCCTCCACCAAAATCCAAGAAAGAGAACAGATCAAGGATGCCAAAATGACAACATACTTCCAAATAGTACTAGGTAAGCAAATAAAAACTTGGAGACTGAAGCAATCATTTCTCACTTGTTAAGTGACGTAACATCTTACATCTACAAGAGATCTTACAAGAGATTTATGCAAAAGGTCAACAAAGGTTAGCCGAGATGATACATGAGGGATTACTGTGGCGTTTAGTCGCTCACGTATGAGGAAGAAGTAAGTTTGACATGTAAGATTTTATTTGTCAGTTACTTTTGGCCATCTCATATTTGCATCATGGTCTTTAGGGGTGTCAATTGGGCGGTCTGTCTGTGGACTAGTCCGGTCCATATCTTTATCGGACGGTCATGGTCGCTTCTATTTACAAAACGGTTAAAACGGGCGACGCCTATATTAGTCTGCGGACAAAACGGGTGAGACCATACGGTCAACGGACTGTCCAATAACCATAATTATTAGGGTTTTTTGCTCAAATCAATTTGAGAAAAAATAAAAATTTCAAAAGAATAATCATAAAATTCGAACAGATTCTAAATGTTTCCATCCAAATTACCCGAACCGAACCCGATCAGATCCAAAAACCTAATGGATATCCAAAATCCAAAATATAATAATATATATAATATTAGTTATAATTTTATACCCAAAAATACTAAAAACTTTAAATATCCAAAATCCTTAGTTATATTTGTCGAAATTTTTTTTTTTGCAAAGTTTAACAGAATTTTATTAATATTGAGGCAATTTTATTAAAGTTGAACAAAATTTTAGTTGTTTTTTCTTTTCAAAAACCGATTTGAATCCGACACTTATCCGAATCAAAACCGAACCGAATAGTCATAAAATCCGAACGGATACTAAATTCTTCTAACCGTATAACTCGAATCCGAAAAAAATCCGAACCGAATCGGATCCGAAACCCGAATGCCCAAGCCTAGTTATTTCATATATGAGAAGAAATGAAAATAATTTTAATGGACATTGTTGGACGGACCATATGGTCGCGGTCACTAATGGTCATGGTCACTAATGGTCACGGTCATAAATGGGCGATCACTAATTTCTCCCATAATTGTTTCGCATGTTACCATTTAGTTTTATTTTTTGTTTATTACAATTTTTTTGTCTAAACTAGATAATATTTTTAATATAAACTCTCACATTTTCTTAGAAAGAAGGAAAATTTGAATATCTTATTACCATTTAGTTTAATCTCTTGTTTATTACATTTTTTTTTCTAAGAAATAGATCTATTTTTAATGTAAAATCTCACATTTTCTTAGAAAAAAGGAAAAACTAAATATTTTAGGGCATCTCCATCCATTAGATACCCAAAAAGTATCTAAAACAAAAGAAATAATAATATTTTAGTGTAATACAATTATATAACTAAATGTTTAAAATCAATGTTGAACCAATCTAAAACAAACAAGTGTTACATAAGTTTCTTATTAAAATCTTATGAATTCTTATTTAAGAACTCTTCCTCAGTTTCTTTCCTATTTTTTATTATTTTTAATTTTTATATTATAAGAAACTCACCTAAAACCTCCATCGAAAATTGACATAATAATATTTCTTAAAAAACAAAAATACTACAACAGTTGCAGTAATTTTAAAGTTTAGGAATTATTTTATTTTATTTTTTTTGGAACGATATGTATTTAAATGGGTTTAAATATGGTTTATAATAGAAACTTACAAGGTTATTCCAAGGTTAATCATAATATGGTAAACTAACCTAAGTGATATACCTAGTCAAGTGTGTACGGTATGTATCACATGTATTACCATAAATCTGTGTATACCACTGACGCATTACAATACAAATTTTACTAGTTAATTGAGTTGCTAATCGAGTGATACAGTTCTAAGTAAGTGTTATACATATATTCAAAACAAGTCCATAAAATTATAGAGAGAGTTTTAGTCAAAGTGTGAGGCTGTGAGCATGTTTTTCTTTCTTTTTTGGTCTAACAAGTATCAGCATTAATTTGTATAGCTAAATTATAAGCAAGTTCATGAGCTATTAATATGATGTAACTTATAATACTGTTGCATGCTATTGATGATGTCGATTAATGAATATCGCGGTACCACATATCAATCATATATTATATAATTTGCAAAAGTAACCAAAATATTTACTTCTTTTTTTTTTTATCAAACAATTATATTTACTAGGATTACCATTATAAACAATAAAATAAATGCTATAAATTGGAGTGTCCCCTTCCCATTTTAGTACCGCACTGAAGAACAATTTCTAACTTTCACTCTTTATCTCTCTCTCTCTCTTAACTCACTTTCTCTCTACAAAATGGATTCGAGGAGTCTGGTGCTACTACTACTCTTCTGCCTCATGTTCCTTCATGATGCTTCTGGTCTCACTCTCTCTCTCTCGCCCTTCTAAATATCTATCACTCATGTTATAACTCTCATAATAACTTCTATTTTTGTTTACTATCTCACCAGATCTCACTCAAGCTCATGCTCACGTTCATGGACTTCCCACACGCAAGGTTAGCTTCAACTTGTACTAAATAAGGCCTCTCAACATACTTATGTTATGTCCATATGGATGTCCAGTCCAAGACCAACAACTGTTTCATTGCTTTAGTTGTCATGAGATAAATATATATATATATATATATATATTATTGTGGTGTGCAAATATAAGTATGAAACATAGTAAAATGGTGTTTAATTGGCAGATGATGATGATGAAGGATGGTGTATGGGCAGGAACAGTTGGAGAGGAAGAAAAGGAGATGAAGAAGGGTTTAGGGCTACATGAAGAGCTAAGGATTGTTCCTTCAGGACCTGACCCTTTGCATCATCATGTGAACCCACCAAGACAGCCAAGAAACCACTCTCATCTCCCTTGACCTCCCACACCTTGTTGCTTTTACTAATTTCCTGTTGTAAATTAACTCTTCTGTTTTATCTGTTTTGTGTATTTAGTTTCGTTTGCTAAGCTTGTTTCACGAAAGTGAATGTAAGATATGCACTACTTTTGTTCATCACCCGAATGACATTAATTATCTTTATCTCTCATAATTTTCTTAGAAAGCCTTCTTAAAACGAAGATGACTATAGCATTCCATTTCTGTTTTACTCCATATAATGTCATATTTATGGTTTTTACGTATAACAAAGTGCAAACTAAAGACACAATGCACCGTTGGGAAAATTTATTAGTACTTTTGCGATTGTCAATACAGATAATTAATGGAAGTGATAGTCATAATTAAACATACAATAATAATGATGATGATGATTCGATGATGTGGTGGGAAGGATAAATTAAATCGGCTTCGGGGCAGTGACAGCGAGTGTCAGTGTCAAAGATGACCGTTTGTAGTCACAACTTCTATCGGAGGTTGCAAATTGCAACTGTGTACAAGTATCAAAACGACACACATACTTGAAAGGGTTATTTAATAATATGAAAATATTGGTGCTGGCGTAATAACAAACCTAGAGCTAATTATTATCCTTAATGATACCAAATCTATATGATACGATATTTGTTTTAAAAGAGTAAAGACTGACACTTGAGATGTGACACTGGCGATTTCGCTCACGTCACCTTTTTTCCTACCTCAAATAACGCTTACGGCTTATCCATCCACTTTCCGGATCTCTTGTAACTATTTTATTTTTAATATAATTTTATGTGTATTATTTTTCTTGCTAAATTTAATAAATGCTTCTTACCGAATCGGTGTAAAAGAAAAATAATACACAATAAATTATTTTTCTATATTATGTGTATTAGTTTTGATAAAAATTATAATTTCTATAAATTCCTTTAAAACTCAGAAAATTGTTGTAAAAAATCATTAACCAATAAGTGAATTTATTAACGATTCATTCAAACGTGTTTACAGTAGATTTTCAAAAAAAAAAATCGTTTTAAATTGTTTATAAAAAATTACAAGTATATTTTCTAAGTAACAGCACAATTAACTAGCAAATCTAACAAATTATATCAAGAAATTATAGAAACTCAACAAAAATATAATCGTAAAACAGTTAAAAAGGAACGGCGTTTATACACTTATGTGTCATTTTTATTTCGAGACATTTGTTTTAAAATTTACAGTTCAGAAATAAAATTGGTGGCTCATTAGTCATTGAATATTTGCGAGTAATGTAAGATTTCATTTGTTGTCAGAACACGGAGTCGCAAACTAGTTTCCATTTTTCATCACAATGTTATCCAAAAAAAAGTGACAACGTAATCAATTATATTTGTCACTATTTCGAAACGTATTAGTTGCATACATTTGAGACTAATAAGTCTTTACATAGTTCTCGGAAAACGACATAATCATCTCCCTAGAAAATCTGGATCTTATGAGTTACCATTTAGAAGAGAACATACGCTTACGGAGGAGATCAGTGATCTATATCATCCTACAAAAACTAGCAATGTTATGGATAAGCAAAAGAAGAGAAAATTACATATGGGCAGTGTTTTCTCTTCTTTGCCAAGAAAAGAGAGGCGAAGTTTGGAGAATGTTTCCTTATGTCATGTTTGGTGTAGAACAGTAGAAGACCTTGTATACAAAGGCCACACACATCTAAAGTCTGATTTTTTTCATTTAAATCACTGATTTCTCTAGGGACTATCATGTTGCAGTAACACCTCGTCCATATGCCTATCTTCTTCCTCATTATTACTTGGTCGATTCCTAAGGATTAATGTTACTACATCCGGAGAGGTTCTTACAGTCAGTTGCTACGTCATCCGCATCTTCTACGTCAACAAATGAACTATGTCACCAAAAAAATGAATTCGACATTTGTGTTAATTCATCCACTTCACGCTTAGACGACCATTTCTAACCCAATTTCTCCGTTTTCTACTCAAGTATATTCTAATTGTATAATCCAATTAAACCATCTTAGTTTTCATTGTCACAAATTTTACCCATTTAATTTGTTTTCAAAGATCTCTTAAAATTTTTATCTATTTGTTAGACTGCAAAAATCCAGGGAACAGAACAACGAATAAACTTTTGAAAACGATTAAGCAAAAAAATCCGTAGAGGCAAAATATGATAATTTTTCTTAATGCAAACTATTTTCCGTAGTGTGGCACTTTGTGAGAAAATGAATCCCTGAATATAACTACAACGCAACCGTTTCATAACACTCGAAAACCAGAGTCTACGAACTATAAATTCTGCAATATAATCTTGAGACACTTACGTTTTTGCAGAATAAGTGTGAGGGAAAGAGTTTTCGATTGTGTTTTAGATCGATGATTAAAGGTCAATGATGTAGGCGTCTTTATATAAACTTGAGAGGAAGAGATGCGATCCACAAAATCCGGATCGTTTGTGAAAATCGAGGGAAGTTAAGGTGAATAGATAAGGCGCGGAAGACTTGGCTCATGGGCGCAAGACTCGGTCGGTTGGCCAAGATACTTAGCCACGTGGGCAACTCGTTCTCATCCTTTTAACGTTCGAATTTTCGCTTTCATTATGCAAAATGATTTCTAAATGGACCAAAATACGCAACATTTGTTGCATAAAAACTTTGTCCAAAATAACATCTTTGTGGGCCTTTACATTCACCAAGATCCAAGACCAGAGCCCGAGCCCAGCCCGGCACGGCAACGTGCGCGCATGTGTGTGATATTGCATAATGGTCCTCCAACTCCTACATCATAGTCTCCCCTTCCCATATAGCTAGTGAACCTTCTTAAACTGTTACACTATATATTATAGAGGAAAAATTTTCATCCGTCTAATGTGGGACTTTGTAATAAAATTTATTATAAGCTCTTCAACTTAACCACATTGGACCTCAATCTCCCATTCAATATTACTTCAATTTTGACATGTAACTATACTATCTTATAGTGCTCATTACAAAAAATCCAAAGACTCCAAGATCCAGTCATTCCGGCGAGGGACCTCACCGGAAAATTTGCCGAAAAGTTGGCCCGCTACGGTCCTTCATCAACCCAAATTGACCGGGTCAATACCCGGTTTGTCCCAAGTTGATCCGGTTCGAACCCATTTAGTATTTAAGCAATTTTGAGACATTTTTAAACCTAAGTTTTCTTCTCTAGAGTTGGATTTAAATCCAAACTCTTCTCTTGATATTTTGGATTGATCTTCATCAATTCATGCCCCTTTAGTTAATTCATGCCAATTCATGCCATTTTCTCTATCTTTATCTTTATGTTTATGCACTTTTACTTTGTCTTTCATCATTTTTAGTAGCTAATCTTTTTTTTGGATCATGTGTTATGCTAGATTATGATGAAATGATGGTTAAATGATGATGATATAGGTTGTTTCTTATTAGATCCTTCCTTTATCTTGATCTTAATGCTAGTTTTAACTTGATCACTCAAAATCTATATCTTAAGCAATACATGCTCGGAAGGTGTTTGTGAAAATTCTTGAACCAAACCTTTTATGACCTTTACATTCCTAGCCAACGAGAGTTGATGATTAGGGTGTTTAGTGAACTTCTTGGACTTGTTTGTAATGCTCATTGATCATTTATTTGCAAACGAAAGTTTATGGCAGTTAGTGATTAGTGAAGTGATTAGTGCCACATAAGTGGATTAGTCATATTTGTGAGTTCCATGTTTTAGGATAGTGCTTAATTCAACCTCTTGAATCATTGTTTGATTGTTGATTTATTCTCATTATAGTTAAACCCATGATCCAATGTTTTATCTTCATTTTACTTCTTGCATTTCTTCCCCTTTATCAGAACAAAAACCCAAAACCAATTGCTCTAGCTTAGGTTGAATCTCGCATCTCTAGTGTTGTAATCTTTATTCCTCGTGGGATCGACATCTAAATTACTACAACGTTTGTACTTACATTTGGGTGATTTAGAGATATAAATTTCAAAACTTGTGTTTTGAAACCGAAATATTTTTCTATCACCACTTGTCTTAAATTGAAGTTCCAACAATCCCCCACATGAATAGAATTGACTCTAAACATTTGAAAAGTTTTTCAGACACGATAAACTAAAACAGACTTACTGACTTGATATACTCGACTTTCAAAAGGATATGTGAAAAATAACTGCGTCTGAGAAGGTAGCACTGGTTTCTCCAACATTTGAATATCTTCAAAAAAACTTCGAAGCCATTCTGCTTCTTATGCGATTTTATCCAAAGCTATAAACTCATACTCCATGCTTGATCTGGCCAATAGAGTTATATCGCATATTTACATGATACCACTACTCCTCATAGAGTAAAGACATATCCATTTGATATATCATGGTTTTTACCCGTTTTTAACCATGATATAAGTCCTTTTATTGAGTCTTTTGAGTATTTTTAGAGTATTTTTAGAGAACTTTTCGAGTCTTTTTAGGAATCAGGCAAGATTGGAGCTAAATTGGATTTATCGAAGTTTCTGGAGCATCTCGGAGCTGAAGCAGTTCGGGAACTGAAGCTCAGTATCGACCGACACCACAATGTGTCGATCGACACCGACATTTGGAAGAAACGTAACTTAGCATTTCTTTATCGATCAATACCATTTATGGTATCGGTCGATACCGATAGCCAAGAGAGAAAACGCGCAAATCCTCAGCAAGTTCAAAGAAGAAACAGAAGATTTCCTTATTCGTGATTTAGCCCTAGACGTGTTTTTAGCTTTATAATTAGGTTTTTCAGCCACCATGAGACAAACAACTGATACTTAGAGATAGAGATTTTGCAATAGAGTTTTGAGAGAAAAACCTTGAACCCTCTTTGTATTCTTACTCTATTTTACTTTATGAAATCTGTTTTATTCATGATGTTTGTTTCATTCACCATGTCTGAGTAGATTCTTTGTTAGGTTTAGGGTTATTCAAAGGTATTTGATGGATTGTTAAGTTGGATTGAATTGTTAGGAAAATTTATAGAGTTCTTCACCTAGACTTGAGATTACTGCTAGCTTCGCGACCTAGAATCTGGTATTAGGTTGATTAATTGGCACGAAAGTGTGATTAATTTCCTGAACTAGTGTTTGGTGAGCAAAAGACCTATTCGCAAAGAAATTTGGTTTAGGATTTTGTGAACAATTGAACCTGATCATTAATGCTTATTTGAATTCATAGGATTTGCAAAGAAATTTGGAATTCTAGGTTTAGACATATATAATCTTCACAGCGACGGTTGGTTGATTTTATATCTGTGTTTCAAGTTCAAGAACGGTGCTTATTTTATTCTTGACATTTTATTTGATTTATAATTCTAATTTACCTGCGAATTTCCCTAGGCTTAGCGCTTTCCTCATTGATCTCACTACTTGTTTTAATCGTTTTGCTATTTTTAATTATATTTATTTTATTTAGCTTAATTCATATTCTGAAATTTATTGAGTGATAATCTTGAGTCTTTGTGGTTCGACCCCTAATTTACTACAGCTACTGCTTAGGTACTTCTAGGGTATTATATTTGAGCATATCAAATTTTGGCGCCGTTGCAGGGGACTATAATTTCGCCATTAGATTTCAGTTTAGAATTTCGACTAAGTTGTCGAGCATCGATCGACACCCTTCAGGTATCGGTCGATACTCGTCTTAATCCCTGTTACTTACGTGCTTTAACTTCCGTGTTTCAGGTGTATGCAAAATCGTGAGACCAGAAGAAGCAAGAACAAGCAGTTGACTAATCTATCAAACAAAGATTTAGCTGATTTAGAGCGCACGATCAGAAGGCAAAAGAAGCAAACAAAGATGAACAATCCAATTGTGCTCGCTCGTGATGAAGCTGGAATTTTGAGAGATCAGGAAGGTCACCTGTGTAACGAGCAAGGACAAAGGCTTGATGCAGAAGGAAACATCGATGTCCCTGCACCGGTAGCCAACGAGGTTATCCCACCAGCTGTGCGTGGGAATGTTGGGAATGCTCTGGTTAATCGCGCTAGGACGCTTGGGGAGTACAATAGACCCGATCAGTTCTATGTCAATCGGTCTGCGATTCGTATTCCCACCTTTCAGAGGAATGACTTTCAACTAAAGCCTGCATACTACACTCTCGTGGGCTAGCATCCTTTTCATAGTCTTTCTCACGAGCACCCCATGGATCACATCGAGAGGTTCGAAGATTTGGTCAATAGTATCAAGTACAATGGAGTGCCTAATGAGTTCCTCTTCTGTAAGCTATCCCCATACTCTCTTGGTGGGGATGCACCTTATTGGCTGAAGCAGTTGCCTCTTGGTTCTCTGACTACTTGGGAGGAGACTAAGAATGCATTCCTGAACAATTTCTATGATGATGTGAGATCCAAAGAGCCCAGGAACAAGATCTCTCAGTTTTCTCAGGGAGCAACTGAGGCATTCAAGGCTGCTTGGGTGAGATTCCAATCTTATCAGAGGGATTGTTCTCATCACGGTTTCTCACAAGTTCAGTTGCTGGGTATTTTCTTCCGAGGAATCGATTAGAGGTATCTGATGGCTCTAAATGCTACAAGCAATGGGAATTTCAACACGAGGTATCCTGAAGATGCTTATGTACTGATTGAGAACTTGGCGTCTAGCAACAACACCAAGAATGCCGACTATGAGCAGAAGAAGCAGAATGGGAACGCCGACGGACTGCAGATTGCTGAGGTACATGCGAAGCTGGATTCGATACATAATTTGTTGGTAGGCAAGCAGCAGAAGGCATTGCATTTTGCTGAAGAAGTCGAGAACGTAGATGAAGGTGAAGCGGAGGATGTTAACTACATTGGTGGTAATGGATTTCAGAATTCGTCGTACAACCGCAGTTTCACCAACAATTCTTAGAGAGGAGGATTCAAGTCTGACTTCAAACCCACAAGTTTCGGAGCGAACGCTTTTGCTCAGAAACCGTTCCAGAACAGCGGATACACTCGCACATATGGAAATTCATCCTACCAGACACCACCTCCCAAGACTCAGGAAAGCAAGGTTGAATCCATGCTTGAGCAGATTCTTGAGGGGCAGCAGAAGATGACTGTTGATTTCAATGGGAAGATGGATGCTTTGTACACTGACCTGAACGGGAAAATCAAAGCCCTTAACATTCATCAGAAGAAACTGAAAGTTCAAGTAGCCCAGACTGCAGAAACAGTCAAGAGACAGGATGGTTTCCTTCCTAGGAAGACGGTGAATCCAAGGGAGCACGTTCACGCTATCACCTTGAGAAGTGGAAAGGAAGTCAGTACAGGAATGAAGAAAACTTATTCTGCAAAGCAGCTCATCGATCTTGTTGGAGACGACGACGATGAGACTCCTGAGATTACCCCAGCATCGATCGACACTCACCCAATGTCGATCGATACCAACCTACATTGATCAATATCTGTTTAACTATCTGTAGAGGTAGTTGCACGACCACCAGTATCGACCGATACTAGTCCAGACATCAAGAAGAAGCAAGCTGCGGTGAACACTGGGAGGATTTACGTGCCTAAGATACCTTTCCCTTGACCTCCTACCAAGACTAAGAAGGAGGTGGAAGTAGCCTGATGCAAATCAATGCTAGAAAAATTGGTTATTGAACTCCCCTTCGTCGATGCTATCATAACTTCACCAGCTTTCAGAAGGTATATCAAGCGAATGGTATCAAGTAATGTGAATCTTGAAGAGGGAGTGCTGAGGATCACACACGAGTGCAGTGCTATCCTGCTCAACAAGATTCCAGAAAAGCTACCAGACCCTGGAAGTTTTGTCTTGGACTGCATAATCTTTACTGAAAGGTTCGAATGGTCCCTTTGCGATCTCGGTTCTAGTGTCAACCTTATGCCATATTCAGTTGCTAAGAGAATGGGGATGACAGACTTCACACCCACTAGAATCTCTAATTCTTGCTGATCGCTCAGTTTGATTTCCCGAAGGATTACTCAAGGACGTCCCAATAACGATAGGAGACTGTTTGGTCCCAACTGATTTCATAGTCCTAGAGTACGATGCGGAACCAAGAGATCCACTGATTTTGGGCAGACCCTTTCTAGCCACAACAGGCGCTCTGATCGACTGCAAGAATGGAAGGATATCCCTTAACATTGGTGATCTGATCATAACCTTCAACATGGAGAAGATGATGAAAAAGCCAACCATTGATGGGAGACATTCTTTGTCGACACCTTCAGTGATATCTCGGACGAGTACTTCATGAGGTTACATCCTGAGAACCCGTTGGAGAGAGCTGATTCAGAGATGAATTCGAGTGAGGTTGCTGCTGGGTACGCCAAGATACTTGACAACAGCCATGAGGTATCGATCGACACCACTGAGAGCATCGATCGACACCACCCATTTTTGCCCGAGGAATTGGTTGTCACCCCTACACTATCTGATTCGTTTGGCGATTGGAATGAGGAGAAAGCTCTTAAACTCGATCTTAAACCACTTCCAGCCAATCTGAGGTATGTCTTTCTTGGCCCTAAATCCACATATCCTGTGATTGTTAATTCTTCTTTAAACAATGCAGAGGTCGCCTTACTGCTGAGCAAGCTGCGCAAGTATCGCAAAGCTCTTGGCTATTCTCTTGATGAAATTTCAGGTATATCACCGGATCTGTGCATGCATCAGATTCATCTGGAGGACGATTCAAAAGCTTCAATCAAACATTAGCGGAGGCTTAACCCGAATCTGAAAGAAGTTGTGAAAAAGGAGATAATGAAACTTCTGGAGGCAGGGATCATCTATGCCATCTCCGGCAGCAGTTGGGTCAGTCCAGTTCATGTGGTACCTAAGAAAGGAGGATTCACTGTGGTGAAGAATGAGAAGGACGAGCTGATCCCGACGAGAACGATNCAGTTGGGTCAGTCCAGTTCATGTGGTACCTAAGAAAGGAGGATTCACTGTGGTGAAGAATGAGAAGGACGAGCTGATCCCGACGAGAACGATCACTGGGCACCAAATGTATATCAATTACAAGAAGCTGAATGATAATACTAGGAAAGATCATTTCCCACTAACATTCATCGATCAGATACTGGAGAGGTTGGCGAGTCACCCGTATTACTGCTTCCTTGATGGATACTCAGGCTTTTTCCAGATCCTGATACATCCAGACGATCAGGAAAAGACGACATTTACATGTCCCTACGGCACATTCGCTTACAGGAGAATGTCGTTTGGGTTATGTAACGCTCCAGCCACTTTCCAGAGATGTATGATATCGATTTTCTCAGATATGATCGAGAAGTTCATGGAAGTATTTATGGATGACTTTTCGGTTTACGGATCCTCATTTAAGGATTGCCTCGAAGTTTCCACTAACATCTGTGAAGGACATTCGAAGTTTTCTTGGTCACGCCGGGTTCTATCGACGATTCATTTAGGATTTCTCCAAGGTAGCTCGCCCACTTACTGCTCTTCTCTGTAAGGATGTCACTTTCGATTTTATACCCGAGTGTCTTGTCACTTTCGAACAGATCAAGAAGGAAATTATTACTGCTCCTATTGTTCAACCACCAGATTGGAACCTCCCTTTCGAGATTATGTGCGATGTGAGTGACTTTACAGTTGGGTCAGTTCAGGGTCAGAGGAAGGACAAGAAACTCCATGTCGTTTATGCCAACAGGACGTTAGATGATGCTTAGAAGAACTACAACACTACAGAGAAAGAGTTACTCGCCGTTGTATTCTCTTTTGAGAAGTTTTGTTCTTATCTGATTGGGAGTAAGGTGACCGTTCATACCGACCATGCTGCTCTCAAGTATCTGCTGCAGAACAAGGATTTAAAGCCTCGCCTCTGCCGTTGGGTTCTACTGCTCCAAGGTTTTAATATTGAGATTAAGGATAAGAAGGGTGTAGAAAATGGAGTTGCAGACCACCTCTTGCGAATGAGAATCGATGAAACCGTGCCTATTGACGATTCCCTACCTGAGGAGAAGGTCTATTTCATCGAAACTGAGATTCGACATAATCTTGCTGTGATTTTGCCAGTCCAGAGCACCAGTGTCGATCGATACTCTCACGAGATTCTGTAATCTCCCCGTGTCCAGAACTCCAGTATCGATCGACACCCGTTATCTGTCAATGCAGTTTCGGCTACAGACCACTCTTCTGCTGAGGAATCTTTAGTTGCTGTAACTACTCCTGCTGAACCATAATATGCCGACATAGCCAATTATCTTGCCGTGGAGTACGAACCAAAGCATCTCAAGAAGTATGAAAGGAAGAAGTTTATGCGGGATGTCAGACGGTTCTTTTGGGATGAACCTTACATGTACAAGCACTATTCTGACGGGATGTATAGAAGATGTATCGCTGAGACTGAGGTGCCAGAGGTTCTATATCACTGTCATGGATCTGAGTATGCTCGGCACTTTGCCACGTTCAAGACGGTCTCCAAAGTTCTTCAAGCTGGTTTCTGGTGGCCTACACTGTTCAGGATGCTCACGCTTTTATCTCACATTGCGATGTCGGCCAGAGGAGAGGGAAGATCAGTAAGCGACATGAGATGCCACAGAACTTCATCCTCGAGGTCGAAGTTTTTGACTGCTAAGGCATCGATTTTATGGGACCATTTCCTCCGTCACGGCATAATAAGTACATCTTGGTTGCTGTGGATTACGTCTCCAAGTGGGTGGAAGCGATTGCTAGTCCCACCAACGATTCTTCCGTAGTCCTGAAACTGTTCAAGACCATTATCTTTCCTTGATTCGGAGTACCTCGGATTGTTATAAGTAATGGTGGCACTCACTTTATCAACAAAATTTTCGAAAAGCTGCTAAGGAAATATGGTGTGCATCATCGCGTCGCCACACCTTATCATCCTCAGACGAGCGGACACGTTGAGGTCTCCAACAGACAAATCAAGGAGATTCTGGAGAAGACAGTTGGCGCTACACGGAAGGACTGGGCCATGAAGCTAGACGATGCACTTTGGGCTTATCGGACCGCTTTCAAGACACCACTTGGCACCACACTATTTCACTTCCTGTATGGAAAAGCTTGTCATCTTCCAGTTGAAATCGAGCACAAGGCAGCCTGGGCTACCAAATTGATGAATTTCGATATCAAGTCTGCTGCTCGAAGGCGATTGGTTCAGCTGAATGAGGTGTATGAGATCAGACACCTCGTCTATGAAAACTCCAAGAAGATCCTTTCTCGCCACTTCGAACCAAATGACCAGGTACTTCTTTATAACTCTCGTTTACAGTTATTTCCTAGGAAATTGCAATCTCCTTGGTCAGGTCCCTTCACAATCAAGGAAGTCCGCCCACATGGCGCAGTCGTGTTGATGAATGCTGAGGGAAAGGAGTTCACCGTCAATGGACAGCGAGTGAAACATTATTGGGCAAAAGCTTCCATCCCAGACGGCCACATAATACCTCTGGCTGAATCACCGATTGCCTAAAAGATTCCAATGTCAAGCTAATGACATTAAACAAGCGCTTGGTGGAAGGCAACCCACTAGTGAGTCGGTACATAGGTCTTTTCTTTCGTTTTCATTTTCATTTTTGTGTCTTGTGTCTTCACGTGAACCAGGTTCAGATGAGCAGCATCGATCGACACCCGTCAGTATCGATCGATACCACGACCAGAGAAATGCTGTACTATCATGTCGCGAGTATCGATCGACACCACTTACGGTATCGGTCGATATCCGTCGCCCAGGTAAGTTTCTCTATAAAATCGTCGGGTTTTTCTTCTTCTTCTCTTCACTTCACCATCGCTCGACGCCGCTCTTAACCTCCGAATTCTCTCACAGGTTTTTCATTTTTTAACCGATTTGATCGATTCCAAAGCCTATTCTGATCATCCTCATTGTCATTCTAGCATTCCTTTTGTCGATCTGCAAGGTATGAAACTCGAAATCTCAATCTATGGATTCGTTGCCAGGTTTGAAGAAACTCGATTTTGCGTCCTTTGTTTTACTTTCCTGCATAGTTCTCACTTCATCTATAGTTTTAGAGGCATGGCGACACCCTCCATAGGATTGAATTGGCTTGATTTGCATGTTGATTTTTCTGAGATATTCGATTCCTGATAATGTGGAAACCATTGTGATTTTGAATTAATGTCAAATTGGTGGTACACAATCAATTATTGCTACTATGTTGTTTACTGTCATGGAACAGGAGATAGATACGTTGGTATGACTTGTTGCTGGTTTATCTTTGTTCGCAGATGGCACCCCGAAAGAAACCACGACACTCATAAGCTTTCGGCTCCAACCCACCACGACATGAGTACAGTCTGCAGGACCCAGTGGAGGCTTTCGATGGGTCGTTCTGGAACGTCGGCGTTTTGACAGCTTGCCTCACCAACGACCGTTACAAGGTCCTGAAAGGAGGGTTCACCGGCAACACGGGCCCTCAAAGCTTCCTTGTGGTCCACTCCAGCGACCTGCGAGCTGCACCACACCGCACACCATCTCCCTCCGCACCCGTTGTTGCTGCTAGGCCTCCCTGGCCTAAGTTAGAAGGGAAGAGGATCATTCCGAGGAGAGCTTGGGCAGGTTTGCCTAAGGAGGAGACCGAGAGCGAGGCCTGCATCTATAGGCCTATCGCCGAAGAGTGGGACGACTATGATACGTTGTCCTACAACTAGTGGTTGCGCGTCACTGTGGTTACTACGCGCTTCATTGACCCTCACACCATGCGCCGTCTGGGCATCGATATGGAGCTCTTCGCCATGCTCGACAAGATCGGCTTGGGGACGTTGCACACTAGGTAGTACGACCTCTACCCCGACCTTGTCTGCTAGTTTCTTGCGACAGCACGTGTCTACTACAGAGACGAGGTCCACCGTGACGCATTGGAGGGCACTCTGACCTTCCTGATTCGGGGCGTCCGCTACAGACTGCCAATCCCTGACCTCTATGACATCTACGGCTTCGATCGCGACCTCATGCAGGTAGCTTTGCCTACTCAGTTTCAAGATGTCTAGGTCTTCTGGGGACACATCGGTCTTGGAGTGGACTACTCCAAGACTACCACGCAGATGGACGTTCGCCACCTCACTCTTCGCTGCAACGTCCGCATACTGAGCAACACTCTCCTCTGCAAGATGGAGCGGAACAAGATGCGGATATTTGAGCTGATTCTCCTCTACAAGGCCGTCGGGGACCTCATTCTTGAGGGTTGATTTGAATGGCCTGAGTTGAACCTCGCGGTCAACATGGGTGCCATCTTCGCGCACCACTTGGTCTCTTTGAAGACCAAACCATTCTCCGGATGCAACAACGCCACTGCACGGAAGACCGAGTTGGTCGGCAGCCTCCTCACTCCCATCTTTGAGCATTTTGGTATCTCCACTTCAGAGTGCTCGATTGTCACAGTTCGCTCTCTCATGGATGAGCAGCATCTGCAGCACATGCGTTGGCTGAAGCCAACTCGGCGTTGGTGTTTTCCCACGACGTACGGCGAGCTCTCTGTGCAGCTCCCCAACCGAGCTTTGACCACTAATGGTGGTGACGCCTCCCAGCTGCGCTTTGATCCAGATCCCAGCTTGCTCTCGGTTGCTCTGGCTACACGTGTACGCGCTCCGCCACACATCCCCTCGACTCCGGTAGATGCTGATGCCGCACCCACTCTTGATTTTGTTGGAAGTCAGCCCCGTCGTTCACGACTCCGACCTACGCCTGCTGCTGCACCTTCATGTCCTCCACCTCCGAATCGACCGATGGAGACTGCCATCTTTCAGAGGTACGCAGTGGAGAGCTTACAGAGCATTTGGGCCGCTGTCTCTTGTTGTAGCTGCAAGTCTTCTACAGACGCCCGTTCATCAACACCCGACTCTTCCTCCCGATTCGACATCTTTGACAACGATGATTCAAATGATTAGACTCTCTATTTCCTTGGTTTCACGTTATTTCTTTCCCTGTTCCTTTCCTTTTCTTTGTCTTTTCATTTGAACTCTTATGTCTCATTGTCAGTACTGATATATCATGGTTTTTACCGATTTTCAACCATGATATAAGTTCTTTTACTGAGCCCTTTTTATAGTTGTAGAGTCTTTTAGAGTCTTTTCAAGATGTAGGCACATCCGGAGCTAAATTGGAATTATGGAAGCTTTTGAAGCATATTGGAGCTGAAGCAGTTCGGAGAACTAAACCTCAGTATCGATCGACACCTGCAATATCGATCCACACCATCATCTGGAAGAAACAAGATTGAAAGTCTCAGTATCGATCGATGTCATTCATGGTATCGGTCGATACCAATAGTCAGAACGCGTATTCTGCAGAAGACCCGAAGAAAAACAGAAGTTTTCCTTATTTTTCAAATGAACTCCGAAGCGTGTTTTTAGTTATATAATTAGGTTTTTCAGCCTCCAGGGACACACACTTGATTTCTAGAGATAGAGTATTCTTGCAATTGAGTTTTTGGGAGAATAACCTTGAACCCTCTTTGTATTCTTACTCTATTTTACTTTATGATATCTATATTATTCATGATGTTTGTTTCATTCACCATGTCTGAGTAGATTACCGATTAGGTTTAGGGTTGTTTAAAGGTATTTGATGAATTATTAAATCTGATTCACTTGTTAGGGAATATCTATAGAGCTTTTCACCTAGACTTGAGATTAATGATTATTCTAGGCGCGAACTAGAATCTGATGTTAGGTTGATTAATTGACACGAAAGTGTGATTAGTTTCCTGAACTAGTGTTTGGTGAGCAAAAGACCTACTTGCAAAGAAATTTGGTTTACGATTTTGTGAACAATTGAACTTGACCGTTAATGCTTGTTTGAATTTATAGAATTTGCAAAGAAATTTGGAATTCTAGGTTTAGACATAGATAGTCTTCGCAACGACAGTTGGTTTACTTTACATATGTGTTTCAAGTTCAAGAGCGGAGCTTATTTCATTCCTGACATTTGATTTGATTGATAATTCTGATTTGCCTGCAAACTTCCCTAAGCATAGCGTTTTCCCCCACTGATTTTATTACTTCGTTTTAATTGTTTTGTTGTTCTTGCTTACATATATTTCATTTAGCTTAATTCATATTCCAAAATTTATTGAGTGAACATCTTGAGTCTTTGTGGTTCGACCCCTAGAATACTACAGCTACTGCTTAGATACTTTAGGGTATTATATTTGAGCATATCAAGTACTCTATTTATGTTGACCTTGTGGCTCTATTATGATCTTGTTGCTTCTAATTTGTGTTCCAGTGATCTAACAGTGCTTCAATCTAACATCTGGTTTTCTGGGCAGGAATTTGGGCATCAGTTTCACGACAAAATATCTCTGTATCGATCAATATATTCTTGGTATCGGTCGATACTCGACAGTATCGGTCGATACCGGTAAGAATATCGGTCGATACCCATTATCACACACGGGTAACCTTTGTGCGCTCCTTCAGCCACTCTGTTCTTTTGCTTTCTTTTGCCATCTCTAGGCTTGATAACACCGGGGACAGTGTTGTTTAAGTCTGGGGGAGGTAGTTACTGACACGGTGTTTGTTTTTCTTAGAGTCAGTCATTTTTGAGTCAAAATTTGTTTTATTGAGTCAAAACCTGTTGGAGATTATGAACTTTTACTTAAATCCATTGCTCTGACTTTGCTTTTAAGTGACCAACAGTGTTACAAAATCAGTTCTAGATCGACTAATAAAAAATCCAAAGACTGACCAATCAACTAGAAGCCTCCCATGTCTCTAGCAGATTTCTTCTAAACCTTGAGCCAAATCATTTGCACTTCATCTATGTGGTTAGTGTTTATAGAGCTTGATTCATCATTGATATCTGACAAAGGAACCCATGTGTTTTAAAATAATGGTATACCTCTCCCATGACACACGTTGGTACATAAAATGCATAAAATATGAGATGATTTCCACCGAATAGAGGGCTAGGAACACTTCCTGTGATCCCATTATTCTACTTGGATGAGGAATGATCACACAAAGGTCTGAAGCGAGGGGTAGGAACATTTCCCAAGACCCCATTATTCGTCTAAGGCCTTTGATACATTGAGAGGGGAGAACCGGGGATTCGGTGGCAAACACCATCAATACTCACGTCTCAAACTTTGATTTGTATATGCGAAGCTAAAAAAAAATATATAAAAATAAAGAACATACAAAAGAGATAAGTCTGGGGGAGAGGAAAACAATACCAAAGTATGTAATTTGGGTGGTTCTTTTGTCATGATATCGTATGAGTAAAAGTCTAGAAGATTCTTGAACATTGGCTGCAATGATGAAACTGGCAATGAAGGGTTCAGTATGTTGATGCTGTGAGATAATGTGTGGAATCTGGGAAGTTGCAAATGTCTACGGAGAAGTACATGGTGGTTAGATTCAAAAATGGTTAGGTGATATCTGGAAAGCTTAGGAAAAGGGTTATTGCAACGCTTCAAGAACAGGTGAGTCTCCGTGTTTTCAAACCTCTTTATCTGGTTTGGTTTTCTGTTTACTTGAGGGCAAGCAAAGACTAAGTCTGAGAGAGTTGATATATCATGGTTTTTACCCGTTTTTAACCATGATATAAGTCCTTTTATTGAGTGTTTTGAGTATTTTTCGAGTCTTTTAGAGTCTTTTCAGGAATCAGGCAAGATTGGAGCTAAATTGGATTTATCAAAGTTTTTGGAGCATCTTGGAGCTGAATCAGTTTGGGAACTGAAGCTCAGTATCAACCGACACCACAATGTGTCGATCGACACTGACATTTGGAAGAAACGTAACTCAGCATTTCTTTATCGATTGATACTATTTATGGTATCCGTCGATACCGATAGCCAAGAGAGAAAACGCGCAAATCCTCAGCAAGTTCAGAGAAGAAACAGAAGATTTCCTTATTCGTGATTTAGCCCTAGACGTGTTTTTAGCTTTATAATTAGGTTTTTCAGCCACCTTGAGGGAGACAACTGATACTTAGAGATAGAGATTTTGCAATAGAGTTTTGGGAGAAGAACCTTGAACCCTCTTTGTATTCTTACTCTATTTACTTTATGAAATCTATTTTATTCATGATGTTTGTTTCATTCACCATGACTGAGTAGATTCCTTGTTAGGTTTAGGGTTATTCAAAGGTATTTGATGGATTGTTAAATTGGATTGAATTATTAGGAAAATTGATTGCAAGAATTTTCTGGCTCTTGTGCACAATTAAACCTATTGTGCTCTAATACCTCAATCCTAAAGGTATGTCGTATGTAGCACTTAAGGTATCGAATCCACAGGGAAGGAAAGATAACAACACTAGGAATGCAAGAAACTAATCGAGCTAAATGATTGATGTTTTTGGTTTTTTGGTTGTTATGTTGTAAATGTAAAATGAAACTAAATAAGAAACTAATTGCTTAATACTTAAACAAGTAAATCAGACTTAAGAGAATCAGAAAACATAAACGAAATGCAAGAAACATAAAACGCAAGTGCAAACTGAAATGAAGCTAACAATGCAAG
>SMJT01000065.1:719427-888333 GCA_004349715.1 Crucihimalaya himalaica
TTCGCTCACCAAACACTAGATCAGGCAAATCAATCACACTTCCGTGCCAATCAACAACCTAAAATCAGATTCTAGTTCGCGAGGCTAAAATCAACATTAAACTCAAGGTAGGTGAAAAGCTCTAAAGGTTTTTCCCTAACAATCAATCAGATCTTAACAATTCATCAAATACCCTTAAGCAACCCTAATCCTAACAAGGGATCTACTCAGACATGGTGAAAGCAATGAACATCATGAATAAAGTAGATATCATAATATAGAATTGAAATAAAGTAGGAATACAAAGAAGGTTCAAGAATTCTTCTCAAAACTCAAGTTGTAGAAAAACTCTCTCTCCAGAAAAATCAAAAAGTTTCTCTCAAGAGGTTCTAAAACCTAATTATATTGTTTTCAAATGTTTTGGAATCTATCTCGAAAAATAAGGAAAGCTTCTGAATGAATCTCGGGTTTGTTTCGCGTTCTGGTCACGGGCATCGATCGATACTATAAGTGGTATCGATCGATGCTTGTCTTCTGGTCGTGGAACTCTCAAAAGAAGGGTGTCGATCGATGCTTCTCAGTGTCGATCGATGCTGAGCTTGTTCCCGAACAGCTTCAACTCCAGATTGCCTCAAAAAGCTTCTCAAATCCTCCAATTAGCTCCATAGCGCCTATAACTTGAAAAGAACCTGAAAGGCTCTAAAACTAGAGAAAAGACTCAACAAAAAGGACTTATATCATGGCTAAAAATGGGGTAAAAACCATGATATATCAACTCCCCCAGGACTTAGTCTTTGCTTGCCCTCAAGCAAACAGAAAACTAAACAAAGAAAAGAGGTTTGAAAAATATGGAGGACTCACCTTTTTCTTTAGACATAGTACTGACCATTTTCCAAGTCCAGTTGTCACCTAAACAGTTTCAGATCGGACCACCATGTAATTCTCCTTAGGCTGTTGCAGTTTCCCATTATCCAACCATTACTCACAGAATCAATCATTACTAAATCCTTCATTGCCTTTTCATCACTGATGTTTGATATTCAAAGAACCTTCTAGATTCTTCCTCATGCAATATCCTGACTAAGGAACCACCCAGATTTTATACTTTGTATTGATTTCCTCTCCCCCAGACTTATCTCTTTTTAATGTTTTTGATTTTAAATTAAGCTCTGCATACACACAAATCAAGGTTCGAGACGCGAAGTATTGATGGTGATAGCCACCTAATTCCCCGGTTCTCCCCTCTCGGAGTGTCAAAAGTCTTCGGCGAATAATGGGTCTCAGGAAATGTTCCTACCCTCGCTTCAGACTTTGTGTGATCAATCCTTATCCAAGTAGAACAATGGATCACAGGAAATATCCTAACCCTCTACCCGTCGGAAATCATATCATCTTTATGCCTTTATGTATCATTATGTTTAGGGGAGAGGTCTACCATATTTATCAAACGCTATGGGTTCCTTTGCCAGATATGCATGATGAATCAAGTTCAGTGAATACCAACCTCAGGAAGTGAAGTGCAAAAATTGGCTCAGGATTCAGAAGAAATTTGCTGAAAACATGGGTGTTTCCTGGTTAACTGGTTAGCCTTTGGATTTTCAATAACGACTTAGGGCTGGATCTGTGACAATGGTTACTCAAAAAGAAAGTCAGGGACACTGAAATCAAGCAAAGGTTCATAATCTCCAACAAGTTTGACTCAAAAATGGACTGACTCTTAAGAAAAACCAAACACAATGTCAGTAAATCACCTCCCCCAGACTTAAACAAACACTGTCCCAGTGTTAATCTAGCCTAGAGGAAGCAAAATAAAGCACAGGAACAAAATTGGCTGTGGGTAAGGTCGACAATACCCATGGAAAAGGGTCTGGTGTCGAATTCTGAAACTCGAGATAGTGTCTACTGAAGCCAAAAGTTAGCTGAAGTAACTGTCAGATCAGAGAACACAGTAAGAAGCCAACAGAATATATATAGCCATAAGTATCCAAACAAGTTCCTGACAATGAGATTAGACAAGTTCAGAAAACAAAAGCAAAAAAAAAGAAAAGGAAAAGAAAGGAAATGTGAAACCAAGAACAAAACTAGTCTAATCCTCATCAGAATCTGACTCAGAGACGGGCCGTGGTAGCGCGCTCGAAGAGGCCAGCAGCAGAGGGATCGGCGTCGCTGAGGACATGCAGCGACAGCGAGAAACAGCAGACCATATGCTCTGAAGACTCTCCACCATGTACCTCTGAAAGGTAGCTGTCTCCATGGGTAGCTCTGGTGGTGGAGGAAATGAAGAAGCAGGAGCAGATGTCTGGCGGCGCTGTGAACGGCGGGGTTGACTCCAGCAGAGTCAGCGGCTGGTGTCTCGGCGTGCACAGCAACAGGAGCGGACTGAAGCTGACGGATGGTGCGCGGACACGAGAGGAAGGGGCGACCGAAAAGCAGACTCGGTCTAGATTGAAATGCAGCCGAGATGGGTGAGTGCCGAATGTGGTGAGGGCGCGGTTGGGAAGCCTGCCACAAAGAGCTCTCCATCTTGTCGTAGGCAAGCACCACGGCGAGTGGCCTTCAACCAACGCTATATGCGCATATGCTGCTCATCCATGAGGGAACGAGTAGTCACTATCGAGCATGCTGCAGTGGAGATGCCAAAGTGCTCGAAGATAGGGGTGAGGAGGCTGCCAACTGACTCTGACTTACGCGCCTGTGGCGTAGTTGCGGCCCCGTGAAGGGTGGTGTTCAGAGAGACCAAGTGGTGAGCAAAGAGAACGCCAATCTTGACCGCGAGGTTTCATCTCGGGCCACTCAAACCTATCCTCAGGAATGATGTCACCAACTGCCTTGAACAACAGCATCAGCTCTGAGATCCTCAGCTTGTTCGGCTCCATCTTGCAGAATAAGGTGGAGCTGATAATCCTGGCAATGCAGCGCAGAGTCGGATGGCGGATATCAATCTGAGTAGAGATCTTGGAGCTGTAGGCGCCAAGACCAATGTGTCGCCAAAAGTTCTGCAGATCCTGAAACTGGGAAGGAAGAGCGATCTGCTGGGGAGAGGGATCGAACCTGTAGATACCGCAGAGGTCAGGGATAGGCAGCCTGTAGCGAACCCCTCTGATCAGGAAAGTCAATGTGCCCTCTAAAGCAGTTGCGATGGACCTCGTCTCTGTAATACACTCGAGCCGTGGCGAGGAACTGACACACGAGGTCCGGGTAGAGGTCATACTGCCTGGAGTAAAGAGTGCCCAATCCAATCTTCTCCAGCATGGCAGAAAGATCAACATCGATGCCCAAACGACGCATGGTGTGTGGATCGATGAAACGAGTAGGCCAGGATGATGACGCGTAGCCACTCGTTGTAGAACAGAGTGTCATACTCGTCCCACTCCTCAGCTATAGGCCTGTAAACGCAGGCCTCACTCTCTGTCTCATCCTTGGCAGACCTTTCCAATTGCATACGGGATGATCCTCTTCCCCTCTAGCTTAGGCCAGGGAGGGCCTAGCAACAGGGGCAGGAGTAGAGGGAGACGGTGAACGTCGTGGCACAGGCCTCAGGTTGCTGATGTGAGCGTCGATGAAACTCTGACGGCCTGTGTCCTCGTGTGAAGCCTCCCTTCAGGATCCTGTTAGCGATCGCCGGTAAGAATGGCGGTGACGGACCCGGCGTGCCACTGCGAGTCATGGAATGCCTCCACCTCGTCTTGGAGATCATAATGTGCGGCGTGTGGAGGGTTGGAAGTGGAAGCGTCGTCTGTTCGTGTCCTCTTGCGGGGAGCCATCTGGGATAAATCAAAATGAAAACATAAGTCAGAACAGACGTGAAACTCGGTGCAGCATCGATCGATACCAAGGGGTATTCGATCGATGCTGGAGGTGGAGATATACAGGTACGACAGATTGAAATCGTATAATTCAAATATATCACAGTTCGGGTATGATCGAAACCACGGGGTATCGATCGATGCTCGAAGCAAAACTGGAGAGGTCATCGCGAATTCCATTTCACAACCAACTAATTTTCAATCCATCATCCTAAAATTCGAATCCCTAAGTCTACTCCGTCTCTAATCTCTCCATTCTCACCTAATTGCCAATTTCGTCCACCTATAGCTAGTGATGACAAGAAACAGAGCTAAAGCTTCACAACAAAGAAAACCAAATCGATTTTGCCACACATCTAAAAGGGTGAAATTGAGTGCATTACTGGTAGATCGAAAGAGTGAATGAGAGAATGAAAATAGTGAGCGAAATCTGATGGAGATAGAGTGTAGATAAGAAATTGATGAGGAATTGAAAAAGATATGAGAGTTGGAAGAGAGTACAATCAGACGGCGTCGAGCGATAATGAAAGTTGTGAGAGATTGATCAAAGGTCCCGAGGGTTTTATCGAAAAAACTTACTTGGGTGCTGGGCATCGATCGATACCGTAAGTGGTATCGATCGATGCTCAGCGTATAGCACAACTCGCTCTAAACCATTGGTATGATCTATAAGGAGCCATCGATCGATGCTCGACGTCCGGACCTGGTTCACGTGAAAAACACAAACACAAAAACAAAAACAAAACGAAACAAATAAAAGAAAGACTATGTACAGACTCACCAGTGGGTTGCCTCCCACCAAGCGCTTGTTTAATGTCATTAGCTTGACATGGAGGACAGTCGGTTAGCGGGTGGTTCAACCAGAGTACAATGTGTCCATCTGGAATGGTGGCTTTTGCCCAATAGTGTTTCACCTTTGTCCATTGACAGTGAATCTCTTGCCTTCAGCAGTCAGCAACACTACAGCTCCATGAGGGCGGACTCCTTGATTGTGAAGGGACCTGACCAACGATAAACGCAATTTCCCAGAAAACAACTACAAACGAGTTATACAGAAGTACTGGTCATTGGTTCAAAGTCGGGAAAGGATCTTCTTGTCATGATAAGCTTTAGTCCTCTCCTTGTACAGCTTAGAATTCTCATAGGCGGAGTGGTCTGATCTCATCCAACTCATTCCACTGACCAATCGCCTTTCTGCAGGCAGACTTGATGTCGAAATTAACAATTTGTGAGCCCAGGCTGCTTTGTGCTCTACTCAACAGGAAGATGTGCATGCCTTTCCATACAGCAAATGGAATGGCGTTGTCCCGCAGTCGATCTTAATGCATGTTCTTTTCTGTAGGCCCAAGAGCGTCGTTAATTCACGCCCATCCTTCCTGTAGCACCAACTGTCTCTCTAAGATCGTCTTTGAATCTGTGGTTGGAGCCCTCTACTTGTCCACTAGTCTGAGGATGATATGGCGTGGCAACGCACGTGATGTTACACATTACTTCCTCAGCAGCTTCATCGAAGATCTTGTTGATGAAGTGAAGTACCTCCATCATGTGACGAACCTGGGTACTCCAAACCGGGGGAAGATGATTAGTCTTAACAGCTTAGAAACTAACGGCAGAATCGTGGTAGGACTAGCAATTGCCTCTACCCACTTCGAGACATAGTCACAGCGACTAAGATGTATCATTCTGTCGCGATGGGAGCGGAATGGTCCCATGAAGTCATACCCCAGCAATCAAAAAGACCTCAACGCTCCAGGATGAAGAAATAAGACGTTCTGTGGCATCTCATGGCGCTTTGCTGATCTTACCCCGTCTCTGACATACATGCAAGAAGGATGAAAGAGTGAGCATCTTAAAACATCGTTAGGCACCAGGAACGCGGTTGCAGAACCTTACGAGACGCGTTTTGTAATGTAGCGAAGTGCCCAAGCATATCAGAACCATGGCAGTGAAAAAGGATTCTGTCAGCCTCCACTGCCAGCTACACTCACCTTCTGTAAATCCATTCTAGAACAGTGCTTGTACAAATAGGCTCTCCAGAAAGTTAGCGTCTGACATCTCTCATGAACTTTTTCTTCACATACTTCTTGAGATGCTTGGTGTCTAGGATCAGCAGCATGGTTAATTGGCAGGATGTCCGGCATACACACGTGTTCAGCAGGAGAAGTAATCGCGCAAAGATTCCTCACGTTTCAGAGCGATCTGTAGAGGCGATCGGCGATGAGAGCGCTGGTATTCGATCGATTAACAGTGAACGTATCGATCATGCTGAGATCGTGCAACTGAGAGGTTAACATATGCGTGAGGTATCATCGATACTCCATGGTATCGATCGATGCTTCGTCGTCTCATCGACGAATTGAAACAAAACCATTCTCGACCGAGGTATATCTTCTCCTCAGCGCAAAGAATCATCATGGGAACCTCTTCACTGATCCTCATCGCGAGAGATGGTCTGCCCACGCCATTCTCTACCCCTTTTTGTCCCTGATCTCTACTATCAAACTTGGAGTAGCCAAAACCCATCGACACAATCGAGGTCTTCTATATCCTTATTTCTACAAGCAGGATACCTGAGAGCAGCATGGTCGAGTGTGCACAAAGTCACCTATACTTCCTATCAAATGGATCTAAACTCCTCTCGAGATAACACACCAGCAAGTATTCCTTCTCCCAGGGTGACTTTAGATTCCCTTTGGCGTCATCTAGCGTTCTGCTGGCATAAAAATCACATGGCGCTTCTTGTCCCTTCCCTCTTCCCAAAAACAGAACCAACGCATAATGTCACTTTGCATCACACATGACCTCAAAAGGTAGACTTCCAATCATGGGTTGCACAATAGAGCAGAAACATGCCTCTTGATCATCCAATGCAGCTAGGCAATGCTGGTGTAAATCAAATGCAAATCTTTGCATAGCAGAACAGTAAGCGGGCGGGCTAGCCTCTGGACTGACAATCTGAATGAACCTGCGATAGAAACCAGCATGTGCCAAGAAAACTCCGAACTTCCTTCACCTGATGTACGGCGGCAGGAGGCTTGTTCATAACCTGAACTTTTCGCCCTATATCTAACCTCAATCCAGGCTTATGGAGACCTTATGTTCCCAGAACAATGCCATCCTGGACATAACAGGTGGCCACTTCTCCCAAGTTCAGAACCAGGTGCTTGTTTTCTCTATTTAGGCCTCATAATCACTATAAAGACTCAGGAGAGTTAAGGTTTGAATCCATCAATGGAAACCAGTATCCTTAGTCGTCCCTCAGCCCTATAAGTACAATCTTATCATGAATAAAGTAGATATCATAATATAGAATTGAAATAAAGTAGGAATACAAAGAAGGTTCAAGAATTCTTCTCCAAAACTCAGTTGTAGAAAAACTCTCTCTCCAGAAAAATCAAAAAGTACCTCTCAAGAGGTTCTAAAACCTAATTATATTGTTTTCAAACGTTTTGGAATCTATCTCGAAAAATAAGGAAAGCTTCTGAATGAATCTCGGGTTTGTTTCGCGTTCTGGTCACGGTCATCGATCGATACTATAAGTGGTATCGATCGATGCTTGGTCTTCTGGTCGTGGAACTCTCAAAAGAAGGGTGTCGATCGATGCTTCTCAGTGTCGATCGATACTGAGCTTGTTCCCGAACAGCTTCAACTCCAGATTGCCTCAAAAGCTTCTCAAATCCTCCAATTAGCTCCATAGCGCCTATAACTTGAAAAGAACCTGAAAGGCTCTAAAACTAGAGAAAAGACTCAACAAAAAGGACTTATATCATGGCTAAAAATGTGTAAAAACCATGATATATCAGTTGACAACATGTATGATGATCTTCACAGCAAATTTGAGGCTTTATCTTCGCATGTGAAGACACTTGAGAATCAGGTAGAACAAACTGCATCTTCTTCTGCTAGACAGTTATGAGTTCTTCCTGGCAAACCAGTCTAGAACCCGAATGACTACACCACTAAGTATTTTGTGAATGCCATCACTTTGAGAAGTGGGAAGCAGGTTGAACAAGTCTCAAGGAAGGAAAAAACAGTTGAAGTTACTAAGGATTTGAATGATGAAGATATAACTAGAGTCTCTAAGAGTGAGCCACTGGTTGAAGAGGTCATTACAGAGGACACTGTAGTACCAGCTGAGAGTACTGAGGTAGAGAGTCCCATACCACCACCTTACATTCCTAAGCTACCTTTTCCAGGACGTCAAAGAAAGATTCAGAGGGAGAAAAGAGTATGCACACTTTGATGAGGTGATGAAACAACTTCAGATTAAACTTTCCTTCCTTGAAGTTGTTCAGAACATCTATACCTACAGGAAGTACTTGCAGGATATCTTGACTTATAAGAGGAGTCTTGAAGAGGGAGTTGTGTTAATCACACATGAGTGCAATGCTATCTTACAAAACATCATTCCTAAGAAGAAGGAAGATCCTAGTAATTTTGTGTTGCCTTGTACTTTTGGAGAGTCCACATTCGAGAGATGTTTGTGTGATTTAGGAGCTAGTGTGAACTTCGTGCCTCTCTCTGTATCAAAACGCTTAGAGATCACAAACTACTTGCTATCAAGGATCTCTTTGATCCTTGCAGACTGTTATGTATAGTACCCTATTGGAGTGGCTGAGGATGTACATGTTAATGTTGTAAACTTCTATATTCCAACTGATTTCGTGGTATTGGAGATTGATGAAGAGCCACACACATATCCTTGGTAGACCATTCTTGCACACTGCTGGTCCCTTGGTCGATATTAAGAGGAGTAAGATTCATCTGCAGATCAGGGACATTGTGCAAGAGTTTTACATGGATAGAGTGATGCAGAAACCCACAATTGAGAGTCAGATTTTTTGGTAGATATCATGGATGAGGTAGCATATGAGCTGCTTGAGGAGTTTGATATGCTCTGTTTTTGACGTCTTTTATCTCAAGTTTTAGCTTCTTTTCTGAGTCCATAATGTCTTTGTAGCGTCTTTTAGTGTCTTTTTGGTTCAGTCTTAAGTTTTCTGCAGATTACGAGACATTACGCAGAAATAGAACGTTTTACATGTTTTTTGGGATGATTGCGAGGCAAAGTAATCATGAACAAGAGGAGACCGACCAATCCGTACTAAGATTGATCGATCCAAGCCGCCTGATGAAAGAACAGAGACCGATCGATAGATCTATTCAGGGATCGATCAATCCAAGCTACCGGATGAAGGAAGAACCAAGGGATCGATTGGATCCGCCAGATGTGCTCAAGAGGAGGAGATCGACCAATCCGAAGGAAGATCGATCGATCGGATCGTGCAACAAATCAAACTTATCCTATCTTTTATTTCTTTTTGCAAAAAGGGTTTTAAAAAAAAAACTAATTTGATTTCTTACGTTTTGTTTTTACGCTTCTTTTATTTTTCTGGAGAGACTATCACCTTGTAAGCTACTCCCTGGGATTTGAAATTCATCTTTGTGACAATTTGGAGAAGATTTCTCAACCCTATTTCTTATTCTATCTATTATGTCTAATTCTTTGAATTTTGTTATTTTTTTTTTGTTATGTATGAGTAGATCTCTTATTTGGGTTCTAGGGTTTTAAGTAGGGGATTTAATGGTTTGATATCTTGACTGTTCTAGGAAACTCTAACTTTTTGGTTCTTCAATTCACATGTGCTTAATGCTAGAATATGATTGATCATCCTGTTTTAGATCCTAGGTTTATCTATGCATGAAAGTATTGATAGATTGCTTGAATTGATGTGAATTGAGCAATATGCTCTTAGCCAACGACAGTTGATGTTCGGAAGTATTGTGAACTTAGTGAACTTGATTGATAATTAAAATTTGACTAGGAGATCTCAAACGATAGTTTGTAAAATTAATTATTCAGTTTTTGGGATTAATGTTTTGAAAGAGAATTAATCTATTTAAGTGTTCATGTTCGAGAACGGTTCTTATCTATTGAGTTTCTTGATTCATTCATTTTGTTGATCACTATATCTCTGAAATACCCTATGGTCCAATGTCTTTAATCTTATAGATTACATCATTTATTTCTCTGCATTTTATTTACAATTCTGAAAACCAAAACATATCTTCAGCGCTTTGCCTATTTACAAATCTCGCAAGTCGATAGAGTACCATTTGTACTTGTGGATTGACCCCGAACATACTACTGCACATTTCACCATGCTCTTGCAGTTTAAGTATTTTAGGTTAATTACTCGAGCAATCAAGTTGGCGCCGTTGCCGGGGACCAATTGCGTTACCTATAGATTTAGGATTAGTTCTTAGACTAAGGCATTTTTATTTTTAGTTACTTATCTTCTTTCTCTTGTTTTCTCTTTGGTGTTTTCAGGTGTATGACCTGCAGCAAAGGCTCAACATATCGGATGGAAAGTTTGAAAGAGAAAGAGAGAGAAACACTTGCTAAGAAGAAAGCAGAATGGCCGCCTCCAATGCGAATGAGAACAACTTGCTGAGGGTTGGAGATCAGCACGGCAATGATGACCAGAGGGAACTAGAGGCTCCTCCTCTCCCTCCTGCAAACGGAGCAAGTTTAGCTCTTGGAAGAAACTATGAGAATCAGAGGCATGCGCCTGCTAGACGCACTTTGAGGGATCATGATACTCCCAAAGCTAGGATGTACTGTTCTTGAATCTAACACCCCCCCCCCCAATAAATAGGAATGACTTTGAGATCAAGCCATGATTGCTAGCTGTTGTGAATCAGAATATGTTTCATGGTCTCCCTTCTGAGAACCCTGTTTATCATCTGGATAACTTTGAGGAGGTGTGTGGCACGACTAGGATGAATGGAATCCCTGATAATGATGTCAAGTGCAGGTTGTTCTCATTTTCTTTATGTGACAAAGCTCACTGCTGGTTGAAGTCGTTGGACCAGGTTCAATTCGGTCTTGGCAAGACTATAAGGCTGTATTTTTGTCGCAATACTTCACTCAGGCTAGGACGACTCTACTTAGGAAAAAGATTTCCAATTTCAAGAAAGGAGGCACATAGTCGTTTCATGAGGCTTGGGAACGGTTCAAAGATTACTACAGAAATGCCCTCACCATGGATTCACATTTGTAACACTCATCAACACTTTCTACAAAGGGGTGGATGAGAGGTACAAAATGGCTTTGGACACAACTAGTAATGGGGACTTCATGATTAAGACTGAGGCAGAAGCTGAATCTTTGATTGAGAATCACTGCGTTGATTACGATAGATCGCTTAAGAGCAGGGGAGTTTCAGAGTCAAAACAGATTACAGAATTGACAGCTAAGGTTGAGCAACTTCTGAGGCAAGACCAGCAAGGGGTGCATCTTGTTGAAGACTCAGGGGATGGTCAGGAGTACCATGAGGTAATTGGAGATGGGTCTGAAGATCTACAGGCAGAGCTAAACTATGTGAATAGACAAGGAAATTTTAAGAATAAGGGATTCAACTCGAACTTTAGGAATCATCCCAACCTCTCCTACAGAAACACTAACGTTGAAAATCCTCAGGATAAGATTTACACAGCACTTGCAGGAACAAAAGGTCAGCAGTTTCAGCCCAAGTAGTTTGTACCGGGGGTTTCCAGCAAAAACCCCAATATAACAACTTCCAAGGAAGTTACCACAGTCCTCAAGCTTCTGTGAGCGCACCTATTCCAACCTCTCAGAATAATGAGCTGAAAAATATGATGCAGCAACTTCTAGAGGGAGAGAAAAAGTGTCCAGCTGACATAAACGCTAAGATAGATGGCATGTACCATGATCTCAATGGGAAAGTTTCGACGTTATTCTCATATGTCAAAACTCTTGAGAATCACGTAGCTCAAATTTCTACAACTCTCCACATCAAACTTCCTCTCTTAGAAGTGGTCGTGAAAATTCCACTCTACAAAAACCACTTGAAGACATTTTGTCTACCAGGAAGAGCATTGAAGAAGGATTCATGATAATTTCACATTGGAAAAGAGTATGTTCAATTAGAGGAGTCTGAGAGACATCAGCAGAGCAAGGTGAAACTTCCAGAAAATGTAGACGTGGCAGTAGAGACGAATCTTGAATTCAATGCCACCATTTCAGCCGTTATTCGAAAGAAATTAGATGACCCAGGGAATTTTGTATTACCTTGTCAAATTGAGAGATTCAAGTTTGATAGATGCCTTTGTGACTTGGGATCTACTGTTAGTCTGATGCTCTTTTCTGTGTCAGAACGTCTAGGAATCACCAATTTCAAACCAACGAAGATCGCTCTATGCGTTTTCCTGTTGGTTTGGCAGAAGACGTACATGTGAGAGTTGGAAATTTCTACATTCCAACTGATTTCATTGTCTTGAAGCTAGATATAAAAACCACATGATCCTCTCATCCTTGGTCGACCATTCTTAAACATTTGCTGGAGGTATGATCGATGTGAGGAACATTAAGATCTAACTACAAATTGGAAACCATGATTTGGAGTTTGACATGAGGAAGACGATGAAGAACCCCACTATTGAAAGTCATGCATTTTCTATTGACACTAATGATGAGTTTAGTGATGTGCGTGAAAAGAAATGCATTGGATGGAGTGGGGTCAAAGAAGTCCTGAATAGGGATTCTCAATCTCCAATCAAAAGGGTATACGCTAAAGGCGAGCGTAAAGGAACCTCAAAACATTTCTCCAGAGCTAGGAGTATTTTCGCTTCTTAGTTTAAAGAAAATGTCAAAAAGCTGTGAAAGGGGTTATGAGTAGACTTATAAAGCTGAAGATGAATGATTGAAAACCTTGTTTTGGGGCAAGTTTATTTGCTCTTACCTCTTGATCCGTGCGAGTACGGTCAAGCTAAAGACTTAAAAAAAGCACTTTGTGGGAGGCAACCCACTAGGTATCTTATATATATTTCCTATTTAGATATTCTTTCTATGGCTGTTTGATTTTTGAACGATCCGTCTGTCTATCAGACTGATCGTGTTTAGTAGGATTTACACGTGTATTCGTGTGATACAAATAGTGGAACCTAAACATGACAGATCGATTGATCCATCAATGGGAACGATCGATCATTCTTGCCAGATAGGTTTGGTTCTCTTTGATCTCCCGATCCCTTGCTGATCGATCGATCATTCTTGCCAGACATGTTTGATTCTCTCCGATCGATTGTTCTCTTGCCGATCAATCGTTCCCTTGCCGATCGATCAATCGTTCCCTTGCCGATCGATCAATCATTCTTATCGGACAGGTTTGGTTCTCTCCGATCGATCGATTTCACTTAAATTGAAGCGACACCACCCCGGACAGACGCAGACCGCGAGCGAGAGTCCTCTTCATCATCACTGAGTACTAGTAATCTCTCCTCGTCCCCCGTATTGTCTTTGTTTTATTTTCTTCTTTTTTCGTTTTCTATCATATGCATCATTGGCATTCCCTCTAGATTTGTTTTCACACCGTCTAAGCAAGTCTAGGGGAGGATGTCACTCGTCTGCTGACGCTTTCTTTTGTATGTTTTTTTTATGTCATTCTTTCTGATGTTTATCGAGTCAAAACTTTTTCGAAAACTATAAGTTTTTCTCAGGGAACTGCACCTTGCCTTTTATCAATTTCTTATGATTGCTTCTGCACTGTTTTCTATCATATGCATCATTGGCATTCCCTCTAGATTTGTTTTCACACCGTCTAAGCAAGTCTAGGGGAGGATGTCACTCGTCTGCTGACGCTTTCTTTTGTATGTTTTTTTTATGTCATTCTTTCTGATGTTTATCGAGTCAAAACTTTTTCGAAAACTATTAAGTTTTTCTCAGGGAACTGCACCTTGCCTTTTATCAATTTCTTATGATTGCTTCTGCACTGTTTAATGGATGACTTGGAAATGCTGAAAAATTTGTGCCTCGATCACAATACGGTAATCCCTATCACTTAGAAATTTAGATGATGTGAGCTTAACCTTGGTTATTGGAATTTAAATTGGACTTATTATAATAGAAATTAATTTGATAACTAGTTTGATTAGCATATAATAAACAAACATTGGATTTGCATATATATATATATATATATATATCGCTTAGCGTGTCAGATTCTTATAGGGTTTTGTGCCATTTACATAGAGGTTTATAGAAACATAGATTAAATCAAATGCAATGATATCTCAATCATTATATTCTTATAACTTGTGCAAAACTTGGCCAAAACCAAATTTACAAAGGTACACCACATGGAATGAAATCTGAGAGAGTGAAAAGTACCTGAAAAGTAAAGAGAGATGAGAAGCATGGAGAATAGACGAGAAATTTCTGTTAAAATGCTTGAGAATATAAGAGATCTTTATCGATATATCAACATAGCCTTTGATCCTAGATGAGAAATTGATCATTTATGTCTTTCACACATTTTTTCTCGTCGGTTTTTAACTAATTTTTAAATTTTAAAAAAAATAAATCAAACCAAATCTAAACCAAACTAAGATAAACCAAACCGAAACACAACCAAAACCAAATTGACTTTAATTGAATTTGGCTCAATTATCAAAACCAAACTAACCGAATCGAAATTAAACCGAACCCAAAAACCCCACCTCTAAGTTATTGATATTTCCAAGAGAAAATACTATTCCAACTTCACGAGGATACAATCACCACAACACAAACCCAACTAGTTGCCCAGAAAATTTCATGATCATTGACAATGGGATTTAATTCATAACTGAGTAAGCAAAGAAAAAAAAAGTTTTGGCTTTTTCATCTCCTGGTAGAATACTTGGAGCAAAATCAAACTAAACACAATCCAAGCCAAATTCGAATATACCATCTCTTAGTTTTTGACATTTCTAAGAGAAACTATTTCAAATTCACGACTTCAAAGCCAAACAATAGCCCAATAGATTTAAAAATAATTGACGATGAGATTTAATTACGCTTAAAAATACGTGAGATCTTTATCGTATCAACAGAGCCCTTGATCCTAGATCCTAGATTAGAAAATAACCATTTTACTAAAAAAAATTTTATTTTAAATCAAACCGAATCTAAACCAAACTAAGACAAATCAAACCAAACACAACCCAAACCAAATTGACTTCGATTGAATTTGGCTCAAATATTATTAAAACCAAATTAACCGAATCAAAACCCAAATCAAACCCAAAATTTCGCCTCTAAATTATTGACATTTTAGAGAGAAAGTACTATTCCAATTTCACTATGATACAACAACCACAAGAACAAATAGTAGCCCAATATGATTTATAATCATTGGCGATGAGATTTAGGAGAAGATATTCAATTAAGAAATTTAAGAGAATTCAATGGAAAACAAATTAATAGATTTTAAAATATTTTAAAAGAGTTGAATTAATTTTATATAAATTTTTGTGAAAACCATCGGAATTTTTTATATAAAATTTTGAGTTAATGTTTTTATTAGATTCCATTTATATGACATTAACATCAAAACAATCATAATATTGAATAACACTAAAATTTACTCTCTCCGTTCTATTAAAATAGATTTTTTCAGTTTTATATTTGTTTTATGAAAATAAAAGTTTTTTATATTTAATGTAAAATTGTTGTTTGTTTACCTATTTCATTCATATTAAATAAAAATAATTAGATGAAGTTATTTTTTTAATTTTTTTAAAAAGTTATATTTGGTACTATAAATTTTTTTTAAAAGTATATGAAAATCTGAAAAAATCAATTTTAGTGAAACGGAAGAAGTAAAATTTACTAATCAATGAATTGAAAACACTAAAATTTAATAAAATTTATAAAATACATAAATAAAATTTATAAAACTATCCCAACTTCACCACTTCAAGCCTAAAGTCTAATAAGTTTAAAAATAGTTGACGACGAGATTCAATTACTAACCGAATTATCACGTGTCAGAACTTCGTCAAGGTAGCTCCATGCACATCTGACACGCCGGCGTTACACTCTTTCTAAGGCCTCATTGTTCACCACGTGTCACATTTCTTTTCTCCGTTATATTCGTGAATCTTGATGATTCACAACTCACAAAGATACAAAACAAAACATAACCTGAGTTCATAATTTCTCTAGAGAAAAAAAGAAAAGAAAGGGCAGATCAACATCATCAACAACCAATGATGCGCAATCTCCACGAATCATCATCACCATCGACACGGCAGATAGTGAGATTCCTAACAGCGGCAACGATCAGCCTATCACTCCTGGTGCTCTCAGGACTAACACTAACCGGAACGGTGATCGGTTTGATCGTAGCGACACCACTGATGGTTCTGTTTAGCCCGGTGTTGGTACCCGCCGAGATAAAGATGGGGCTTTTAACGGCAGGATTCTTATTCTCAGGTGGCTGTGGGGTGGCTGCAGCGACGGCGTTAACGTGGATCTATAGGTATGTTACCGGAAAACACCCGATGGGAGCGGATAAAGTGGATTACGCGAGGATGAGGATATCGGAGAAAGCGAAAGAGTTGGGACATTTTGCGCATCCGCATCCGCAAACACACCAAACCACAACAACTAATCATTAGAGTTTAATAATGATATGAATCTTGATGTTATATTAAGTTTTATTATGATTATCATACGTATGTTATTTTGTATTGGTCTTGGCCTTTGGTTTGAAAAGATATATGTGATGTTATTTTCAATTTTCCCATATATTGAATTCTTGCTAACTATACTATGAATGTGCTGTTTAGGTTTACGAAAGAAGAAACATATCTCGTTTATATGTTCATGAACCATCATACCAAAACATCTTCACATGTATGCTTTAGCGGAAGTGTCTTGGTCAAATTATCTATTAAAACAGAATCACCATTCTATTCAAATTTCGCCAACAGTTATATTTGTTTTCAGGTTACGCAAAACTACATCAATCACAATCAGCTTTACAAGCAGAAGCTTCCTTCATTCTGTTCAAACAGTTTGGGGGCAAGGATAAGATATGTATGGTTTGAAAGTGATAATCTGGAACTCACGATACTAATCACCAAAAGAGGAGATCACAGTGACAATCACAAGTATGCTTCAAGATATACGAAACTGGATGACGAAGCTCCCAATTAACTTCTAGCAAAGAAGTTCCTTTCATGGTCTCATTTTATTTAACTTTCTCGATCGATCCTTCCTAGATGGTTGATTGAAACCATGTATTTATCAATCTAACAAAAGCAGGCGTTACCAAAAAGAAAAAAAAAACAGACATACAAATTTTACGTACTGAAAATTTGTATCAAATATATATGAGGCATACTTGTTAAAATAAAATAGTACATTTTTAACATTTATTTAAAGAAGGTATTTTTATTGGAAAAGTTGTAGAAAGGGTACATATATAATGTCAAATATCATATACATTTTTTTTAAAAATAAAATAACAAGAATCTCATTACTTTTTACTTTTTTTTTGAGTTTGTCATTAAGTTTTGACAGAAAGACTAAATCCTAATTATTTTCAATAATAGTTCATTTGATTAAACAAAATATATGATTTCACTAGTGAACTTACCGATTTCTTATTTTCTACAGATTCGAGCGATATCCGCGGTGAATTTCGTAACTTTACTGTTTGTATATTGGTTTAAAGATTGTTTACAGCCTCTTCGATTTTGGTAGTTTTTACTAGTCATTAAGTTTTTGTATAAGTATCTTCACAGGACCCTATAGCGGGGAACAAATTGTGTCATGGATGCCACAAAGGAAGAGAAAACAAACCAAGGGCTGGAGATCATGCAGATTCTCAAACACTTTTTAAATCTCAACAAATCACCAATTATTTGATAATAAACATTTCTTAAATCTCAACAAATCACTAATTATTTAATAAAAAGATCTAACAAATCAACTAAAATATCTTTTAAATTCAAAATCCTTAGATATTTTTTCTTCACTTTTTATTCTCTTTTTGTGTTCTCATGGAATGAGTCACATAAAACACATCCACAAAGGTTACTCGAGAGGTTTTTAGATTTTCTCTGGATTGTTTTTGTAATTTTGATGACCTTAAAAAGCGGCATGAGTGGAGCTTGTGCTGCATGCAAGTACCAACGAAGGCGCTGCGCTGCCGATTGCCCCCTCGCGCCTTACTTCCCCGCCGAACAGCCCAAATTGTTCCAAAATGTTCACAGACTATTTGGCCTAAGAAGCATCGTCAAGATCCTCGAAAGACTCGACGGAAACTCAGAAACCAGAAGCCATGAAATCAATCATCTTCCAGTCTTATATCCGTGACCGTTCTCCTGTCCACGGTTGCCTCGGCATCACTCAACAGCTTCAATATATGATCTGGGTTGCCGAAGAAGAACTCAAAGTTGTCAATTCACAACTACAACTCTGTCGATCTCAACAACCAAATGGTCAAAATGAGAACCATAATCATAATCAGATGATTCAAGAGCTTGGTGGAAATAATAAGCAGCAAGAAGATGTTACATCGCAGCTTAATTTAGGAATGGGACTTAACGTAAGCAATACTCAAAGCAATGATGTGGTTACACCATTCTTTAGTGCATTACCAGTTTCTGAAACACAGCAGCCTCAAATGTCTTATACTTATAGTTGCAGTGAGGTTAACAACAATAGATATAGTCCTCCTGCTGCTTTTAATACAAATTCGGGCAAGGAGATTCTTATCAACAATAGTAATGTATGGGGTGGTCAGAATCGATTTCTGTATAACGACAACAATGTGGGAACGATCAGCAATCAAAACGCGAGCTGTCTCGAAATGAAGAGCAATAACAGTGTAATGGTTATACAATCACAGCAAATGGTATCAAATCAGCAGCAAGAGGAAGAAGAAGAAGAAGATGCTCAAGATGAATACGATGAAATCCATCAGTTTCTTGAAATGACCGATGATAAGCAGTCATTTGTGGATTCTAAAGAAGCGTATGCCTCAACGTATGTGATTGTTTTTCAATATTGTTTTGTGTTTTTATACGTAAATGTACGAAAAGTTATATGATCATTGAATTTACTTGATTTATTTGTTCACGAAAATGATATAGAGATGCTGGAACTGGCCTCGTTGGGAGTTGCTATGAGCAATGGTGTAGAAAAGACAAAGGCGGTGGCTGATGTGATTGGTGTGAGCAACGACCAATGTTTCAATTGAATGGATTGAATGAATTTTTCAATTTATGCATCTCAAATGGTAAAAAATTAAATGATTTCATTCAAGTCTTTCAACTTCTTAATTTAAATCAGCCATTTTCGCCCTTAGTCTCGTTACAAGTGAGAACGAACGAACATATGTAATGAATTCAATTTCGCACATCAACTTTTTAAATTGCATTTCTTATTTAAGTATTAGGAAAAAACCACGTTAAGTCATGAACCCATCTCCCAATCAATAAAGTCACTAGTTGAAACATTATTTTATATTGTGAAAGCACATAAAAAGAAATCTAGTTAAAGTTTAAGCAACAAACAGATCAGAATTTTGGACTCTAAAAACACCAAACAAACAAGACAAATTATAAAAAGTAATAGAAGTTCTGTCATATAATTAACTAGATTCGATAAATTTTAACCATAACGTTTGTATCTCAGCATCATCCGGTATTAGACCGTAGATAGCTCTTATGTCCATATGAAGAAAATCAATAGAAACAGACAAAAAAAAGTAAGCAAAGTGAAACCTTTTAAGATAGAACGAGAACCGTATACAAAATTAACATTAATGAAAAGACTCATCAAAGTAAAAAACAAAAAAGGATAGATACATATTTTATCTACCTTGGTTTCTTGTCATCTCCTTTCTCCGCAGTTTCAGTGGAGTGAACTAGCAAAACAATTCAGACAAGTATAGCACAATATTTCAACTAGTTTCAAATTGAGCTCAACAGAAAAGAGAGACCCTAAGTTGATTACACAAATTATAATCTCGTACAAAAATGTATATTTATCGGTCGGTTTCTCATCCCGAACATCAAATACTTGATCAAGAAGCTGCATATATTGAAAAAATAAAATAGTAAAATTAATAATATAAACAAGGTATATATAAATTGTTCATATACTCCTATGTACATATAAGCGTCGTTTATCAAAGATTGATGTCCTTCGGGGAGACTAATTTTTCTAGCAAATTTCTCAAAACCACTATCACCTCCCCATTTGGTTCCCTATGTATTCTAAAACCCATAAAAATGAACTCCATCTCTACTCGTGTTGTACTCAGTAAGGAAAATCATATGTTTTTTCTTCCTTTATCACTCATGGGTGCATAGAAAATTTTATCATAATTTAAAAGAAGTTATAGTTACACAAAATACACAGAATAATATTAAAATATTATTTTAAAGAATATAATTTACTTACCTTGTCACTTCTCTTGTATACTGAGAGTATGAGGGCCCACAGCCCATGAAGTCTTCCTCTACGACAAAAGCAGCTCACCTGCAACACGAAAAAAGGAGAGCAGCATTATTTTAGAAAATCTCTTTGTCTCTCTCATATATCTCTCTCTCTCTCTCGATCTGGTTTTTTTAGCTTTGTCTTCTCATTTTTCATTCTTCATCACTTCTTTTCTTCTTCTTCTTCTTTGTATCTCTTATTCACATGGTATCAGAGCTCTCTTAAAACCCTAACAGGTGCTGTAATGGCAGAGAGTCCCTACCCATTTCCTTCCAGTCTCCATGTCGCTAGTTCAGTCACCATAAAACTAAGTGACAACAATTATCTTCTTTGGAAGACCCAATTTGAGTCCCTTCTTCGTTGCCAGAAGCTCCTTGGCTTTGTCAGTGGCGCAATCACACCGCCGGATCCTCAGATCTTCACTACCGTCAACGATGTGGCTGTTCCAACCTTAAATCCAGAGTTTGAAGCCTGGACGTGTACCGACGAGCTCATAAAATCGTGGATCTTTGGTACTCTCACAGAGGAAGTACTCGGCCTTGTTCATACGTTGCCCACCTCTCATGACATCTGGTTTTCTCTCGCCTCCAACTTCAACAAAAGCTCCATTGCACGAGAGTTTGAGCTCCGGCGCCGACTCCAGTTGCTGACAATCAAAGGTAAAACCTTTTCTAGTTACAGTCNCTCTCAGAAACATTTAATCTGAATACAACAAATAATCAAAAGAAACCAATCTGTCTTAAATCACATCTCCAAATTCTAACCAGGTTTACACAAAACGGAATTCTTCTGTCAATCTAAAACAAAACAAGATCCACTATAATCGCTCTAGAAAATTGAACATTTCAGAAACGAAGATCTATCCTCTCAATCCAATTAATATCAAGAATTAAAAGATATGTCTATCAATCAAATATTCCTAACCCTAATCCTCGGATTTGTTCATATGAAATTGCTCGAAATCTTCAAAACCTTACCAACAATTCTTTCTCAAATCAAATCAAGCATCCTAATAATCACCAAGTCCATTAACACAGACCAATGCAGAGAGAAAACAAAAAACACGAACAAGGAGGTAACACGAGAGATAGATAACCGTAAGGCAAAACAAGTCATTTACTTACATTTTGCTGCGTGTCGGTAGAAATCCCCATGGAAGAGATCGATGAGCCAAGATGATAGCGAAGAGAAAGAGAAAGAGAGAGAGAGCAAATTTTTACAAAGCAATAGAGTCAGTCAGATCCAATGGAGATCTTTTTAAAGGGGGAAAAAAACGTGAACCAGCAAAGCTGCAACGGTCGAATCTAGAGACAGCCACGTGTTGGTATCTTCATCGAAGTTTCTTTTCAAAATTTGTCTCCCGAGAATCCGAGATGAAATAGTAAATACAGGCCCAGAGCTTGGTTTAGCAGGCTGACCCGGGAAACTAAATCTAACTATTTTAAATTATTTTTTTTCAACGAAATAAATTTATTAATGTAAAAAGTCATGATATCCACAAAGGCGGATTCACACATCCAGGAAAAAAAAAGGCGAGAAATACAACCGTAAAGAAATGTTTTCAAATAAAGTTGCCCAGTAATGAATATCCTGACATAAACCGTTAATAGAGATGTCAGTAGTACAACCATGAATTCTTCGTGACTCGATTGGGGCTGCAAATTTTTGGGGTTTCGTCCGTCTACATTTTTTTTTATCGTTTATAACCTTTAATTAAAATTTGTAAACGATAAAAAAAAAAAAAAATTCAACGATGCTTTCGATTCGAAACGAAAGATTTACTCGCTAAAAAAGAAAAATTATCTGTTATTAATATTTTCTATACTTAGTTCAGTAATTTTTAACTATCATCTCTTAGATGAAACTTCAAAATCGTCTAATATTAACTAGTGGATCTAGTGTTCCAATAATCCCCGGATAGAATTCCTATATTACATCAAATTTCCAGATTTGGCTTAAACCAATTACTAATACATAATTTTGGATTGTGACACCCGCAATGGAGATAACTAATACGTCGTGGGTGTTCTTAATTAACCTTCCCACTTCGATTTCACAAACACTCATAATTGCCAAAAAGAAACCATAGTTGATTTGTTTTTGGTCAACCTCAGTGGTTATTATTGTTAAGTTTCATTTCACACTATTGGCCTAAAAATTTTCAAACTTTGCTATAATATAAGCTTTTCTACAATTAATTTAGGGTTAACATTTTCAGTTGACATTAAACTTGTTCTTTACAAGCGATCTTCATTATGTTAAACATTATAATTCCAAAACTATTTCCCAAATGCATTATAATAATAGCATAAACAAACAAATCCCATTTGGTTTGATAGTTGAATTTCACTAGCTAGTAATGCAGCTACTAAATATAAATCATTTATTTGTCTAAATTAATTTAACTAATCCTGGTTAAATCTTAACCAAAACCAAGCAATTTCCAAACCATTATAAACATCAAACCGATCAAAAAGTAGTTGATTCTTTTAAGACGGTTGAAATATGATTTAAAGAAGGTGAATGAACCCCAAAATTTTTTTTTAAGAATTAGGATTTCCTTTATATATGACTGAGGGAAGATCATAGTTCTATCATATATATAAGGTGGAGCTTAGGGTGCAAATTGTTGTACTTAGATGAATGATTTGAACAATTTAGTTAAATCAAAAATTTAAATAGTATTCAATTCATTCTTTTACGCAATAATATATAAATGAGTTAAACAATTTTCTTTATGATTTTCTTATTTTTATGTTTCAATTGAATGAATTGAATGAATTTTTCAATTTATGCATCTCAAATGGTAAAAAGTTAGATGATTTCATTCAAGTCTTTCCACTTCTTAATTTAAATCAGCCATTTGCGCCTTTAGTCTCGTTACAAGTGAGAACGAACGAACATATGTAATGAATTCAATTTCGCACATCAACTTTTTAAATTGCATTTCTATTTTAAGTATTAGGAAAAAACCACGTTAAGTCATGAACCCATCTCCCAATCAATAAAGTCACTAGTTGAAACATTATTTTTTATTGTGAAAGCACATAAAAAGAAATCTAGTTAAAGTTTAAGCAACAAACAGATCAGAATTTTGGACTCTAAAAACACCAAACAAACAAGTCAAATTATAAAAAGTAATAGAAGTTCCGTCATATAATTAACTAGATTCGATAAATTTTAACCATAACGTTTGTATCTCAGCATCATCCGGTATTAGACCGTAGATAGCTCTTATGTCCATATGAAGAAAATCAATAGAAACAGATAAAAAATAGTAAGCAAAGTGAAAACTTTTAGATAGAACGAGAACCGTATACAAAATTAACATTAATAAAAAGACTCATCAAAGTAAAAAACAAAAAAGGATAGATACATATTTTATCTACCTTGGTTTCTTGTCATCTCCTTCCTCCGCAGTTTCAGTGGAGTGAACTAGCAAAACAATTCAGACAAGTATAGCACAATATTTCAACTAGTTTCAAATTGAGCTCAATAGAAAAGAGAGACCCTAAGTTGATCACACAAATCATAATCTCGTACAAAAGTGTATATTTATCGGTCGGTTTCTCATCCCGCACATCAAATACTTGATCAAAAACTGCATATATAGAAAAAATAAAATAGTAAAATTAATAATAGAAACAAGGTATATATAAATTGTTCATATACTCCTAGGTACATATAAGCGTCGTTTATCAAAGATTGATGTCCTTCGGGGAGACTAATTTTTCTAGCAAATTTCTCAAAACCACTATCACCTCCCCATTTGGTTCCCTATGTATTCTGAAACTCAAAAAAATGAACTCCATCTCTACTCGTGTTGTACTCAGTAAGGAAAATCATATGTTTTTTCTTCCTTTATCACTCATGGGTGCATAGAAAATTTTATCATAATTTAAAAGGAGTTATAGTTACACAAAATACACAGAATAATATTAAAATATTATTTTAAAGAATATAATTTACTTACCTTGTCACTTCTCTTGTATATCTCATATACTGTTATATGGGCTACAATGAAACCGTTTGTATTCAGCAATTCATAGTTTTCTTTTTAAAACAGTATCATGATCGATCCAAAATTTTTGCAAGTGTTCTAAAGTACGGAGTCTATTTGTAGAGTCTACTTTGTTAATGAGACCAACTAGTAAATGGAACGCTGACAAACACAAATGAGGTAGAAATCTTTTGTGAAGTGACGTAATTGTGGTGTTAAATAACTTACGTTCATCACTTCTTCAATTGGAATATAAATTTTATCTTTAAATATATATTCAGTTGTATAATTTTGGTGTATTACATATAATCCTAGTTTGCTTGTAAGTTTGTAACACAATAGAGAACATGAACAAACACGATATAGAAATTAATTTGATAACTAGTTTGATTAGAATATAATAAATAGACATTGAATTTGCATATATATCTCGCTTAACGTGTCGGATTCTTATAGGGTTTTGTGCCATTTACATAGAAGTTTATAGAAACGGAGATTAAATCAAATGCAATGATCGATTGATATCTCAATCGTTATATTCTTATAACTTGTGCAAAACTTAGCCAAAACCAAAATTTACAAAGGTACACCACATATAATGAAATCTTATAGGTGAAAAGTAATAAGGTAAAGAGAGATGAGAAGCATGAAGAATAGATGAGAAATCTCTGTAATATGCTTGAAAATGTAAGAGATCTTTATCGATATATCAACATAGCCCTTGATCCTAGATGAGAAACTCACCATTGATACCTTCCACACATTTTTTTCTCGTCGGTTTTTAACTAATTTTTAATTTTAAACCAAATTAAATCAAACCAAATCTAAAACAAACTAAGATAAACCAAACCAAAACACACCAAATTGACTTTAATTGAATTTGACTCAATTATTAAAACCAAACTAACCGAATCGAAATCAAACCAAACCCAAAAGCCCAACCTCTAAGTTATTGATATATCCAAGAGAAAGTACTATTCCAACTTCCGGAGGATTCAGTCACCACAACACAAACCCAAATAGTACCCCAATAAGTTTTATGATCATTGACAATGAGATTTAATTCAGAACTGAGTAAGCAAAGAAAAAAAGCATTGGCCTTTTTCATCTCTCGGTAGAATATTTGGAGTTTTCTTCATGCATTTTATTTTTTTCGTCATAAGTGTGGATTTGTGTTTTATTAACTTAATTTTTTAGCCAAACCGAACTAAAATTAAATTGAGATCTTTATTTAAACTAAACATAATCCTAGCCAAACTCGAAAATCCCACCTCTTAGTTTTTGATATTTCTAAGAAAAACTATTTTAAATTCACGACTTCAAACCCGTCCAATAGATTTAAAAATAATTAACGACGAGATTTGATTACGCTTAAAAGTACGTGAGATCTTTATCGATATATCAACAGAGCCCTTGATCCTAGATTAGAAAATCACCATCTTACTCCCTCCACATATTTTTTTACTTGTCTAAATGTGGTTTTTAACTAATTTTTTTTATCTTAAATCAAACTAAATCAAACTGAATCTAAACCAAACTAAGATAAATTAAACCAAACACAACCCAAACCAAATTGACTTCAACTGAATTTGGCTCAAATTTTATTAAAACCAAATTAACCGAATCAAAACCAAATCAAACCTAAAATTCCACCTCTAAGTTATTGACATCTTAGAGAGAAAGTATTAGGAGAGGATATTCAATTAAGAAATTTAAAAGAATTCAGTGGAGAAAAAATTAATAGATTTTAAAATATTTTTAAAGAGTGGATTAATTTAATATAATTTTTTGTTACTATCAGATTGTTTTTTCACAATTTTGAGTTAATTGTTTTTAATTAAATTCTATTTATATGACATTAACATCAAAACAATCATAATATTGAATAACACTAAAATTTACTTCTTCCGTTTTATTAAGATATATTTCTTTTCAGATTTATATTTTTTTATGAAGATAGAAATTTTATATTTTCAATGTAAAAATTTTGTTTGTTTATCTATTTTATTTATACTAAATAAAATTAATTAGATGAAGTTATTTTTATTAACTAATTTTTTAATGTTTTAAAGAAATTATATTTAGTATTATAAAGTTGTTTTTAAAGTGTGTGAAAATTAAAAAAAAAAATCAATCTTAGTTGAATGGAAGAGTAACAATGAATTGAAAACACTAAAATTTAATAAAATTTATGAAATACATAAATAAAATCTATAAAACTATCCCAACTTCACCACTTCAAGCCCAAAGCCCAATAAATTTAAAAATAGTTGGCGACGAGATTCAATTACAAACCGAATTATCACGTGTCAGAACCTCGTCAAGGTAGCTCCATGCACATCTGACACGCTCGCGTTACACTCTTTCTAAGGCCTCATTGTTCACCACATGTCACATTTGTTTTCCCCGTTATATTTGTCAAATCACAAATTATTTGATAATAAACACTTCTTAAATCCCAACAAATCACCAATTATTTAATTGAAAAATCTAACAAATCAACTAAAATATCTTTTAAATTCAAAATCCTTAGATATTTTTTCTTCACTTTTTATTCTCTTTTTGTGTTCCCATGGAATGAGCCACATAAAACACATCCACAAAAGGTTACTCGAAAGGTTTTTAGATTTCCTCTGGATTGTTTTTGTAATTTTGATGACCTTAAAAAGCGGCATGAGTGGAGCTTGTGCCGCATGCAAGTACCAACGAAGGCGCTGCGCCGCCGATTGCCCCTCGCGCCTTACTTCCCCGCCGAACAGCCCAAACTGTTCCAAAATGTTCACAGACTATTTGGCGTTAGAAGCATCGTCAAGCTCGTCGAAAGACTCGACGAAACTCAGAAACCAGAAGCCATGAAATCAATCATCTTCCAGTCTTATATCCGTGACCGTTCTCCTGTCCATGGTTGCCTCAACATCACTCAACAGCTTCAATATATGATCTGGGTTGCCGAAGAAGAACTCAAAGTTGTCAATCAAGTTTGTTTAGAGTTCAAACAAAACAACACAAGAACTTAGAAGAGTCACACACACAAGAATAAGAACTTCTTTCTTATTGATGTTTAGAAATATAACTCCAAAACTAAACAACTTCTTGTTTTTCAATACGTTTGATACAACTCATCAAACATATATATATAGACTTGGTACAACTCACCAAAGTCTTACATAAAAGATTCGGACAACACACAACATTATTAAATCCAACCAATTAAACAACTAGTAGTACCATGCTTCTCCAACTCTTGGATCTACTTTTCTGGAATCATTGATGAATAAACTAATGTATGAACCATACTCCATTATGCTCCATTATTCACCGAACAATGGATTGTCCATACTCCATCATTTTGGTGATTAACTAACATTGACCCCCTTAATCTCCAAATGAGATTTTAAAAGATCTTTGACTCCAATCATGTCTCGCATTTCTCGAAACTTGAACTTGGCCAACGGTTTTGTTAGTATATCCGCTCTTTGCTCGACTCCGGGTACATGTTCCATCTCTATCTGATCGTTTTCAACACACTCACGTATAAAATGATAACGTTTGTGTATATGCTTACTTCTACCATGGAAGACTGGATTCTTGGTAAGAGCAATTGCAAATTTGTTGTCCACTCGCAACACAACTTTCTTGCGATCCCAACCAGTGACTTCATTCAAGAGATCTTGAAGCCATATAGCTTGACATGCAGCAGTTGTGGCTGCCATGAACTCTGCTTCACACGAAGATACCGCCACCGTTTCTTGCTTTTGTGAACACCAAGTGATCGGTGAGTTTCCAAAATAGAAAATGAGTCCGGTTGTGCTCTTTCCGTCATCTTGATCGACGTTATGGCTGCTGTCACTATAGCCTATAATTTGTTTTGAGCCGGCGCGCTCAAATTTCAGGCCATGTCCCATTGTTCCTCGAAGATATCTTAGGATATGTTTCATTGCGACTCCATGAGATTCACGTGGAGTTTGCATATATCGGCTAGCAACTCCAACTGCAAACGCCAAGTCTGGACGTGTATGGAGAAGATATCTAAGACAACCAACATTTCTTCGATATAGCGTAGCTTCGATCTCAGTTTCATCTTGTGCTCTTGATAACTTGATCCCTGGTTCTATTGGTACATGCGTAGGATTGCATGAATCGAGTCCAGCTTCTTCTAAGATTCGGCGAGCATAGGCTTCTTGTTTGATCTCAATACCATCCGATCCTTGAGAGACTTCCATAACAAGGTAATAAGTCAATTTACCTAGATCAGTCATTTCGAAGTTTGTTGACATCCCCTTCTTGAAATCGTCAATAACCTTCATTGAATTTCCTGTGATAAAGAGATCATCGACATAGACGGCAATGATGAGAAAGTTATCTTCTTCGACCTTGCGGTACACGGAATTCTCCTTGAAGCACTTATGAAACTTCATCCCTTTCAAGATTTGATCTAACTTTGTATTCCATGCCCTCGGAGCTTGTCTCAAACCGTATAGAGCCTTTGAGAGCCTATAGACTTTGTGTTCTTCTCCTTTCTTTTCGAAACCTTCGGGTTGAGTCACGTACACTTCCTCTCGTAGTTCTCCATGTAAGAATGCAGTTTTAACATCAAGATGATGTATTTCCCAACCATGAGAAGCTGCCAGCGCAATTAACAAACGTATAGTCTCAATTCGAGCTACCGGTGCAAACGCTTCGTCAAAATCGATTCCTTGTTTTTGTACATAGCCCTTTGCAACTAGACGAGCTTTGAACTTGTTAATTGAACCGTCTGCATTCTTATTTAATTTGAATACCCACTTCAAACCAATGATCTTCTTTCCCTTCTTCTCGTCCTCCAAAATCCAAGTTTGATTTTTGTTTATCTTCTTCTTGACTAGAGTTCTCGGGTTCACTTGTGTGGTTCGTGACTACGAATGAACATGTTCCAGCATCAATGATTCCTCCTCGTATCATTTCAAACATGCCTGGATTTCTCTCTCCTCTTTGTTTCTCTCTCCACTTCCAACCGATTCGCTCATCAAAGATCACATCTCTACTTACAACAACTCTCTTTGTTGACGGATTAAAGAGTCTATAAGCCTTGGATCCTGGCTCGATTCCAAGATGACAAGTACCTCTGATCTATCATCAAGTTTCTTAAGACCAGCGGCTTCGATTTTAGCATAGGCGAGACACCCAAACACTTTCAAGTGATCAATAGTAGGTTTCTTGTTCCGCAAGGTTTCGTATGGAGTTTGATCCTTTAGAGCTCTTGTAGGTACTCGATTAATTATGTACGTTGAATGACGTACTGCCTCCCCCCATAAGTAATTGGGTACCTTCATAGCTTTAAGAATACTTCTTGTCATCTCCATTAGTGTGCGATTCCGACGCTCTACGACTCTGTTTTGCTGTGGAGTATACGGAGCCGTTAGATGACGAGTGATTCCATTCTCTTCACAGTAATCTTGAAATTCTCTTGAGGTAAACTCTCCCCCCCTATCGGTTCGTAACGTTTGTATGGTGACTCCCATTTCCTTCTCGATCAATGACTTGTAGCGCTTGAACCGTTCAAACGCCTCGCCCTTTTCTTTCAAGAGTATAGTCCACATATATCTAGAGTAATCATCAATGATTACAAAGATATACTTATTATTTGCAGTGATGGGTGGAGAGATCGGACCGCACAAGTCACCATGTAGGAGTTCCAACGGACGTGACGCTCGGAAGGATGTAGCTTGCGGAAACGACTTTCTTGTTTGCTTTCCCACCAAGCAAGACTCACACACCTCCTTTTCAAGCTTGATTTGAGGCAAGCCATGAACCATCTTCTTGGTTGACATTACTTTCATTGAGTGGAAACCAATGTGTCCTAGCCTTGCATGCCAACGCCATGTATCCTCTTCAATCTTCGAATACAAACATGTTGGTTTACCGATTTTTAGACTTATTTTGTAAAGTCTATTTGCCGATCTCTCTACTCTTAATAAGAGTCTTCCACTTGAATCTCGTAGAGTTAGATAGTCCTCCTTCATTCTAACATCACAACCATTCTCGGTTGCTTGTCCGAGACTCAAAATGTTGCTTTTAAGCTCGGGGATAAAATAGATATCGTTGAGTAGTCGTTGTTCTCCGGTTTTTCCTTCGAAGATGATTGATCCTTTTCCCTTAATATCGATACATGACCCGTCTCCAAACTTCACTTTGCCTTTGATTTGTTCATTTAGCTCGGAGAAGTATGTCTTCTCACCGGTCATATGATTACTAGCTCCGTTATCTAGGTACCAAATACCTTCTCCATTTTCTCTTGAATCATACTTCGTAGGGATGAACTTCTCTTCATTCAACAAGACCACCTCATGCACATACAAGACTCCATCAGCTTCTACGGTTTCAGCCAAGTTTGCTTCTTGGAATTTCTTAGTTCTCTCGGGACATTTACTAGCATATTGGCCCGGTTTGTCACATCGGTAGCAAACCAATTTTGATCGATCCTTCTTCTCCTTGGAACGGTCTTGATTTGCTTGCGCTTTATCTTGTGGAGCGGACGCTCCTCGTCCTCTCCAACGGTTTTCTCTTCCACCACGGCCTCTTCCACCTCGACCTCGACCTCTTGATCCACCATAATTGTCATGAGACTCCGCATTCGTAAAGAGTAAGTTACTCTGATTTTCACCTTGAGCATCTTCACCTCCAATACGTTCTTCATAAGCTTTAAGTCTTCCAACAATTTCTTCAAAACTGGTTTTGTTTAGATCAAGAACTTGTTCGAGTGCCGCCGTGATGTGAATGTACTTCATTCGTGGCAAGCTTTTGAGAAACTTCTTCACCATCTTAGACTCCTCAATGCTTTCTCCCAAGAATGTTGCTTTTGATGCAAGCTCCGATAGTTTTCCCGAAAAACTATCAATTGTATCGATGTCTATCATCTGAATCTTGTCGAACTCGGTCATTAAGGTTTGCAACCGTGCTTCCTTCACCCGATCGGCTCCAAGATGACGAGACTTGATTGAGTTCCATATATCACTTGCCTTCTCGTGGTCACCAACTTGTAAGATTAATGTCTCCGGTATGGCTTGAAATAGTAGAGCGATGGCTGTGACGTTTTTATCCAGATCGGTTGAACCGGGATCTATCGTCTCCCATACCTTATAGAGTTTTAACATTACTCTCATTCTCATCGACCATACAGAGTAGTTTGTTGACGAAAGCATCGGACACTGGATTGTTGAAGGACTCGGCTCCTTCGTTGTCGAACCTCCACCAACTCGGGTTGGTTTGATCAGACTCATCACCACCTTTTGTTGTCAGCTCTCTCTCTCTTTGGATCGTTGCACCTTGAAGCTCTGATACCAAATCAAGTTTGTTTAGAGTTCAAACAAAACAACACAAGAACTTAGAAGAGTCACACACACAAGAATAAGAACTTCTTTCTTATTGATGTTTAGAAATATAACTCCAAAACTAAACAACTTCTTGTTTTTCAATACGTTTGACACAACTCATCAAACATATATATATAGACTTGGTACAACTCACCAAAGTCTTACATAAAAGATTCGGACAACACACAACATTATTAAATCCAACCAATTAAACAACTAGTAGTACCATGCTTCTCCAACTCTTGGATCTACTTTTGTGGAATCATTGAATAAACTAATGTATGAACCATACTCCATTATGCTCCATTATTCACCGAACAATGGATTGTCCATACTCCATCATTTTGGTGATTAACTAACAGTCAATTCACAACTACAACTCTGTCGCTCTCAACAACCAAATGGTCAAAATGAGAACCCTAATCATAATCAGATGATTCAAGAGCTTGGTGGAAATAATAAGCAGCAAGAATATGTTACATCGCAGCTTAATTTAGGAATGGGACTTAACGTAAGCAATACTCAAAGCAATGATGTGGTTACACCATTCTTTAGTGCATTACTAGTTTCTGAAACACAGCAGCCTCAAATGTCTTATACTTATAGTTGCAGTGAGGTTAACAACAATAGATATAGTCCTCCTGCTTTTAATACAAATTCGGGGAAGGAGATTCTTATCAACAATAGTAATGTATGGGGTGGTCAGAATCGATTTCTTTATAAGGACAACAATGTGGGAACGATCAGCAATCAAAACGCGAGCTGTCTCGAAATGAAGAGCAATAACAGTGTAATGGTTGTACAATCACAGCTCGTTGATCTGCAAATGGTATCAAATCAGCAGCAAGAGGAAGAAGAGAAGAAGATGCTCAAGATGAATACGATGAAATCCATCAATTTCTTGAAAAGACCGGTGATAAGCAGTCATTTGTGGATTCTAAAGAAGCGTATGCCTCAACGTATGTGATTGTTTTTCAATATTGTTGTGTTTTTATACGTAAATGTAAGAAAAATTATATGATCATTGAATTTGAGAATTGGTCGTTGGCAGCTCTGCTGAGTCGATGAAGGAACATATTGGTGAAATTGGAGAGAAAGAATTGAGAAGTGCAGCTACTTGCTTCAGTCTAACCAGTGTGAATCGAATTTGATTTTATCAATTCATGATGGTCCTCAAATTTTGTTTTTCTTTTCTTGACATTTGGCATGTTATTCTTTTTTTTTTTCCTTTTTCATTAGATCATTGTTTCTCTGTTTTTCTTATTAATAATATCAAGTATCTGATTTGAAACTCTCTTTTAAGGTTTATTCATTTAGCTTGAATATTAGTGCAGCCTAACTCTACTTGCTGTATTTTTTCTTTGTTTTTTTTTAAAAAATTTAATAACTATCTTCAAGCTAAGGACGTCACTTCTCTACACAAGAGACGAATCCATGAAACTAAATCTGACATGGCTGAGTGAAGAGAGAGTCACGAGACTGATGCATTACCTCCCGAGAACATGAGCACTCAATGTTTGACTTCCACCTCCTTATGAAACTCTAAAATGTAATGTTGATTTTGTGTGGCAGGTAAAGAGGTCCAGACCAGGCTGTACGTAAAGTATCATATATATCCCCTAGAAGATGAAACTAAACTCTGAAGCTACTCCTAGGGCTGCACTAAGTTTGAGAAATCTCGGCTACAAGGATGTCATCCTTGAATGTGATTCCAAAGAGATGATTCAAGGTTTCAACAATACACAAATGTGGCCACTTGTTTGTCCAAGAACACTCACATTGAGCATGAGATGGTGAATAATCTTCTACTTTCCCTAAGTTATTAAATCCAATACCATATTTGTACTAATGTTTCATCTTCGTTTTTGTAAATGGTTGAGTTTTTGTAAATCGTAGCTTGAACCAGTCACCCATATGCATCTGCTTTTTGGGAGCTTCCCAACTCAGGAAAATTCTCAAATTCCTGCAGGACTTGTCTCAGGCCTGTGGATTGAGTCGATATTTTGAACAAAGTAGCACTGATGATGATATTAATTTTCGCGACCTTGGTCGTGAAGTTACAGAGGAGATTTTTATTGATGCTGAAGATTCATGTCTTCTTCTGGATGAAAATTTGCTTGGCTCTGAGTGCATCCAAGAGAAATTGATGGGCTCAGCATTGCATAATGTGGTTATAGCAAGTTCCGGCGATATTGCTAATGGCAATAATGTGTCTTCTGGTGCGGATGGATTTCTTACATGGATCTTCACAGGACCCTATAGCGGGGAACAAATTGTGTCATGGATGCGCACAAAGGAAGAGAAAACAAACCAAGGGCTGGAGATCATGCAGATTCTTGAAAAAGAGTTCAGTCGCTTGCAGAACCTGTGAGAGAGAAAATGTGAACACTTAAGCTACGAGGGAGCACTGCAAACTGTTGAGGACCTTTGTCTTGAAGAAGGTCGGAAGAAGGAGACTTCAGCAGAGATTACCCATGGAAGCTATGAAACTGTGCTGAGGAAACGAAGAGAAGAGCTAAATGAGAGTGACCATGAGTTGGTGTTTATCAGTAGTAGGTTTGAGTTAGATGCTATAACAAACGTTTTGAAAGATGCAGAATCTCTTAACCAAAATCAATTTGGATATGAAGAATCTTAAGGCTGCATGAGTTCTCAGCTACGTGATCTGGAATCTGGTGAGACTGATGAATGGGGGATGAAGGATTCCTTACATGAGGCTGACAGTTTCATAGAGATTGCGATCCAGAAACAAAAAGAGCAGTTGTCTGTAGAGGTACCTTTTCTATCTTTATGCAACACGACTGCGATAATTAATAACTGCATTTCTGCTTTAAAAATTCTCTGTACGTGTGCTACCTTTCTGCTTCAAAAATACTCTGTACGTGTGCTATCGCAGCTTGGCAGAATCGATGAGCAAATGATGCAAAGTGTCACTGGGATGCAGCAATTAGAGCTAAAACTTGGACCAGTTTCCTCGAACGATTATCAGATAGTATTGTTACCTTTGGTGAAGTCCTACATGCGGGTAAGTATCTAACTCTTTAGACCTTGTTACTTTTTCTTCCATTTGATTGCTCTGTTCTTTCGGGTTCTAACTCTTTAGACCTTGTTACTTTTTCTGCCAGGCACATTTGGAGGCGTTGGCAAAAAAAGATGCCACTGAGAAGTCTGATGCTGCAAGAGAAGCATTACTTGTTGAGCTCGCTCTTGATTCTAAGGAGGCTCGAGGAAGAAATGATAATTCAAAACACATGCTGGAAAAGTCCAAGCACAAGGAAAAGATTAAAGACACTAGAAAACTGAAGGATTTAAAGGTTTGAACTTATCTGTTGTCTACTTTTTAGGTATTTCTTGTATTAACTAGCTTTAATGTTTTGTTATAGGGTGCTATTGGAAACGACCATAGCTTCAATGATGATTCAGTTGAACACAGGTAAAGATATACTTTGTAAATAATTTGTAGTTAAGATGGTGTAACCTGGAAATATTTGTTTCTAAAAATGTTGGTGGTGAATAATCCGCCGTTGATGTACTTGATGATTTCTTGTTCCAGCCACCCTTCTGTTGCATCTTTTGGTGATCATTCAGAGGCCGATGTTGTTTCTGAAGCCGTTGAAGCTTTAAATGAACAGGAAGAGGAATACAGACGCCGTATAGAACCAGAGGAAGAGGAGAGGAAGCTTGAAAAAACTCTAAGAGTATCAAAGAAGAATTGAGATTGAAGCCAAGGCGAAGCACATTGCAGAACAAAAAAAGAAATACAGCTCTTTAATGCCGATGAATGTGACAGAGGCAGTGTATAATGATTGCAAAGAAAATTTTGTTGATGATTTAGATTTACAAGAACATAGAATATCCATGAATCAGGTAACAATAGAGTAACAAGGTTGTGGAGTTGTGGTTATATTAGTCATCACTTGAAATTAATTTTGGGTTTATTTGCTTTACCAAATAAAAAGGAATGGACAACTTAAAGACTTGGAAGTAGCCAAAGTGAATATAAAATGTGTTATCCAATCAACAAATCATTGTTTGATATCTGATACTGCAAAGGTGCCAGATGTAAAATCCCAAGAAGGTTAGTACTGGTCTTCGAATATGAAATTATGAGTCTACTGACCTTTCTGAGGCACTTACATTGTTTTTTTGTGTTGCAGTAGTGCCTAACGGCATAGCTATTCAAGCTGGTGTTCTGCAATCTGATCAACGCACTCGGAGGAGAGGTAGACGCCAAAAAGCTTCAAACAAGTTAGTTGATGGAAAATATCAGGTCACACCTTCTGAGAGCGAGAATCGTAAATATCAGGTCACACCTTCTGGAAAAAACAATGTTATTTGTTTACTTACGATCAATACATTCAACGGTAATTTTACTAATGTTCGTTATATTATGTCATGAAAATATTTGCGTTTTTATTTAATAATATCTTACTAATATTATAGGTGAAAGATCAATAACAAATGCTTTTGATACAGCTTTGATTGTCATCAATCCAACATATCATGATGTTGAAGACTTTAATAACAGGTAAATATCTTTTGATTTCTAATTTATATATATCCTTAATTATAAATATCTTTTTCAATGTTTTTATTGTGAATAGCCTATCCAAAGATGAACTGTTGATACTCTTTCAAGAAAGTAAACCAAAAGAGTCACGATGAGAAAAATATTGAGTATTTCAACCGATTTACTCGCAAAACTATTTCTGAATTGTTGGGCTCTACCGAGGTACATTTATCAAGTTAGGGCCGACGACCTAAATCCACACAGGATGATCAATATAAGAACCAAACCACCCGAAGTTTGACCCTCTGCCCAAATACACATATCACCCAACTTACATCCTTTTTCCACCCATTTTCTAACTTACATCCTATTTCCCCCTAATTCTGGGTTTAATCGATTCAATAGTTAAATCACTCATAATACCCGACCAATTACGTTTAACTCAAACCTTTAACCAATATTAACCTAATTAAACCATACCCTAAACCCGACTTAGCCCAAAATCCCCAAATCGAAAAATCCCCAAATCGAAAAATCCCTAAATCGAAGAACCCTAATCCCCAAAATCCCCAATTTCCCCTAATTTCTGAAATCAAATCGAGCTAACCCAGATTCTTTCTCATGGCGTTAGTTCCAGCGAACCATGTTCCAATTGACGATGAACCTGACGATGAAGACTTGGAGGACCAGGCTGCACGAAATGAGTACAACCTCGATGTAGCCATGGCGGAGTTTGTTGACGAACCGCCGATTCGACACAATGTATATCCTGATAGTGAAAGCGATGAAGAAGAAGAGGTTCACAGGAGAGATGGCAACAATTTCAACCGCAGTAATGGGCATTTATACATTGGGCAAGTCTTCTTCAACAAAATCGCTTTTAAGGAAACAGTCCTCGACAATGCACTTCACTCTGGTCGGAACATCAAGCAGTACAAGTATGATAAAAGGAAGATAGGGTATTGTTGTGTAGGAGAGGGTTGTAGCTGGAGGGTCTATTGTTCGATGCATGCTAAGACTTCTAAGTGGCAAGTTAAGGTATTGAAGAATGTGCATAGCTGTACGCCTAATGGGGTTTGTGAGATGATTAAAGTGCCTGTAATTGCTAGACTTTTCGTTGATAAGATCCGTGAAGCTCCAGATTACTACATGCCAATGAAGATAGAAGAACTTATGTTTGAGAAATGGAAGATTAGTGTGTCAAGGCCTCAATGTCAGAAAGCTAGACAAAAAGCTTTGAAGTGGATAGATAGGGAGTATGATCAGCAGTTCACAAGGCTTAGAGATTTTGGTGCTGAGATAGAGGTATCAAATCCAGGATCCTCAGTGGAGATTGATACAATGACTAATGAGGAAGGTTTGGATATTTTCAATAGGTTTTATGTGTGTTTTGACACGATTAGAAGGACATGGAAGGATAGCTGTAGGCCAATGTTAGGAGTAGATGGATGTTTCTTAAGGGGAAAAACTAAAGGTCAGTTATTGGTAGCCTTAGGGAGAGATGCAGACAATGCCATATATCCAGTGGCATGGGGTGTGGTGCAAGTGGAGAATGGAGCTAACTGGTTGTGGTTTGTAAACAAGATCAAGGTTGACTTGGGATTAGAAGATGGTGAAGGATATATTTTGGTATCGGATCGTCAGAAGGTATGTTTTGATTGAATTTGTTTGTGATGTTTTGATTGTGTTTGATAATGATTGTGTTTGATCGTGTTTGTGATGTTTTAAGTTTTGATTGTGTTTGATAATCAGGGTTTGATCAGAGCTGTGGAGCTTGAACTGCCTAAGATTGAGCATAGGATGTGTGTCAGACACATCTATGCTAATCTAAAGGCAAAGCATGGTAAGAAGACTCAAATGAAGCCTTTTCTATGGAATCTAGCATGGAGCTACAATGAGGCAGAGTACAGAGAAAATTTGAAGAGGGTTTTGGATTATGATACAGGGGTTTATGAGGATGTATTGAAGACAAATCCTAAGACATGGTGTAGATCTTTCTTCAAGCTTGGGAACTATGTTGAGGATGTTGAGAACAATTCAACAGAATCCTTCAACAGCTCCATAGTAAAAGCAAGGGAGAAGCCATTGGTGCCTATGTTGGAGATGATTGCTCGACTTGCAATGGTCAGGATTGCCAAAAGAAGTGCTAGATCTCATGATCACAAAGGGTTATGTACACCGTATGTTGAAGCTTTCCTTGCATCAGAACATGCAGAAGCTGTAGAGTGTAGAGTTCATAAAAGCACGAACAGGATGTTTGAAGTGATCTTGTCTGGATGTTCATACCGTGTTTGCTTGGACCAGATGAGTTGCAGCTGCAGGAAGTGGGATGTTACAGGGATACCTTGTCAGCATGCATATGGTGTGATACTTAAGTTAAAACTTAAGGCTGAAGACTATGTATGCCACTGGTTTAGGACAGCAAAATGGAAAAGTAACTACACTGAGGGTCTAGTGCCATTAAGGGGTGCAAGGTTTTGGCCTACTGGATCTGGTGCTGATGTGCATCCTGACCCTGAGCCTCCACAACCTGGAAGGAAAAAGAAGACAAAAAAGATCAAAAGAAAGAAGGGCAGAAATGAGTCCCCCTTGAAGAAGCAACCAAAGATGTTGAAAAGGGTGATGCACTGTGGAATATGTGGTGTGGCTGGTCACAATGCCAAGAAACATAGGAAGAAGAATCAGGTAAAGCAATTGCTTATTATGTGTTTCATTAGTTTAGCCTTTTGTTGCTTGTGACCATCATCTATGTGTCTATTTTTATAGGTACCTGAAGCTCAACAAGGAACTCAATGTGAACCTTCACAGGGAACTCTCACACAGTCAACTCAATGAGGCTGGATTGTTGATTGGTCTGTTTTTTTTTGTCGAATTAGTGGATTGTGATCGGATTAGTTGGATTTGGTATGTTTTTGGCCATGTTTGGGTTTGTTTTTTGGTCTGTAGAAGAAGCTTTGCTGTATCTGTTTTTCAAGCTTCTTCTACTTAATCAAGCTTATGTATTCTACTGAACCATGTTCCACTAATTGAATGTTATTTTCAGATTTTCAGACATTTTGTATTGAATGCATTATCATTGGTTACTAGACTCTATAATACCAATACCAACCAACATCCATTACATTAACAGAAGACAACAAACCATCTCATCCAATGACTTTACTCAAAGCAAACATTATCATACAACCTAGAACAACAAGAATCATCATCCTCATCATGCTTGATTTGCCTTCCAATAACACATCTTCTACCCTCTCAAGTATCTCTTTCTCTAGCGTGGATTTGATGTTCTCGATAACCAGTTTATGCTCCTCCACTGTCTGTGCTCTTATGCCTCTGTTCTCTTCTTCTAGTCTCGCCACAGATGAAGCCAATGCGTCTATCTCATCTAGCATTGCATCATCTAACCACTTGAAAATGTGATTATCATCGACGAGCTATAACAATAAGAATCAAACCGAATGTGAGTTCTTGTGAATCCACCCGATAACAATGAGAATCAAAACCAATCAAAAATCATATACATTACCTTCTGAGTTGCAGAAAACGCACACCGATAGTACCTTCGGTTAGGATTGGCTTCAGACTTGGACATCTTAGCCACGATTTGAGCTCCACACCAACACTTCTTCGGGATACCAAAAACTCTTCCTCTTTGTCGTGGATTCGATGTTACACTCGAAGAACCAGAAGCATTGCTCATTTCGAACTCAGGATCAGAAATCAGATTGGAAATCGGAATCGAGAATCGGGTGTGAAAGATTAGGGTCGGAATCGGGAATCGAGTGGAAATCGGAATCGGAAATCGGAATCGGGAATCTGGGTAAAGAGATAGAACTAAGGGTGGGTTGGTCGGGTCGGGTTTTAATTCTCTTACCAAATCGGTTTCGTAAATTGGTTTATTGATTTCGAAAGCGGTTTAACGATTAAACCGATTAAACCCAGAATTAGGGAGAAATAGGATGTAAGTTGGAAAATGGGTGGAAAAAGGATGTAAGTTGGGTGATATGTGTATTTGGGCAGATGGTCAAACTTCGGGTGGTTTGGTTCTTATATTGATCATCTTGTGTGGATATAGGTCGTCGGCCCATCAAGTTATAATCATTTCTATAGTAGTTAATATATGTTTCATGTTGAACTAACCAAAGTATACTTATCCAATTATGTTATTGGGAGGATAAATTCAAGATAATGTGCACCATACAAGCAATTGATATGGATTTTGGTTGGTATTACTTTACCTGTCATAAGTGTACCAAGACAGTTTATAAGGTTCTGAAAAAGCAAAACGAGGCTGTCAACAAATAAAAAAAACATTTGCTTTAGTGTGGTTCATGTAAAGAGAACACTGTTGAAGTTGTTCCAAAGTAAGTTTACTAATTATTTACTTTTATAACATTGTAGGTGCTATACCTCTAACGTTTTTTTAATGTTATAACTTCCTAATAGCCTATTCATTCTTAGTGATAAGCTAATTCTCTGTGTCATGGATAGAAAAGAGAAAACTAAGTTTATGTTATTTGACAATAACGCACTTAAGATGGTCAACAAGATTGCTGCCGATTTATTGGGAGGACATTTTGATGAGGTTTGTTTATTGTTTAGATTTTCATAAAGGTTAATTTGGATTTAAATTTCACGATACGAAACAAACAATAACTTTATTTCATCTTATAATGTATAATTTAATTTCTCAAAATACATTGTATATCGTATTAAATTCAAAATCCGACGAAAGTTCCTAAGCGTTTGCAAGATTTGGTTGGGAAAACTTTCCTTTTTTTGGCCAGTGTTGAAAAGGACAATATCTTTGATGAGAATGATACTTACAAATATCTTATGTTGAAGTGGGTAATGATTCAGATCAAGTTGATAATATTGAAGACTCAGACACTTATGTTGATCCAACTACTATTATTTCACATAATCATGTAAGATTCTTGTTTATAACTTTATTTCAATAAGTTTAGTATTTTGTATTTTATTTAGTTACGACTAATTCTCAATACTATTTGTTACAGGGAGCCCTATACTCTACTTATAGGGGTGACACATTTGATGCTTCAACCACTCCATCATCAAAGCGTAAGGATGATGGTCTCTATGATGTGGTTGAACAATCTTCTACATCTAAAAAAATCTGTGTTGGTTCAATAAGTTCCGACATCCAAAAAACGGCTAAAGAAGGATTACAAAATGAAGATTGATGCTTTAATCTTAAATCTTTTAATGGAAGTTGATTAAAGTTTTGTTATTGTTTTTATTGCATTTGCGGATGACAACTATTGAAACTTTGGAAATTTCCATAATTTGATTAATGAACTTTCTTTTTAGTTTTGTTTTAAAAATAAGTCTAATTATATCATTGAACTCATATTAGTAACAATAGTTTTTCGAATCTTCTTACCAAATCAATCCCTATCATAATTAAAAATAATAAAATTATTTAGAAATTAATATTAATTCAAATTTTCACTTTTTTGTTTTTTAGAATATATCTAATGAGTTTTCGAACACATCAATTTGAAATTGAAAAAAAAAAACTCATATCTAGAGTCAATATCTATAATTTTTAACTGCAGCCTATACCTAATATAATCTTCTTATTTCTAATGAAAATCTCGAATGATAATTCAATACTTTTTGATAAGATAAATTTGGTATACCAATGTTGATATAAGACATGCACTACAAAGACAAACTAATGTCAAATCTATTTTCATTTTATCTCATATATTTCTAAAGCAGTAATAGTATGACTTTATTTTAAAAAATAGAAGATTTACTATTATAAAATATTTAAAAGATTTGTTACTATATATCCTATCGTTTCTATATATCTTTGTAATATTGATAGTAAAAGACAACCCTATGTTTTCTGAAATCCGTGTTTGAAGCTAAAACATAAAGAACTAAAATGCAACATCTAAGTAATGTTGATGATCTCTATAATGGCAGAACTAATTGGGTCATTTGTGTAAAGGTTCTCAGTTTATGGAAAACAAACTGGAGAAATTACGGAAGGAAATTTGAGATGGTTCTTGTGGATGTACATGTTAATTTTATTATTTCTTTTTTCATACTTGTGGTTTATCTTAGAGTGTTTATAGGGATTTTATGTTTACTACTTTTATATAAATAACATACATTATAACCATGTAGGGGACAATGATAAAAGCAACGATCGTTGGTGACCCTTTTGACTATGATAACATAAGATATCTACGTGAAGGAGACTGGTATTTCATTTCTGATTTTATCCTCAGAGTTCCAACCAACAGAATCATGAGAACATTTTTATGATTGTTGATTGGTATGTTTCTAAGTTTTATACTCATCATGTTAATTCTGAAATTACAAGAGATTTTTTTTTTTTGAAATGTAACTTAAGGGGTTTGGAATTAAAATGCACAATTGTTGGCAAATTAGCCATTGAGATTAATGAAAACTTCTATAATGAGAGATTGGTGCATTTATTATGTCTTCAATCAGACTAGCGTGTTAGAGTAATCGATGGTTAGTGTCATTTGAACCTAAATATTTTTATCTATCTTGAAGTTTAACAAATAACTTTGATTTACTGTCATTAAATCAATATATGTGTCTACTAGGTCGCCCTCACATAAAATATGCTGGATGTATTTCAAGATTTATATTCAATCCTTCCAATTGGTCAAGCTCAACATTTAACCGCATGTAAAATTAGTGCTCTCTACTTAGCATAAATTGCCTAAACTTGATTCACACTATTATGCGGACCATATACAGGTTACAATATTACAATCAAGAGCATGCTTCTACCAATGATGAGAACATTGTTATTGAAGATGAAAGTTCATCCTCTGATTGAAGAGATTGCTGATCAAAATTAAATTTGCTGGTGTTTTATTATATTTTTCATTAGTAACTTGTTGTGACTTTATTTTACATGATCAATTTTGTTTTGTTTATAAGATTTCATTTTGTTAAAAGGTTTTTGTATTGTAAGACTCTACTTCTTCTATGTTTTCATCTTTTTATGTCATTTGGGGTTTTAGACAATATCATATATTACATAACAAGGTTATCAAAAAGTTAAAAGTACAGTATTTATAATTTCACTAAACTTAACTATTTCATGCTCTAGATATATGGTATAATATAATAAGATGGCCACCCCTTTAGTTTTATATGACACTAATCTTCTATTCATACGGAAATATCTGCAAATAGTACAAAATACGACATTATATGTATCATTGTAATTGTTTTCGGGAAGAGTTTTTTTTTTTAATGGTATTCATTAACTAAAAGTAATACATCCCAACAACCAGTAAATGTTTCATAAACTCATATTCACTATGGCGATACTAAAACTATGCTTTTAGTTAGAGTAACTCTTCATTCGACATGCAAAACCTAAGAACCTCAATTTAATATAATTAGCATAATACCACATATATGCTCACTATCAGATTATCATTATCGACAAATATTTATTTCCTACAACTATCGATTCAACCTTTATATATCTCATTTGAATTACAATACCTACTAAAATACTAAATTACGTCCATTGATTTCATGATAATAACTCAAATTGAAGTAAACAAACAAAAAAATTCAAATAATTCGTGTTTCAAACGAATCGATATAATAAATTATCTAATAAAATCGCAATCCAATTTTGAATCTTTCTGCCCCGATTGAGATAAGACTTAAGTGATTAATCCAATTTAAAACCTAAATCACTTGTCCTACAAAATTATGTTATATTAAGATGATCAAGTTTAAAATAAAATAAAATAAACTTTATCCAATCCAATATTCAAAAAAAAAAAAAAAGTTTTCGTATTTACTGTCGTATTAAGTAAAAAAATAACTATTATTAGAAGAGGAAGAAACAAATTTAAAACATTATAAAAAGAAAACCCACAAAAAACCATTAACAAACACTAATTCAAAATCCTTAGATCTTTTTTCTTAACTTTTTATTCTCTTTTTGTGTTCACATCGAATGAGCCACATAAAACACATCCACAAAGGGTTACTCGAGAGGTTTTTAGATTTCCTCTGGATCGTTTTTGTAATTTTGATGGCCTTAAAAGGTGCCACGAGTGGAGCTTGTAGGGATTGATAATCATGTAATGGATTATATATTCAGAGTTCTCTTTGCATCATTTATATCACTCTATGTAAACTCTGAGTAGCTAGACTCACATTTAGGCTAGTACCTCACCTTGGCCTTACCCATGTTTCAAACTCCATGCATCTTTATGTCATTATCATTATGTGCAACCATGTGCAAAAACTACATAATATACATACTGAAATAGCTTTTCTTTCGTTAGGATTAAGTTGTGTAGTTTATATGGATGAATTTGTAAATTGATTTAGTAGTTATGATTGATGGTGATATCTATGGGAATAAACTGAGAATGTATGACTAAGTTAGCTTTTGATGCAGTGTATATAAAACGAGAACTGGTTCCACTCCCCCGCTCTAAAAAAAAAATACAAAGAAATAAACGGGATAAGGAGAAGAAAAAGAACCGAAAAAGTCGAATTACTATCTTTAGTTTTCAAAAGCATCAAGGGAACTTACAGTTTAATGAGGGTTTGAGTTGATTTGGCAATCTAGGCAAAAGAGAAGCTATGTACCACTTAATTGGATTGTGTCTCACTGTGATTTTGCATAATGACTTGCATCCATTCACATTCGCAGGAAACCCGAAACACTTGAGCCACCAAAAGCTAACCTTAACACCTAAACCATAACCTGATTGATACCTCCTTTGTAAGAGTGCACGCATTACTTTAATGAATGTTAAAAGGTTGAGTTCATAGATTCTGAAAGTTCTTTGTGATTCCAGGGTTTAGTATTGTTGCTACAGGTATGAGGAAGTACAGCGGAGTACAGTTTGATATTGACCTTGCATCTGTAGTTTGCAGGCAATTGATGGCAATTGATTCAAGGCATGATCCCAAGAGAATGTGTGAGTTTTCATGTTTTCAAACTTCTTGTTTCGATGAAAATATTTTCTTTACTTGAGGACAAGCAAATGTTTAAGTCGTGGAGAGTTGATATGTTGTGTTTTTGACGTCTTTCATCTCAATTTTTAACATCTTTTCTGAGTCCATTATGTCTTTGTAACATCTTTTAGTGTCTTTTTGGTAGAGTCTTAAGTTTTTTGCAGATTACGGGACATTATGCGGGAATAGAACGTTTTTACATGTGTGTCGAGATGATTGCGAGACAGAACAAGCATGAACAAGAGGAGACCGACCTACCCGTACTAGGATCGATCGATCCAAGCCACCGGATGAAAGAAGAGAGACCAATCGATCGATCCATTCTAGGATCAATCGGTCCAAGCTACCTGATGAAGGAAGAACCAAGGGATCGATCGGATCCGCCGGATGTGCTCAAGAGGAGGAGATTGATCGATCCCAAGGAAAATCGATCGATCGGATCGTGCAACAAATCAAACTTATCCTATCTTTTATTTCTTTTTGCAAAAACGATTATATATACCCAAAAAAAACTAATTGTATCTCTTATGTTTTGTTTTTACGCTTCTTTTATTTTTCTGGAGAGACTTTCACCTTGTAAGCTACTCCTTGGGATTTGAGATTCATCTTTGCGACAATTTGGAGAAGATTTCTAAACCCTATTTCTTATTTTATTGCAATTATATTATGTCTTCTTCTTTGAATTTTGTTATTTCTTTTGCTATGTCTGAGTAGATCTCTTAATTGGGTTCTAGGGTTTTAAGTAAGGGATTTAATAATTTGATATCTTGACTATTCTAGGAAACTCTAACTTTTTGGTTCTTCAATTCACATATGCTTAATGCTAGAATATGATTGATCATCATTTTTTAGATCCTAGGTTTATCTATGCATGAAAGTGTTGATAGGTTGCTTGAATTGATGTGAATTGAGCAATATGCTCTTAGCCAACGACAGTTGATGTTAGGAAATATTGTGAACTTAGTGAACTTGATTGATAATGCAAATTTGACTAGGAGATCTCAAACAACAGTTTGTAAAATTGATTAGTCAGATTTAGGGATTAATGTCTTGAAAGAGAATTAATCTAATTAAGTGTTCATGCTCGAGAATGGTTCTTATCTATTGAGTTTCTTGATTCATTAATTTTGTTGATCATTAAATCCCTGAATTACTTTATGGCACAATGTCTTTAATCTTATAGTTTACATCATTTATTTCTTTGCATTTTTATTACAATTCTGAAAACCAAAACACATCTTCAACGTTTTAGCTATTTATAAATCTCGCAAGTCTATAAAGTACCATTTGTACTTGTGGATTGACCCCGAACATACTACTGCGCATTTCATCGTGCCCTTGAGGTCTAAGTATTTTGGGTTAATTACTCGAGCAATCAGAGTTAAACACCGAGGATTCTCTTTAAATTGCTTTGACTAAGGAAGAGATTCAGTTTGGGTACCTTGAAGATAAGACTACTGGATTTGTTAGACTGTTGGATACTAGTGCTGAGATGGGGAACAATGGTTGTATATGCTGAGATTGAGTAACCTACGGATAAGGCTGCAGATACCAACCTTTTTCCTAAGGACTGTGATGATTGGAATGAGATAAATGCTCCAAAAGTGGAGTTAAAACACTTCTTGCAGGGGTAAGGTACACTTTTCTTGGTCCTAATTCTACTTACCCCGTCATAATCAATGTTGAACTGAACAATGTGGAGATTGTCTTGTTGTTGTGAATTGAGGAAATATAGAAATGCTTTAGGTTGTTCACTTATGATATTAAAAGAATCTCTCCTACCCTTTGTATGCATCGAATTTATCTAGAAAATGAGTCTGTGACTTCTGTTGAACATCCGAGTCAGTTAAACCCAAACCTCAGAGATGTTGTAAAGAAAGAGATTATGAAACTTCTAGATATAACGGTCATCTATCCTATCTTTGATAGTATTTAGGTGAGCCCAGTACATGAAGTACCTAAAAAGGGTGGTGTTATTGTGATTAAAATGATAAGAACGAATTAATCCCAACAAGAACTATCACATGACACATAATGTGCATTGATTATAAGAAACTGAACTCTACAACTAGGAAATACCACTTCTCTTTACCCTTCATTGATCAAATGCTTGAAAGACTAGCCAACCATCCTTACTATTGCGTTCTTGATGGTTATTCAAGATTCATTCAAATCCTGGTTCACCCTGATGATCATGAGAAAACCACCTTTACATGCCCTTATAGTACCTTTGCGCATCGAAGGATGCCATTTTGATTATGTAACACTCCAGCTACTTTTCAGCATTGTATGGTGTCTATCTTCACTACTATGATTGAGGACTTTATGGAGGTTTTCATGGATGACTTCTCTTGCATATTATGTCGTTTGCTTCTTGTTTGTCTAACTTGTGCATGGTACTTCAACGCTGCAAGGACAAATATTTGGTTCTTAATTGGGAGAAATGTTATTTCATGGTGAGGGATGGAATCGTTCTAGGTCACAAGATTTCAGAGAGGGGTATTAAGGTTGATAAGTCTAAGTTCGAGGTTCTGTCAAATCATGTAGCCTCGGAATTCAGTGAAAGGGATTAGAAGTTTTCTAGAAAATGCAGGCTTCTACATGAGGTTTATCAAGTCCTTCTCCAAGATTGCTAGACCGTCGTCGAGGTAATGTGTGATGCTAGTGACTATGTTGTGGGTGCTATTTTGGGACAGCGAAAGGGTAATAAGTTGCATGAGATATGTTATGCTAGTCACACTCTTGATGGAGCGCAAGTAAACTATGTAACAACAAATAAGAACGTCTTGCCATTGTCTTTGCCTTTGAGAAGTTTAGCTCCTATTTGGTTGGGTCCAATGCTATTGTTCACACAAAACATGCTATCTTGATGTACTTATTGTCAAAGAATGCCAAGCCAAGGTTTTTGAGATGGATACTCTTGCTGGAAAAGTTTGACTTGGAGATCAAGGACAAAAAAGGGATTTAGAATGGTGTAGCCGATAGCTTATCTAGGATGAGAGTTTATGAGGAAGTTCCTCTTAATGATGCTCTACTAGATGAACATCTTGCTTCTATTGAGGATGTTAATGTAGCTAAGGTTAAGGAAACCTATCACTTGGATGAGTTTGAGCTGATGACGCTGTAAGCTAACGCTAATCAGATGCCTTGGTATGCTAATTTTGTTAACTTCCTGTATTGTGACGTTCCGCCTCCTGATTTTATCGGGTATGCTAAGAAGAAGTTTTTGTGAGACATCCAACGCTATTATTAGGAAGAACCATACTTGTACAAGAAGTGGTATGGTATTCTATTCAGGAGATGCATTCCCGAGAGTGAGATGCAAGGTATTATCTATCATTGTCATGCCTTAGATTATGTTAGACATTTTGCATCGTTCAAGACTGTTACTAAGGTCCTCAAACTGGGTTTTGGTGGCCTAATCTATATCGAGATGCACATGAGTTTGTGTCGAAGTGTGATCCTTGTCAGAGAAAAGGGAACATAAACAAGAGAAATGAGATGCCTCCGAATTTCGTTCTCGAGGTTGAAGTGTTTGATGTGTAGGAAATTGATTTCATGGGACCCTTCCCGCCATCATATGGTAATGAATACATTTTGGTTGCTGTGGACTAAGTGGGTTGAGGCCATTGCAAGTCTGACCAATGATGCTAAGGTGGTGCTTAAGATGTTTAAGAATATCATATTCCCTTGCTTTGGATACCAAGAGTGGTGATTGGTGATGGGGGAAGCACTTCATCAACAAATTTTTTGAGAACTTGTTGAAGAAATATGGCGTGAAGTACAAAATCGCCACACCTTATCATCCTCAGAAAAGTGACCAAGTTCAGATCCCTAACCGAGAGATAAAGGGGATCCCGGAGAAGACTGTGGGCAAGACGAGGAAAGATTAGGCTGCAAAGCTTGATGATGCTCTATGGGCATACAAAACCGCCTACAAAACCCCCATTGGAACTACACCATTAAACTTCATATATGGGAAGTCTTGTGGTTGTGGTTGTGGTTGTGGTTGTGGTTGTGGTTGTTACCTTCATGGCTTTGGTATTCGATCTAGGTTGATCAGTCTGGCTGTCAAACTGATTGCTTTTGGAAATTTAATTCGTTTATTCGTGTGTCACAAGAAAAGAGAGAAGCGATCGATCGGTCCCACTATCGGATCGATCAGTCTGATTGGCCGAGCAGCATCTGTGGCCAAGCAAACCAACCGATCAATCGGTCCACTCGTGGATCGATCGATCCCAGGTGAGCTTTAACCAGAAATTGATTCCCTTAATCGAATATCAATTAAAACTAACCAATTTAAACCGGTACACTTTAAAACCCCTAATTTTCTTCTCTTCCTCCCATTCACGACGCTGTCCTCTATCACCCTTCACTCACCATTGTTTCCCACTTTATAGCTTCATATCTCACTCAATTAAACTCCGATTTTGCTTATTTTTGGCTCTAACCACACGATTTTTTGTGTTATTTCTGTTTCTACTGTTAGATTTCTCGATATTCTAAGGTAATTAAGTCCTCTTAATCCTTGAATTTTGGTTCGATTTTGAATGAAAAAGGGGTAAGAATAAAGAATATTGAAATTATCTAGATTCACTTGCTTCTTCTTACCAATTTCATGCTGATTTCTTGTTTATAATAGTTTAGAGAACTCACTTTGTTTATTTAATTGTTGGACTAGACTCATAACAAAGGTTTTGAGGTTTGCTTAAAATAAAAATCGATTGTTGCTTTCTAAACTCAAAATTGGGACCATGTTTAAGCGTCAAATTTGTCTTAGAAGGCAATTGAATTACATTAGCTTATCTAGTTGCTGGATTAAGCTTGCTATGCTTCTTTTGGTTGTTGGTAAACTATGAACTAGGATATGAATTTTGATTGTGAGTTGATGCATTACATTGATGTTTAGAACTTGACTTCAACATTAAATTTGTTCAAATTGATGTTGATTGCCACTTCTTCCTACTATCCATTCATATTACTCCGCGGAAAAACAAAGAACAATTATGACAGAAGCTGCCTAAACTAACCCTCCTAACATGCCAAGTACGAGAGTTTGGGACGCCAATGACACCAAGAACCTTGCTTTCATGAAGAAGATTGAGATTCTACCTACACGGTTTGGTTATCAGGAGACGTTGAGCAACTTGGGTCTTTTAGATAACTCCATTTACATGTTTGAGGTGATGGGGGTTGGACGTTTGTGGCGTCTTTGCCACCTTACGTTTTTGAAGTATGTCAGCGACCTTCTTGCCACCTGCTGCCTCATATATAAAAACCCTGATGAGCCTAAAGCAAGCGAAGAAAAATTTTCTTTCCCTCTCAACAAAAGTATTTCTCATTCTCTCTGAGTGAGATTTGCGAGATATATGGTTTTGCTCAAATAGAGGAATGTTTTCACTAGAAGTTAGTTGAAAAATATGCCACTACGTTTTGGGGCCTGATAGGGAAAGACACCTACATATCGCGTTTGGCGCAGATCAGAAACCCATGTCTGTTGTGGTCAAGATCCTCAGCAATGCTTTCTTCTTCAAGTTCGAGGCGGGTGTGGTGCATTGCGAGGAGCTGATTATGATGTGGTATGCTTTATGCACCTGATACCTGAATTTTAGGCCAACCTTGCAGCGGTCTTGTGCGATAGCTTGGTGCAACTGAATTTTATGATGTAAGTTTTACCTCAAATAATATCGCAAGTGTACGATAACACCGCTATAGTATATAAGGATCAATCCACAGAGACCAAAACGACTACACTATGGATTATGGTAATCAAAATTTTCTAGGGAAAATAAATATGATTTTTCTTTTTCAAACAGTCTAAATAATAATATAAAAATGGATAGATAAATTAGGCACAGAGAATCCTAATGAAATTCAAAAGCAGCAACATGCATACATATGAGAAAGCATTAAAAATCATTTTCGAACTCAACCAAAGATATAAGCTACCGTAGTGTCTCAGTGATAGCTGCTAAGCTTTACCAATCCTAACAAAAACTGTCGTTTATTATCAAGATTCAAAACAAACATTTAGGATAGGATCAATTTTTTCACAAAGGTTCCTAGCAATTGTCGTTGTTTTCGGACCTTTTGCTCACCTAGACTACAATCAAACATTCCACTGCAATCATCTTTGTCGAGGAATGTCTAAAGACATGCTCTGACTGTCATCTAGAACAACCATAAATAACTACCTAAGGGAAGAATCATGACATCAATTTCAACATGAACATGCATAGGAACCTATCTAAAATATCTTAGCAGAAACCTTAAAACCTAACAGAGAATTATATCTAGCATGGTAGAGATAGAGTAACACGAATATGAAGAACTCATAGACAAATTTCTAAATCTACCACTAAACTAAAAACAAAACTCTAAAAGAAATATTATATACATAAGAACTAAGAGAAGAGTATTTACAAGGAGTTTATTGCTCAATGGCTTGGTTTATTATAACCGAGGGTCGAGCACCCTTTATATATTCATAGGAAGGTAGAAAAAAATGTAAAACTTCCAAAAACGACAAAATAGAAACTTGACAAAAGTGTTCCAAATGATCGGTGCTGGTCTTAACTGATCGGTACATGGCTCCAAAAACTTCTTCCTTCTGATCTATTTTGAGGCCCATCTGATCTTCTTGAAGTCTGTTTGTTCCTCTGGAAACCCAATTGATCTTCTGGAATCTCATTTTAGCTCTAAATCTCTTTTTTTGGTCTTCAAACCCATGTCCCAATAAATTATAAAAAGACTTAAAACTATCTTGTTCTCGGTTAAAAGAAGCAATAATATTTATAAAAGACCTAATAAAATCAGAAAATAGGGGTTAACACATTCCCTCAAACTTGAATCTTTACTTGTCCTTAAGTAATTAAGTAAAGAACAATAAAAACCTGAGCCTGGAGAAATGGTTAGAAGGATATAAGCTAGGGATAACTTACAAAGGCCCTCCCTTCCACGAACTACATCAAAACATGTCAGAAAAAAACCTAATTTATGTTCACACTTCACCGTGCCCTTGTGAGTTTTGGAAGTGAGTTTCACTTCCGGATCCGTATCACCATTTATCCTTTTGGATTGATCCCGAACATACTAGTGCACACTTCACCGTGCCCTTGTGCTTAAAGTATTTTGCGTTAATTACTCGAAGAATCAGCAGTATTTTGTACAATCATCTATGATAGTTCCAAAATACTTTTTATCGCCTTTAGTTTGTACAAACTTTAAAATTGACAAATCTGGGTGTATTAATGCGAGAGGTTAGGTAGATCTTTCAACACGAGAAGATGGAGTTTTCGTGAGTTTTGCTTGTACGTAAATTTCACTTTCTTTTTTTTGCTTATTTTGCATTTCGGAATTAGGTTCAAACTAATTAATCATTGCATAGATTTATGATTCACATGTCCTAACTGTTCATACCAAATATTGAACGACTCAACCAAATAAGCAACATAATTTTTATTGATAGAAGCATTAGAGCTCGAACCTACATCATTTTTCTTGAAGACTGTCTGAACACACATTTTGACAAGTCCTCCCTTAGCAAACCGTTTACCAATAAACACCCAATTTTTCCTAAGGACCAGCTGGTCAGACTCAAAGTTGATTACAAACCCATGATTGTTCAACAGAGTCCCAAAGATCAGGTTCTTCTTCATGTCTGGAACATGCTTCACGTTCGAGAGAGTGACACCCAGCCTAGAGATCATCTTCAGGACCACATTGCCGGTGCATTCAATCTTGGAGCAAGAGACATTCCCCATAATCAGATTTTCTTCAGACTTGCTTTTCTAAGAAGTGTAGAACATGTCTCTTTCAATTCATATGTGAATAGTAGCTCCAGTGTCAAACCACCACTCCATCGATTTTTGTCATTCATGACCACATTTGCTTTCATGACCACCGCATACATGTCTTCTTCGGTCGAATGGGCATGACTCTTAGTACTCTTGGTCTTGTTGCAACATTCCGTCGAGTCGTGACCAAGTTTGCCATAATAGTTACATTTTCCAGCGAATTTTTTCACTTTACCCTGCTTCTTAAAGGTGATGGAGGGTTGAGGTGCCACCTTGTTTGGCATAACCTTAAAAGGCACATCAGCTTTGTTGTTGTACACAACTTTGGTTTTTCCCTTCCTCTTTTAATGTGCAACATTAGCATCGTGATCAATGGTTGACCCAAATCTTTTTCGCGCTGAGTTGACTGGTTTTGCAGCCTGGAGATCAAGTTCAACAAAATGATAGGTTTTTGCTTGTAGTCGAGATAGCATTGGAAATCATTCCAACTCGGGGGTAACTTCTCTATGAAGGCATCCACATAGAAGATGTTGCAAAGCTTCATTCCTTCATCTGCTATCTCTTGCATGATCATTTGTAACTCATGTACCTGATCCATGATGAGCCTTGACTCCACTATTTGGTACCTGAGAAACTTCCTTGTGCTTGCTTACCCCGCGCTTGCATTGTACACTTTATACTTCTTTTCCAAAGCTTCCCAAAGAGCCTCGGAAGTTAGAACCCTATTGTAAATCTTGAGCATCGGTTCCTCCAAGTGGTTTAAAATGTAGCCTTTGCACAGATAATTTCCATAGTCCCACGCGTGGACATCTCCACGGCATGTGGATCAATATTGAGCGCAGACAACACATGTTTAACCTTTGTGAGGTACTTATGGAAATTCAACGTTGAGAGAAAAAGTGCATTTTCTGCTGCCACGAATTGAAGTTCTTGCCGTTGAAAGGCTCATGTGTCAATAAGGAGCTCGGTATCAAGGGTTTTGGACATCGAGTTTTGGAAGAGCGAGTGGCTGGCCATTCATGGGTTGGGTTGTCGGCTCACCGCCTCCATTACCTCCGTTAAATTCATCCACATTGATTTCAACACCGTTAGTCATGGATTTGTACAAAAAAGACAAATGATGTAAATAATTTGAAAAATTGTTAAATTGCTCAATTGATTCGTATAATTAATTTGCAGATAGAAAATAAATTCGAATAATTTGCACAATTAATTCGTATTATTAATTTTCAGAATTTAAATAAATTTGAATAATTTGCATAGTAAATTTGTATAGTTAATTGCATAATTTACATAAATTCTTTAAATTAATTAGCACATTGTTAGATTAATTTGCTAAATTAATTTTAGCCATTCTAATAATAGATATTAATTCGCTAAACTACATTATTTCAGTGGATATCGCCAAATGACGTTTCCAGAATCGCTTTAAACGTTTTGTGAAACTCGCCAAAAAGCCTTCGCAAAAATCTTTCATTGATCTTGAGGATTAGATAAGGAGCTATTTCGCGAAACTACCAAAAGACCTTCGCTTAAATCGCTTCCAAATCTTTTGTTTTGTGTATATCGTTTAAATAAAACGTTATACAGAATCGCTAAAGAGTGTTCGCATAAGCGTTTATTTAAAAATTGTTTTGAAATCATTTTCGAAGAGTTATTTTCGTTTGCAAATATGTTTAGAGCAATAAGCAAAAAATGAATTTTATTTTGAATTAAAACTGTTAGACCGTGAAAATCCTGAAACAAATCAACGAATAAAACTTTTGAAAAAATTAAGAAAAAAATTCGTAGAAGCAAAATATGATATTTTTCCTTATTTCAAACTATCTCTTACAGTGTGGCAGTTTGTCCTTAGGCCCACATTCACAAGACTCACGATCCAAGCCCGAGCCTGGCTAGGCACGGCGCGTGTGTGTGTTTTTGCATAATGGTTATCCAACTCCTACACCATAGTCTCTCATTCCCATATAGCTAGTGAACCTTCGTAAAGTGTAACACTATATTTTTCCAATGTGGGACTTTGTAATAAAAGTTATTATAAGTTCTTGAAACTAACCACTTTTGACCCCAATTTCTCTTACAATATTACTTCAGTTTTGACATGTAACTACTCTTTCTTATAGTGCTCATTACAAAGAATCCAAAGACTCCAAAATCCGGTCATTGCGGTGACGTACCTCACCGAAAAAAGTTGTCGGAAAGTTGGCAGGAGTCGCTTGTCTTAAATTGAAGTTCCAACACTATTATCTAAATAAACGTTTGTTAAGTGATTAAACTATGTCATTAAACTATGTGGTGGTAAGTTATTTCAAGTGTTTTTATCATCAATTTCAGTACAAATTATGTGTTTTTTTTATCGTTTCTTATCTTTGAGTGATGTATTTCATTTTTATGCCATTTTTTCTTATTTAATATATATGTTTTTATTAAATTTTAAAATATAAATTAAATATATAACTACTTTTTAATATAATTGATTTTAATTAACTAAATAATTTTTTAATATAATTTAGTATAAAATATAAACATGTAACCTTATAAAGTGTAACTAAAATATATGAATTTATTTAGGTATCAGAATAGAGAAAGATAAAATTTGAATGATTAGTTTGTGAAAAAAAAGTCTCATCAGTCCAAAATGGAGGGATAAATATTACTACTAATTTAAAGTAATACTACTCTAATGCTAACAAAAAAACGAGCAACGAAACAGTTATTGACAAAACAATTTTTCTTCAACTCAAGTTTAACCCTTCGGCGGTTTGCATCTCCGGCCTTTCAGTTTCCTCCCCTTTTCCCATTTTTTTATTCTGTTATTACTGTTAGGTATTTTATTCAATAAATCGAGAACGTTAACGATGATAATGTAATCGTGTTCGTCATCACGCCGGAAAGGTGTCTTACTGTTTTTTGGTGGATCTCTAGTGGATTCTTTCGTTGTTTCACTATTTCTCTGTTGGTTCCTGTTCTCGGAATCTATGTATCGTCACTGGCGGTTTTGAATCAACCGTTGTATTTTCATGTCCGGTGATTTAGCAGATAATTCTCCGTTTTTGTTGGCCGTGAGTCCGGTAATACTAACATATGAAGTTAGTTATGCGATTGTTCCCAAGTGTAAGTATGATCTATTATGGACGTCCCAAAGATTAACACAAATCCCCTCGGATTTGATATGTAAATATTGATCGGCACGAAAACCACCATGGAAGCAATATGTTGATGAGGAGTTGGAGGCCAATAGGAAGAGAATCAGAAGATGGTTTATACTATCAACAAAAATGGGTTTTAAGTACAACTAAGATCAATGACATCTCTTTCTATATGAGATTTCCGATCAATTCGAAAGTTTTGCAATGTAAAAAGAAGATGACTCCCAAGAAAGAAAGTCACACCAGATTAACGGAAATGACGAAGACGATTAAGTATTTGACTAAGAAAGTGGCACGTAATTTGCTTTACCGTTTTTTCGTTACACAAATCATTGGTTGTATATGTAATCTCATTGATAATCTAATATATATATTGATTCATTTTAATAAAAGTATTAGATGTTAAATAAATTAAAAAAAAAAAGACATTCATCTATTTTTGAGTGGGATATGGAATATAATTGGAGATATTACTTATCCACGAATGGGTATTTAGAGTGAAAATGTAGTACAACTGAAGATGCCCTTAGTAGCAACTTTGTTGCTTTCACATATTGTTACTAAAGTGGAACTGTGACAATTGCATTATAGAAAAAGATTGACGTAATTTTACTTTATTTTATAAATGTTTTAAGAACTATAAATAGCTCTATAATTAAGCTAAAAGCTCTATTTTCTCGATCTCCTCTCTCATTCTCTCTCATTTCAACCATTAAACTCTAAAATCGCTCTCAGAATCCTTTGATCTTGTGATTTACTAAGATTCGTGCATAATAACGATTGGGTATTGGTGGCGTGAACAGTTTTTGGCTGTCGACATAGCTAAAAACAAATTCAAACCGAAACTTGGTAATTTTTACTTCCTTTTCTTTGATTTTCTAGAAGGCAGACTTCTCAAATAAAGTCTCAATAGTCAACTGGAGGTTAGTTTTCTACTTGCTTTTTGCTTGACAGACTTCACGATGGAAGTCCCAAGTTCTCTTTTGAAAATTAAAAAAAATAGTCTTGGCTTCACCTATGAAGTCTGCGTACAAGAGTTAGTTTTGCAATTGACCGTAAGTTTGAATTTTATTTTAGACTTCTCCTGTGAAACCTGCGAAAAAGGGGGGTTAGTTTTGTAATTGACATTAACGAAGACTTTTCATTCAAACTTCACCTGAGAAGTCTGCGTGAAAAAGGGTTACTTTTGAATTAGACCGAAATTTTTGAAACATTGACTATTGATAGACTTTTCGGATGAAGACTGCAACCATCGGAAACTCTGGAATTGAAAAATCAAAAATTTTGGTCAATTGAAAAAGTAACTATTTTTCTACTCAGACTTCTCAGACGAAGTCTCATGTAAAAGTCAAACTCTGATCAATTGCAAAACTAGATCCTACTTTATGGGTAGACTTCGCCGAAAAAGTCTCTGAAGGCAAAAAGACTTCATCGTGGAAGTCTCATTACGTAATAGACATCACAGACGAAGTCTCATACCGATGAGACTTCCCAGATGAAGTCTACAGAAAAAATCAAAGTTGTAGTCAATTGCAAAACTAGACTCCAAAGTTGTATAGACTTCTCAGACGAAGTCTCATTGTGTAGGAGGCGAAGTCTCCTTAAAAGTAAAAATCTGGTCAATTGCAAAACTAGATCTCTACTTCAAACTTCTCGGGCGAAATCTCCTCTGAATAGCTTAGCAGACTTCATCCGAGAAGTCTCAAATGATAATTTTGGTAAAAATGAAATTTTTTCGTATTTGTAATTAGTTATTTTTATTTTCTTGTCTTAACATGTATGTTATATATGGCTTTTGATGTTTTATAAATTTGAGCTATTTTTACTGTATAATTATTTTTAAAACATTTGTTTTAACTTATTAGGTATTTAGTTAATAAAATTTAGACTTCACAGAAGAAGTCTGTTCGGAGACTTCGTTTGAGAAGTCTCATGCACTAACTTTTTAAAAAATATATTTGTATCATATTTGTTTTATAGTTTCGAGATTTTAATTTTTTGTTTTATGTGTATTAGTTATTGTTATTGTTTATGTATGAGTTTCATATCTCAATGTGATATTCTATTTTAAATCAATTTTATTAGCTTTTAGTAATTATTTATTGCAAGATTTCACCTTTGAAATCTCCTAACAGATTTCATATGAGAAGTCTGCTGATAGACTACTTCTGAGAAGTCTCATACGATGATGTTTAGTAAAAATGAAATTTTACCTTATTTGTAATTAGTTAATTGTTTTTCCTTAACATAATATGTGTGTTACGTGTGAAATCTCTTGCAATAAATTTTTAAAAAATTTCATTTGTATCTTATCTCTTGCACTAGTAGTTATGTATGAGTTTCACATCTCAATGTGTTAAACTGGCCATATTTATGTGGCTCATGACGTTTTTTATGTGCGCTTTTGGTACTTCAGATTTTCAAAGTTAAGGGTCACTAGATGTGTTGGAATCTGGAAGTGAAGTTTTCTTTCCAATCTCGGTGTGAAGTCTCCTTTCATGAACACTACTATATGCCTAGCTAATTATGACTTGTTTTTTTGTTGTTGTTGTTCCATTTTGCATTTCACAAGAACAAGAACAAGGCTCTCTCTAAGGACTTTGCTACTTTATTTTTGCTAAATTAAGACTTGATGTTTAATTTAATAGGTTTTGCAAGAAGTACTTTCTTTGTCAATATAACTTTTATTAATTGGATACAAGAAATTTACAATCCAAGAAGGAGGATTACAATTGTTTGTTCTTACATCTACAACATTATATGTAAGAATTTAAATGCTACGGAAACCCAGAAACGTCTCGGTGTGAAGTCTCGTTGTGAAGTCTCGTTGTGAAGTTTCACTGTGAAGTCCGGGTGTGAAGTCTTGATGTGAATTCTCACTGTGAAGTCTCATTGTGAAATCTCGGAGTGAAGTCTCACTGTGAAGTCTCGGCTTGAGTCTCACTGTGAAGTCTCGGCTTGAGTCTCACTGTGAAGTCTCGGTGTGCAGTCTTACTGTGAAGTTTTGCTATGAAGTCTCTCTGTGACGTCTCACAGTGAAGTATGGTTGTGAAGTCTCACAGGTGAAGTCTGGGTGTGAAGTCTCACAGTGAAGTCTCGGTGTGAAGTTTCACAGTGAAGTCTCGGTGTAAAGTCTTAGTGTAAATCTAGATCTGTAAAAATAAAGAAAAAAACGAAGACTCATATACAAACACAAAAATAATGCGAAAAAAAAAACTCAAATAAATCAACAAAAATTTTAGAAATCACACTCGATATAAACTGTTTTAGACTTGAAATTCATTATAAATTTTCAAAAACCAAATCATAACGCACAAACAAATGAAGATTCAGATCTTAACTTTTGTTTGGAACATAAATTTTTGTATGAATCTAAAGAATAAACGAACTTAACTATTTTCTGGTGGTATTACGCCTCAGATCTGTAACAAGCATAAAAACATAGTAGGATGAAGACGCTGATAAATAAATGACACAATAATGAACGAGTGATTAGTTAGATCTGAGGATGAAGAGAATAACACTTTTGAGGAGAGATTAATAGCGACGAAAATGGAGAAAGAACAAGAAAAGCAACGTCTTATCGACGACGGTACGGTGGAGCGGCATTGAAGGTGGAGAGATCCTTGCTACTTTATAGAGGTTTTAGTGAGTGAGAAAGAGTGTTTTTGCCGTTTTTGAGAGAAAAAGAGAGGTTTGAGAAGAATATAAAAAATGAGTTTATATATGGGAACTAAAATTAGGGTTAGGTTAAAAGTTCAGACTTCATCTTTGAAAATTCAGACTTCATCTTTGAAAATTCAGACTTCAACCTGAAAATTCAGACTTCAACTCTGAAATTCAATTTTCTTTCGAAATGTTTTGAAATTTTTGAAAATTTCAGACTTCACATTCAATATCTCAGACTTCAACTTTAAAATTTCAGTCTTCAACTTTGACATTTCAGACTTCACCTCTGAATTTCAAAAATTTTTGAAATTTTTCGAATCTCTTTGATTTTTTTTGAAATTTTTTGAAATTTTTTGAAAATTTCAGACTTCACCTTTGAAATTTCAGACTTCACCTCTGAAATTTAAAATTTTTTTTAAAAAAATTATTTTTGAATTGTTTTGAATTTTTTTGAATTTTTTGAATTTTTTTGAATTTTTTTGAATTTTTTTGAATTTTTTTGAATTTTTTTGAATTTTTTTTTGAATTTTCTGAAAATTTTGAAAATTTTTGAATTTCACACATCAATTTTGAAATTTCAGACTTCACCCCTGAAATTTTAAACTTAACTTTTGAAATTTTAGACTTCACCTCTGAAATTTCAAACTTCTACAACGAAGTCTATGCTCAAAAACTACCACAAACTTCATACACGAAGTCTCATATGAGACTTCACCCGAGAAGTCTGTATACTCTAAACTCTATAATTCGAATATTTTTCATTTTTTGTTAGCAAATACTTACATTTGACATCAAAATAGTATAATATATCCAAAATCTAACAACTATAAGAACGATCGATATTTTATATCAAAAAAATATGAACTTAAGTCTAATCCTAAATATATATACATGGATTCTTACCCACAGGCAAACCCTAAACATATTATGCCTCACATGGTTTACATCACATGACTTAGTTTTATTAAATTTTATTTTTAAACATTTATCTTTGATTTAAAATAATTTATCAATCAAAAATTTTGATCAAAATATTTTTTATAACTTTTTTAAATTAAATTTGAGATTTATTTACTGCTACAAACTTTATGGTCGAAGTCTGGAACCGTAATTAAAACTTAGATTTAAATTAGGAAAAAACTTTCATTACAATTTTTTCAGCATAAAATAATGTATCCATTTATGAACATTATAAATTAAAATTTCAAAAACTTTGATAAAAATAAAGCATGTAAAACTGATTATCTTCTACAAAACCATAAACAGTCGCAAACTTCACTAGTGAAGTCTAATTTTTTTTTCGATTTTTTTTATTGTTTCGAAATTTTGGATTTATTTGAATTTCAGACTTGTACAGAGAAGTCTATGCTTACAAAATATTACAGACTTCATACATGAAATCTGCTATGAGACTTCACCCGAGATCCGAGAAGTCTATAGGCCATAAACTCTAAAATTCGAATATTTTTTTACTTTATGTTAACAAATACTTACATTGACATCAAAATAGTATAATATATCCAAAATCTAACATTTATATGAAAGATGGCATTTTATATCAAAAACATATCAACCTAAGTTTAACCCTAAAGATATATACATGGATTCTTACCCATTGGTAAATCTTAAACCTATTATGCCTCACATGGTTTACATCACTTGACTTAGTTATTTGATTTTTAGACCTTTGGCTTTGGTTTAAAATAATTTACGTATCAAAAATATGGATCAAAATATTTTTATAATTTTTTTAATTTAAATTTAAAATTTAATTACGGTTGCAGATATTGCTAGTGAAGTCTGTGACTGTTTATGGTTTTCTAGAACATAATCAACCTTACATGCTTTAATTTTATGAAAGTTTCTCAAATTTTAATTTATAAAGTTCATATTTGGATAATTTTATTTTCTGTAGAAGAAATTGCATTGAAATTATTTTCTATTATTTTTTAATTTAAATCTAAGGTTTAACAACGGTTCACACTTCATGGATGTCATGGACGAAGTCTATTGTAAGATTTCGTTTATGAAGTCTCCGCCGCGCAAATGTTAGAACTGTAATTGTAGTTTCTGTTTTTTCATTTGCAAATAAGAGGGTTAATGTAATTTCTCTACCCTTTTGATCTTGTTTTGCATTTGTTTCAATTTTAGGTCTAGTTTTATATTTAAACTTAATTTTAAATCTAATTTTAGCAATTCCCCCTAATTTAGTTGATAAAATTTCATTTTATTCCTTGATAAAAATATGTAAACTGATTTCATTTTTCTTTTTTATTGTGGAAAGAAAATTTTAAAATTTTATTTTTTACACTTTTGTATTTTCATTTACATTTAAATAAACATATAAAAATCCTATTATATTTAATTATAATGTGATTTTTAGTAATCTATTTATAACATGTTAGGTTATAACATGTACTTGCCATATGATATTGATATTAGTAGGATTTGAGTCGGTTTCACAACATATATTAGCATCAATAAAATTATAATTAATCATCATGAATTCTTGTAGGACTACCATTATCTACATTCTACGACGTTACAAACAATCTCTGACCACATTAAACACATCTTGCGCGTACTTGTGTATCACCGTCTTCATGTTTCTCATGGATCGAAACCTCCTTCGAGCGAATATCATTTTTTGATGAATCATCATTATTACCATCATCTTCAAGAATTGTGACCACATGATCATCATGACATTTGATCGGCCGGACACAAACAATGCTTTTGGCATTTGTTTTCTCGGAAAACAAAGGCGGTTCAATCTTGTTCTTAAATTTGGCAGCGGACGCTAGTTCATGTAGGGATTCCAAGATTTTCTCTGTCAGATTAATAGCATCGATGAGTAAGGAGATCACGGTCAGAAGAGAGATCAGTTCTAGTGGCTCAACTTCTTTCAAGATGCCTGAATTAAGTAAGTTGGTGAGGGATTTGCATGCAGATCGTGCGTTTTGGACATGAAGACCAGAGGAAGATGGTTTGGTCATTTTCTTTAACGAAATTGACATTTCTTTCATCGCTTTGCCAGACTCCAAACTCATTCTTCTCAATGGTTCTCGTAGTTTCTTCTTTATATCAATTGATACCTGAAAAGTTATAACAAAGGAAGAAATAAGTTTTAAAATAAATAAACAGATAAGTGGGTTAGACAAATTATTTTGCATAGGATCATGAGAAGAATTTTAAATGCAAAATGAAGCACTATCACCTGTATAACTGGGTCTAAATGACACATTTATTTAACTTAACCTATTCATAACTTACAACATTCATCAAGAACATTATTTTGTTCAATTTTACGAAGATTTAGTGAAACATTACCTTAGTATCTGCATTAAGATATGAATTGAGGGCATGAATACGGTAAGCACATTGTCGGATTAGTTCACCGACAGCTAGATATTGCTTCCAAGGGTGCCAGAATCTGAATTGGCCGTGACCAGGTTCCCATTTCGCAAAATTAGCCTATATAAGAAAACGACAAAAAAACATAATGAAATGAGATATAGTGGTGAAAATAAAGCAAGAATTGAAAAATTCAGGGATTCACCACTAACCAAAGATTCTTCATTGCTTTTTGAGTTGAGAACACTTTTAAAGTTGTCAAAATCCTTTTTTCGTTTGTCAACCTCTTTGGTGTCATCATTTTCTACAGCTTCACAATACTTATCCCCAAAATCTGCCAAACTCCAACTTTTTTTAGATAGTAAAAATAAATACTCCATTTCACTCCATAGTAGGAATACAATGTAATATAAAAAGAACTCCCTGACTAAGGACTTTATATAGATACCAACTTTCTAAAATACCTAGAAAATAATATTTAGATGTTAACTTTGTAAACGATCTCTTATAAAATTTGCATCTAATCAATGAGTTTATTTTTCAATTATAAGTGTGCCTGACAGAAAAAGTTACAATATTCTAAAATATTTTTTTTTCAAGCTGCTACGTTAAATTTGTTTCCATGTATTATTTATTTTTAAAAATTTGTCAGCAATCAATTTTAACATAAAGACTTCTAATGTTCGTTCAATTTGAATTAAATTATGCTTCTTACAAATAAAGAGTTTAACAAGGAAAAAAAAGAATCTCTAACATGTTTTTGGTAACAATCATTATATTAAAAAAAAAAAAAAACTCCTTATTAGTCACCACACAAAATGGAAGCGGGTATGAAAACTTGAAACTCTTCCCACGAGAAAGAAGCGTGACCAAGTGGCAAAACACTTACCAATTATCTAAAGTTCCAAACTAACCTTAAAAGAGTTATACTGTTCAAATCAGAGAAGAAACATAATGAAAGGAGATACCTAACAAGAAAAAGGAGAGTTTCTCTAAGTTAGAGGCTATGAGTGAATGAAGATCTTGGCCGGCCCAAACAGGGCAGACAAAGATGGAGATAAGGACACAACTGAGTCCTCCGATGATCACTGTGGAGATTCTCTTATGGGTCAGCATTAGAACCTGCTCCTCTCTGAACCCCGACACTGATATCAACGCAAAGGTGAGTATGAAAATCAACAGACTGTAATCGTATCTCGCCTTCACCCGCGGGAAGAACCTCACAAACGTCGACAACGCAGCTATAACACCCAACCAAACAAAAATTACATTAATCCGAGTACTGATTAAACAATTTAGGTTATGATTGTCTCAGACGCTAACTTTTACATTTTATGCTACATTAAAAAAAAAAAAAAAAAAAAATCTTCAAAATTCAATTCTTTCATAGATATATGCAAGATATTGAAGTTATAGTTTCATTTGAAAAATAAATGTAATATACTTTCGTTTTCTCAACCGCTTAACTATTTAAAAATTCCGGACTCGTAACCCAAGCGTTCGCTAAAAAAGAATCAATAAACCGAATTCTAACATTACGTGCTAAACATTTAGCTCAAACATTATAAAACCGACGATGAAACAAGGAGGAAATCTATCACGAATCAACCAATATTCGTCAAAGAGACTATCGAACGTCGCCGGCCAATAAAATGTAATATTACTAACATGTAAACGTAAAAACATACTTGAATGCAAACAAACAATCATATCTTAGTGATCCCTATGGTTATGCATATAATTAAGACTCAATTGGTATATACATATACCTTGTACAAAGACAAAGATTGCGAGAAGAATAGGTTCTCCTGTTGGACCAGACATGCTAGCCAGGTGATGAGCTCCGATTCCAAGTGCCCCGGCAAATAGTGTTGCCGCCACTCTGTTAAATCCTTTACCGAGCGTGGCCCCTACACATATTATATACATACACCATCTAAGTTTATTAACAAAACATAAAATTAAATGAAATCTTTAACTATATATAACAAGTGATCATGTCGTTACCCAAACTTCTTTTATTGTAATATGTACGTATTGCATGGCATGCATGCTGCATGCAATACCTAGTAATTATCTAAAACCTAGATTTGATTTCGAGGAAATTAAGGATCATGTAGGATTTTTAATAATAATAAAAAGATCAAAATAAGAATACGAAGACGGACCAACAGAGAACTCGAAGACGACAACAACCGTCATAACAGCCCACATTGCATTAACACCGAAGCTGTCGTAGAGAGGTTGGTAATAATAGAAAGAGGAGACCAAGGCAAGAACCAGACCCACTTTAAAAGAGTGAACAATTCTCCTCGGGTCTTCTTTTGCCACTCTTCTCCCTTCTCTCACAATCTCTCTCGCTTTTTCCATCGATCTGTCGATTTGTCTCAACAAATATTTTTAATTATCAGTTGTTAGAGAGAGAGAGAGAGAGAGTAGATAGGAGAGATATTTGTGTGTGTGGGTTTTATCACATGTTATCATGTATGATCAAGCTTATTTATAAGGAGAATGTAAGAGATAATCTGGTGGACGCCTTATAAAATGATATTAAATTATATATCCTGGCTTTTGTATACCACTAATCATAAGAAAATATCTTTTTGCATATCAATATATATATCATGTGTTTTGTTTGAATACTTTTCGGGTATGTATTTCCAGAACTTGGCTTTCAATATTATATTTTAATAGAAACACTTTATTTGCTTTTTGCTCAGATAGCTAGTTCTTTAAATGAATAACATGGCCTCCTATTTATCTAATATCATCTCATTTCATTTGCATCTCTCTAATTAACACAGAAATAAACTGCATGATAAAATATTTTACTAATATAAATGCATACTATTTGATAAACAACCTAAAACATGCAAAAAATAGTTTTGAAATCAGAGTTCTGAATTTTTTGGTGTGATAAACTACTATAAATTCACTCATGAATATTCAATTATCATATTCTCATGTATAAATTGAAATAGAATTACAAACAGAGTTCAATATTCATACTTAATCATTCTTGAGAAAATGTTATAAATGAAATAAAAATCGCGAAACACAACACGGAAAAAATTCTAAAATATATACCATAATTATTTTGGATTATGGCAATGGGGAAATGAACAACATTAAATAAAGTTACTTATGCTGAAAATAGTGTAAAAGTTTTGGCAATTTCTGATTTAGTGAAACTTTATGCATTATTATATTGATATACGTTTATATATAAGAATTTTAATGAAAAATTCTTAAATATCGGAAAATCAATTTTAAAATCCTCAATGAGATAACCCCTCAACTCAGAGATTTTAATAAAACCCCCCTTCAGATACTAATCAGTCTATTTAAATATTCTCCACAAAGCAAAGTATCAATTAAGTGAGACATGCACGTCTATTTAAACAAACCAAAATATAAAATATTGATTTGATGATAGACATTTAAGGTATTGATAATACTATAAAAATATGAGTTTTCTGTTAATGTATTTTTATTTGAAGGGTATAAGATAAATTAGTTAATATTTGAGAAATTATTATTTTCATTAATAATTTAATTTAGGCCTTTTAAATGGAACGATTAGTACTTGAGGAGTTGTTTCATTATTTTTTTTAGTTCAGATTTTTGGTTAATAATATAGTTGAAAGTTTTAATACTGATTTGCCAGTACTTAAAAGACAATCATCAAAATCTCATATATATATATATATATATATAAAGAATTTGTGTTTATATATATTATTTTATCCATATGAAAAATATATAAATAACAAAATGACGAAATTTAAACCGTCTAATACTTTCATTTGATAAAAATAGCATTTTAAGGAAGTAAACCACTCTTTTATAATAGTAAAATAAAGAGAAAATTTCATAAAAAAACCTCCAAGTTGTAAATGATTCACAACTTAAACCTTTAACTTTTTTTGTTCTCAGTTAAAACCTTGAACTATTGAATTTTCCCAGAAAAAATCTTCAAACTCTTAATATTTATGCCCGAGGTTAAGTTGACTAACGGTCAACGATGAACAGTAACGTTCACCGTTAGTCAATTTTTTTTTTTAACAACTTATCATTTTGATTGATTAGTGTAAGTAGGATAAAAATATTTAGCTAGCCATGACGGTGGTAAAACATAGTTCGTATACAAATTTTGAGTGAAGCGGGTTATGCGGGTGCGGGTTGTGGAGAAGGCATTATGGGTGCGAATCGCGATATCTGAAAAAGAGGGTTATATAAACCTGCATCACTATTAAAACAAAATTCGGCCCAAGTCAATCGAAAACATTAAAATCTAGCACAAAATCTTATTTTTATGTTTTTATTTAATATAATAAAATAGAAAAAAATTTTAATTTTTTTTTTGTAGTTTTCTGTCTCTAATAAAACAACAAGTCTAACTTAATTTGGAACATAAGTCTATTAGATAGAAAATTCTTATTTATATATATTATTTTTTTTTAATTATGTTTTGACTCCAATAGCAGATAACCCGCTTCATTGAAAAATTTGTTTACCACCTAAATATTGTAGCGGATAACCCGTCATGGCTAGCTAAATATTTGTATCCTACTTAAATTAATTAATCAAAATGATAAGTTAATGAGAGGTCAACTGACCTCACATCCTTCTAATTGGGCTGGAGTTTAAGGTTTTTGGTTGACTTGGGCCGAATTTTTTTTTAATTAGTTATGCGGGTTTATATAACCCTTTTTTTCAGATATCGCGACCCGCACCCGCAATGCTTTCTTCACAACCCGCACCCGCATAACCCGCTTCACTCAAAATTTGTCTACGACCTATGTATTACTACCATCATGGCTAGCTAAATATTTGTACCCTACTTACACTAATCAATCAAAATGATAAGTTGTTAAAAAAAAAAGAGTTGACTACGGTCAACGTTACTGTTCATCGTTAACCGTTAGTCAACTTAACCTCGGACACAAGTATTAAGAGTTGAAGGTTTTTTTTGGGAAAATTCAATAGTTCAAGGTTTTAAGTGGGAACAAAAAAAGTTAAAAGTTTAAGTTGAGAATGTAACTTGGAGGTTTTTTATGGGATTTTTCCTAAAATAAAAGGTAAGATCGTGAAAAAAAAAAAACATTTACATTACATCATTATTTTCTTGATTTCCCATTAATTCATTTTTGTAGAAGGCAAATGCCCCTAATTTTGTTTTTTTCAGAAAATCTAAACTTTTGAGAAACTTTCTTACTAATGAATCTAGACACAAACATTAAAAGTTTAGACAAGCTGTATATATTTTGAGATATATTTTATAATGGTCCAAGAAACAATCAATTTAAGATCAGGTAATACAACAATTGTGTACTAATAATTTAGTATCCACAGGCGCACATAACTGAATCAGGTATATGATATAAAAAAAAAAAATGAAATCAGGTATATATAATGATCTGCAGATATTTGTTTTTCTCACGAATTTGTCATCTTTCTAAGGTTGAGATTTCTGGATGATTCTTCGTTTCTGGGCTTAGCCACAAGCTTTTTCTTTTTTTTTGTATCTCTCTTATATTGTAACTCCTGCTTCATATATGTAGACAGACATTTGCAAAAAGAAAAATATAGACAGACATTAAGACAAACCCTAAAACCTGATGTTCATTAGTAAGCGAGTCATAGTCCACTACCTTATTAATAAATATGATTAGTGTGTATATCCAATATGATCACATTATATTGATAACTTTTCTTTATTATTGGTTAGATATTGATAATATGTTTTAAACTCATTTTGGCCCCTGCATTATAAGTAACTCTTAATAGAATGTTATAACCATATATGGTTTTCGAATCTCAGCGCAACATATATGCTGAGAATATTAAAATGTATACATCCAACAATGTTTTGTATAGATGTGATACTTCCTTATTAACTCTCAATACCAACACATCATTGCAAACACATGTCATGGGAGTATACTCAATATCATAGATTTATGACTTCGATATCATACAAAAATAATAATAATAATAATTTGTTCATAGATTTTGTATTGTACTATATATATATATATATATAAGTTTTAATTTCCCTTTCAATAAAATACAAAATTTTGACAAAAACAAAGAAAAAAAGAAAACTCTATATGCACCTAAGTAAGTAAAATGATGTCCGTGAGAATATTGTCCTTGTATTCCTAACATATAGAGAGGTGTCGTACAAGCATGGATGGACCATTGCAGACTATAACTTAGTGAAATAAGCCTCATAAACTCTCTTTATATCAAATTATACGCTATACAAATATAAGAGCTCATTCTACGAATAACCACTAAAAATCTAAATATAAGGCCACTAATAGATAAACTACATTTGGATTACGACATGTGATAAAGTAGATGAGTTGTCTCTTTGCCACATTCCAAAATTATACTTACCCAACTTCTTATCAAATCGATTTGGTATGTGATAATGGGAATCAGAACCACAAGTTGTCCTATAAGAACTAAGTACCGCATGCCCTTATATCGTGCAATTTCTACCTATTTCCTATTAAACCACTTTGGTTATATCTTTTAAAATTCATGATCAAAGCATCTTTAGACTAATGTTATCTAGTTTTGCATGCGATAACGAAGATTAGAAGATTTCAACCTATTTAACAAATTAAGAATAGTTTGTAAAAGCGAAAGAAATAATTCATCAGTAACAGCTAAATGTCATTGACTCTATCTTGGTTTCATGATTTGATAGTTTTGTACTTCAATTTATAACAAGTGGCGCGCAATAGGATGATGACAAGGAAAATGCAAGTGCTGAGTCACCGCACTCACTCTCTATGTTGTAACAAGGAATCAAACTCCAATATCATCTTTTCTTCCTCTTTCATAAGTCGAGTCTTGATTAGTTTCAGCCTCAAATCAGACACTTTAATTCCTGATTTCATTCCTCATATTTTTCTAGAGTTAAAATTTACATCTCATTAATGACTAAATAAATAAATAAAATACTCAAAAAGATAACAAGAAGAAACTCTCGATGAACAAGAAGCTAAATTTAAGAGAGTAAACAAGAGGTAAAAGTTTATATGAAAGGTAAATTCTCAATAACTAGAACTAGTTACAATTCTTTTCTTTTATATACCCGTAAGACTAATGCCAACTTAAACTTACCTCTAGTTACTTGCTAACAAACACTAGCTTTTATACCAAACTACATTGAAGAAAAAAATGGTTTAACATTGACATTCAATGCCTTAGTCAAGATATTAGCTAGTTGATTGTCACTTGACACAAGAATGGTTTTGAGATGACTAATTTTTTGAGTTAATTACTACTTGTGTAGCAATCGACTTTTATGGGCTTATTATGTTCGTGGAAGACTAGATTCGAAGCAATATTTCACATAAGATTTTAGCATTAGCAACTAAAGAGATCTTCAAATATGTGGTCAATGAAGATGAATCCATAGAGTGGCATGAGCCATATACTTATACTAGGTACATTTATTAGCTTTGTGATGTTTCGGAAGTCAGTGTGCATACAGCAAATGAACATCACTATGATCTTGAAAAAAAAAAGTCTAATATATACTGTTTATGATGTTAATAAATCAGATAATTGTCTTTATGTCATTGCTGAGATGAACATAAGAATCCATGGGAACAAAATTGCTTACAAGCTAAAAGAGCAGCATCTTCTAATAGACTTCTTCTTAAACAAAGATATCTCCTTGAAAGAACTTGGTAACATCCATCAGTGTCACTTTCTATACATAATAACAGCCGATTCTACCAACATTACAGTAATCAGTTTGGCAACATGTGAAAAAATTATAGTGAAGCGGGTTCATGTACAGATCTGTGCCTATGGTATTAAAAATGAGGCATTTGCTTCAAGCCCACAACTTTTCATAAAATACAAAGGTCCCAAATATAAAACGATGATTTAGTCTAGTGATTAGAGAACTACTATATATGAGACTTTTAAACCATCTGCGGTTTAAAAAATGCAACCCTTGTTTATTAAAAAGAGGATCTATTTTTTTCTTACTCAACGTTATAAATATTTTATTTTAGAATCTTAATAATTACATGACACTAATAATAGTTGTTTACTTTTAAGACAATTTTCATTTTATTTCGATAAGTCTTCTAGTTATAAAACTCTTCTGATATGTGTTTCACATTTTTTTTAATATGTTTTCGATTTTGTCAAAGAATTTTACTCGAAAGCTAAAAGGATAAAATGAAAAAAGAAAGACTAGACTGCAAAATTTAAAATATTTTGATGGAATAAACATAAATTTTATGGTAAATAGTAATGAAAATAGTTGATATATTTGTTTAATATTTTATATTTTTTAAACTTTGATTATGATTATCGCTAAAAAAGTACCATTTTAAAAATTCGCATCAATCCCCTATAAACCTTGGCACGGCACTGTTCATGTATATATAAAAACTCTTTGTATACTAGAATTCTCTATGATGTTAAATAGGGTAAGAACAATTACTTTCTTATTAAATATTAAAATAAATAGTTTTTTCCTTGCTTCTGCTTTACTCTACAGGCGATCTGCTATACGGAAAAAAAAACACGCACACATACATTCACTGAAGTAAGAAAAGTTTGGTATCATTAGAAGACCTTAATAATTTTAGATTTTCATTAATGTATATATTTTAAAAATATGTGTGTACTACTGTTAATGGGGTCATACTCCCGATCGAGTGAGTAGAGAAATGCCATGGATCGGAGGTTCCCACGGTATAATACTATAATTATAATATGCTAGATAGAGATAAAATATTTTTTCATATTCCTAATTTCAAATTGTATCAAGTTTTGAAGCTTATACAAGGATGGTCTTATGGTTTGTTATTATCCATTCACGCAATTAATGAAAATAAAATCCTAGACAAAAGCCTCTATTTGTTTGTTTGTGTTGATAATTTTGGTTTAACATCTTAAATATCCAAATACACCCGTAATCACAACAACATCAAATGTCAAAACTTTCAATTGATGTCTTTTTTGTTCATGAGTTAGTGTTTTCATCAACGGTATTACTTCGAACGTTTCGAAACTGGGCAACGATGTGTAAAGACATTTGATTATCTTTTACTAAAATTTATTGTAATCAAGGAGTTCATGCTTTAACTAAAATGAGTATTATACAGCCTCTTATTTTTCGGGGTTTTATGGATATTGTAATCAATATTAAGTTAATTTCGATGAAAAATAAAGATAAACAATCACATTTTTATATATATATAAATTCTAGTTTTTCTTAGGCTAATATATATCAATCATATCATATTAGAGGAAATTGGGATCTTGGTTCATTTTTTTTAATATCCAAACAAGACAAATCTTGATACATCCCTTAAGAATTTAAAATTCGTATCTATTTATACAATTCACCCATTTAAGATAAAATACAACTTGCGGTTAATTTCTACAACTGAAAAAGGTGCACATTGTGTATATATATTTTAAAAAAGAAAAAAGAATATACATCTGTAGCTAGTGGGAAATAATCTCTAGTAGACTGTTGATAAAGTATAATTGGAAGCATATTTTAAAAGTGAGGAAGAAAATTGAAGGGCCCAAGAAAAAAAAAATATAATGAATGTTTGTGAATCATAATGTGTTGTCGATTATCCCATCATAATCTGTAGAGTGGAGAGAAGGCTAAAGCAGGACACAAAGATGTTCATGCACCTTTTGCAGCAAAGTTTAGGTACCTCAAAAGGGTAAATAAAGCATTTTGAGAAAACAAACTAAACACAGTTTTAAATTTGTAATTTGAGGTTAGACTAGTTTTGGTCCACTAATCCGTATGAAGAAAATGTAAAATTAGGAATGGATTAAGACATCCATTAGAGATTAGGGTTTTTTGAATTCACATGACAGCACATTATAAGGCTGTTATCTAAAGTATTATAGGCCTCACATTTCTTAATAAAGAGTGGATTTTATTGAAAGAAGAGCTTCTTTTTTTATAATAATAAGCTAATTATACACAGAGTTACTAATCAAAGTAACATAAAGTTACTTGTAATATGTGAAGCTTTGTTGTGTACTGTTAAAGCTGTTCATGGACCGGTTCTTTTACCGATTTTGAAATCCGTGAATCTTTTGAACTCTTACTGGTTGAGAATAATTTAATAATTAACTAAAAATTTACAAGTCCAAAACATAAATTAAAAGTGAAAAATCCACACAAATGATAATTCTCAAAAATCGCAAAATGTACAAACAAAAAGTTTAAAAAGGAAAAAAACCACTTAAAATTCATCATCTCTGTTTCAGACTGACTTTTTTCAGTTAGTCATAGCGAGCCTGAGTCCTTGAGAGCGGTCCGCTCGTAACCTCTATATGAATTAGGCTTTAACCAAACCGGTTTATTAAACCGAACACATCCGGTACGGTCAATAATTTGTGTTACATTGAACAGCCACCAGTAACCGGTAGGGGCATTGTAGCTTTGATACCATCCAAAATAGTCTTAGAGTTGCCTCCACATTTCATTGTCTGCTCCAAAATATTCACTAGTTGCATGAATATTTCTATCCTCGTCACGTCTCGATTAGCCTACAATCCAGTTTCAACCCGGTTTCAGTTTAAATAAGACACATTCTAACACAATCTCATAATTCTAAGTTAAACAAACTCAAAACTTATATAATATACCTCCACAGTGAAGCGAGCCCAAATCTTGTCTATTCGAGTTTCGATGACACCCTTCAAGATCGTCAACCCTAAGCTTCTGATCCAATCCGCGATTTCTAGAAAGAATCCTCGTTGTTCGCACAACATCTATCACGACAAGAAAAAAAGAAAACGAATTTGATGAAAACCGAGACCATGAATGGTTTCTTTTAAAACCTTAGGCAGCAATGTTACCTCAACTTGGAAAATGCGAGGCGGGTTTATATCCTCTACGACAATTGGACACACCATAGACTTTGACCCGACTTCAAAAGCCCATGTTGCTCCTCCACCTTCCTCTTTCATAATCTTATAACAACACAACGAAATGTCAGAACAAACAAGAATCCAATAGAGAAACCAAAATATGATTATTTGTCTTACTTTGGATTCCCCGGTTTGTTTCAGCTTATCAGCATGCTTCGAGACATTTTGCAAGAAGAGCATGTGCTTTATTGTACGTTCGAGGAGTGCATCAATGCTACACTGGTAACCAAAACCCACATATACTATTTGTTAGTAATAATCTTTCAAAGGGATTGCTTAATTTGCCAAGAGCAAATAATTTTTCACTTACTTTTGCACCGTTTGGTATGATTTCACGCAACTCCTTGACACGATCTTGAATCATCTGGCGATCTTTAGGCCTTGGTCTTGGGTTCTCTCCTGGTTTAAGCCTTTTACGGTTATTAGCCGGTTTTGGAGTTTCATTCTTATTCATCATCCTTGGACTACCCTCACGCTTCAAGCTGTGCGCTTGTTCAACCCAAGAACTGATCTGAGACCCATAGACCGATGATGGCCCCACTGGTTGCCCGTGTTTCTTCTCAAGTAACTGGTTACCTTGAGGGCTACTGTGAGAAGGCGTGGTAACCGAAGAATTACTAACTTTAGTCAAAGTGGTTTTGCAGGACTCAGATGTTTCGTCCGAGATCTGCTTTGTGGAGGAGCAAGCACCCGAGACCACGGCATCTAACAGATGATCTGTTCCTGAAAGTTCATACCCCGAAGAACCAAACTCAGGGTCCATTTCTTGAATGATCCGAAAGTCAGATAACTCCCTAGTGACTACTTCCGTTCTCATCTGCGAAACGGCCCAACTGTTGTCACAACCTTTCTTCTTATCATCCAAACCCAACATATCAAACAAGTCGTCGCTTCCAAGCGAGCGTTTGGAACTGATGTCTTCACATTGGATTTGTTGCTCTGCTGCGTCCACATTAGACATACAAGAGAAGTTTTGATTCAGCCATGCATCTGGATTTGAAGGTACTGCAACTTCCCCAGTAGTTAGAAAACCCATTGTATTTTGCCATCCTCCTTCATTTCTATCTCTCAGATTTGCTTGCTTGATCTGTTCATCCATGAGATTACAAGGAGCTTCTTCAACCATTTGATCATCTCGATGATCTGATGATCCAGTGGTGTTGAAGTGTGGTTCGCTATTTTCAGCTACGAAAGCCGGTGATTGAAGGATCTTGTGTCCTTGAGAAGGTATTATCCGGGACACTGGGACTCCAATAAAATCAGCAGCAGGTTCATATGTTCTGTAATTTTCAGATAAGAGAGCTCCGGGAACGCATCCTAGTTGCAGGATAAGACCCTTCACGTCATTCACAAACCCCAAGTTCTCCATAATCTGAACACAAAACAGTTTACAATTTAGTTAAGAACAAGAATCTCCCTTTACATAGCAATGTAACTTGTAATAATTCAAGCATAAAGCATCTGACAAACTAAATTGCCAAAACTTACAGGCAGAGAGGAACCGAGTTGAACAACACCGTGAGGAACAACCGGAAAAACTGCAACAGTCTGAAGATCGAACAAGCAAGCACAAACTTCTGATTAGCTTGAACATGTATATACTCAATTAGGATATTTAAATTAGGGGAGAAATTATCACACCTGAATACCAGCAGAGAATTGGAGAAGCATCTCATTTATAACCTCAGGTGGATGAACATCGCGGTTGAAACTGTTTGCTAGAATCCATTGATGATGTCCAGTAAATGCAGCTCGGCCAACTAACCTGAAATCCAGATTATTTATAATCCTATGTGAGCTATGCATATAACAAAACCTTAACACTTCATAAGAATGCAATAAAAGCGCAGGACACAGATACAAACCCTTCGCCGACCAAAATGATTCGATTGTTCAACATCATTCTGTTTGTAAGCAATTGAACTTTCTCATTCCCTTGTGTATCAACACCAAGTCCAGAAAGTCTTTGCGGATGTGAACTCGATGCGGTTTCATTGTAGCATTCCTCCCAAATCAATAAGCTGCACAAAAAAGAAGGAAGAAATGAAACCACATACTAAATGATAATGGAAAATAAGGAATACACACGACAAAAAGATCCAACAATGGTGAAGTTAGAATACCAGAAAAAGACGATTACAAAAGATTTTGAGCTAAACAAAGACAAAACGAACAAGACAAGAAAAAAAAGTTGAAATGACATGAAAGTTAAGAACTTCTTTAAGACAATTCATAAAACACATAACCAAAGAAAAGGATATGGTTTTTGCGACAAAACAACTACAAACCGAAAGATTCTTTAAGACAAACAAGTCAAACCAAACACAAAACTCCAAGAAGTCAGGAAAACAGAGATAAATAATTTTAGTCATCCTCGAGATCTGAGTTAAAACCCTTATCAAAAATTCCCAAACTTTAAACTAACAAACAAGTCTCAAAAACTGACTGAATAAAGTTTCAATTAAACTTTTGGTACACCTAAGAGACAGAAAAATATAAGCTAAAATACCCAAAAAACAGATATCAATTTTAAGAATAATTAAGATGATGAAAGTGGTACCTAGAATTTTGACAGCCAATCTTCCAGAAAACAGCATAAGACCATCGATTATTAACACACATAGACCTCAACGCTTCTCTTAACAAAACTCCCATAGCTTCTCTTCTCTCTTCTTCAAGCTCCAACAAGAACGATCTTTTCACTTGCAACAGTGCAATTTCAAACTGCCCAGAAACAAAAAATCAATTCTTTAACTTCAAAAAAAAAAACTTTGAACAAATCTCTAACAAACGATAAAAACCCAATATTACATTCTTTAAGAAGATTGAGGAAAATGGATTGAACAAAGACTAACTTCCACGGCAAGATCCTCTTCCAGCTTGTTTTGTTCTTAGTCCTCCACTTTGTTTCCTTTCAGGATCTAAACTAAAAGCGATCATACTCCAACATGCCATTACTTCCGGTAATAAAGAAGGAAGAAAAAAACTCAAAACACCCAGAAAAAGAAAACGAAAACTTGATTTATCTACTTCACAAGATGCTCCAAGCTTCAAGCTTTAAGATTCCAGTAATACCATCCATTGATACAGCTTCAAGAATCAAGATGAAGAAATCAAATGAAGCTTACTTTTTCTTTGTTTCTCTCTTTTTTTTTTGTGTGTGCTTGCTTTATTATTGTTTCTTTCTCTGCTTGTTGGTAAAAAAAAAAGATTGAAAATGGAGGAAAAGGTACTGTCTTATTAAAAAAAAACAAAGAAGACGATGAATTCGAGAAAGGGTATTGATTTTTAGTAGAAATTACAGGATTGTGCCACTGAGTGGGGTAGTCGAAGTCTTTTGTCTTTTTCCAATGGTGGTAGACGAATAATTTATTATTTTCTTTTTCGTGAGGTAATATCCTAAAAGTTTTGTTTTTAAATAAGAAACTAAAGAGATAAAGAAAAAAAGTGTACCCTCGGAGAAAAATTAAAAGACGTTCCCAAATAGTATTTTAATAACGGCAAAACTTTAGAATTTAGAGGATTTTTAGTATTATGGGTTGTTGCCAATAAATAAAAGAGACTTTTTTTTTTCTGTTATTGCTTCCCGTACACACAAATAACAAATTCACATAAGTTCAAAGTGTTTTGTTTTATATATGGATTATTTTAATATCACTTCAAACATTTTTTTAAAAGATCATTAAAACACTCTTTAATACAATATCAAGTAATTACCAGTTAAATATTTTAGATCAACACTCTACTTTAGTTATAAAAACTAAGTGAATACCCGCACATATGCACGTGTTTTATTTCATTCGCTTTTGTTTAAAGTTTTCATTCATATATTGTTGTGAAAGAGAATGTGTTTTGTTTAATAAATCTAAACTTGTTTATTGTGTGAAAACATTTGAAAGTGGGAGATAGATATATTAGATAAGAAAAAATGCTCAATCTAATAAACTATTTTAAAAAATTTGTAAATTAAATTTTATCAAATTTTATTTTAATTTTTAACGTATTAGTTTTTTTATTCGTCATACCGGTTGCAATTTTTTTTAACTCGTTATTTCATATATGAGAATAGTTACGTATGTGACTTCGAATTCTCTTTGAAAACTCAAAACCCTTTTAAATATGAGTAGTTTGTATTCTTACCATTTCAGAAAATATAACTCTAAACATAGTTTCGTCCAAACAATATTAGCGTTGAACTTCTTTGTCTTCTAATCTTAATTCATGAGTTCTTTTGTAAAACATATAGCATCAACAAATTTAAATCTTCATGCTCTTTTTTTTTGTTTCTATGAAAACACTTAAAGTAAAAAAGATCAGGTTTATAACATACGATGTCAAAAAAAATCATTATAAGAAAGACTATACAAGATACATATATTCCAACTCTTAATATCAATCAACAATTTAGCGGAGGTAACTGATGAACATTATTTTCATTTACTACAAAATATATAGTAGATCTTCCCAAATTATTTTTATAAACATATATCTATGTTTGAGCAAGTGTAAGTGTATCGCATTGTAAATGTAACGCATGACGAGATCGATGCTTGAGCAAGGCAATGAGAGAGGGAGGAGAGAGGGAGGAGAGAGGGAGGAGAGAGATCAAATATATCAAATGATATGTAATTAATTTAAAAAAATAAAAAAAATTTGAAAACATTTAAGTGTTGAATTAATAAATTCCTAAAATATGAGAATGTTGGTCTTCATAGAAGATGAATCTCCAGAAAACATTTATTTTCCTCTACTATATAAAAATTTTAGATATCATTTTGGAGTCATTTTTTTTTTTTAAATACTTTAAAGTAGACAACCGTTCAGACACTAAAATCTCAAAAAAAAAATTATATATTTTCTAAATTTTCCAAAAAACATTGTTTTACTTAGTACTTTTTACTATGAGCTATAAAAACTGACGAAATTTGGTTCGAAATTTTTGGATTTTTTAGTTTTTGGATTTAAAAAAATATTCCAACAAGAAATAATATGTTCTCGGTGCGGATTTTGGTTTAGTCCATAAAAAAAAAAAAAAAAATTTTTAACAATTGAAATCTAGTTCTAACAGCCTCTCAATTAATGTGTTTCAAAATAATATCATTTTTCTTAATGTGTTCCAAGCTATTAAGATATCGCAAACATGTAATTTATTATATTTGGCCAGACAATTGTTATGTGACAGACCAATCTAACCTATGACTATAATCCAAAATTATAAACCTATGAAGAGTAAATAACTATAAATACACCCTCAATTTCACCTAATTTAAATTACAAGTGGTGCTAACTGATTTGTCTAAATGATATTTAATCCAAATAGCAACCACCACTTGCTTTTTTGTGGTAAAGAGTAAAGACTATGCAGCATGTTATTCTTTTATAGAAAATCATCTAGTATCATTTATCATTTATTTTAAACTCGATAGAAATTTTCGTCTTTTTTTAACACTAGATAAGATCGAAGACCTTCCACTCAAAGTATAGAGTCTCTCACACTAGCATTGTGTGGGACACCAACAATATAAAAAAAACAGCATTCATTCTACAATCACAAGAAGTAGAATTTTCATGGGAATGAGAATTTATCCGATATTAACAACTCAACTCACAATACATAGATAAAAAGCTAAACAATATATATTCAGATGAATCTTGGGCTTGAACATCTCTCCCGAAGTGCTTTTGTGCTAGTTGTACAAAAACTAAACGCTTAAGGTTTAAAATATACATACACATCATAAAGCATGGTTAGACATAATCCACAAGCCTCTCAAGATTGTACAAACAGATAAGATCATTGCTTTGACTACGTTAAACCTGTTAGGTGCACCTTCACGTATATCGTGTGACATCTATCTAATACGAAATCTAATAGTCTAATACAAATTCGAGAAAAGTAAAATCTACCAAGCGGTTCTTGGTCTAGTAGCTTTTTTGGAAGAGACCAAGAACACTAACAAATAGGTCATGGGTTTAAGTTCACTTGAGAAGAAGAGTATTTCCAAAGGGAGTAAACTAAAAGTTGACTAGGGACCCGTGGAGATTAGAGTTTATGTCAAAACTCACGGTTATAAAAAAAATGAAATGGTAAAATATATCTATACATCCACTTTTACACTGAACATCACAATATTTTGACCACTATCATAAGAAAAGGATTATATGCTTTGAGCTTTGGGAGACCTTTACAAGGCACCACACCAATTTCATAAATAATTTTGATAGTTTTAACCAATATTGCATGTTTATTATGGTCAACATGTTGACCCTATGAAAAAATATTTAATAATGTGATTGCTACAAAAGGATAATGAAGACATCACACGAAATTAGACCGTAGATAGCTTCTTATTGTTTAGTTATACCACATTTTAGTTTTTTAATAAAATTCCAAATGAATGAAATTTCCTAGTGTAGAAATATATCAATTCTGCTCATGATCTATGAAACCAACAAAAATAAAAACTAGTTCACATGTCATCAATCACAATCAAATTATCGGTATAGTCTATTAGTAGACCGGTCTACAAAATCCTTGTTTTTTTTTCTTAACTTAGAATATACTGATTTTTAAGTTCAGTTATCATAGTTATCAAAAATAAATAAATAAATAAATAAATATTAGTCTACCCAAAATTCCTGTACTATTAGTTATTGACAAATCATATGAATGAATGATATGTATACAGCACATTAGCACATAATCATCTGTAGCAACATGTATTGCCATGTGGTGCTATTATCGCCCATGGTCAGATGAAGGCAAACGAACAAAAACTCAAACTTTAAGCTTTTGTAACATTGATTTTTCTCTTCTTCTTTCTTTTCACAAAACATTTACTGAAAATTTGCTTGGTCCATGTTTGGAAAAACGATCAATTCCCCATGAATTTAGTTGCTTTGGTGAAAACACTCCCAATACTTTGTTCCGTACCTAAAACCATATGAACTAACATTAATTTTGAAATTCATACATGAACAAAACAAATCAGGCATAAACCCACAAATCTTTAAACAGTGTTACTATTCAGTCAAGTGTGTGATGAATAGGACGCTACGTCATGAGTGATTAGGATGTCACGTCATCAGATCGTGCTGACTAGGCGCCACATCATCAGTCTATAAAATTAAAAAATAAAAAAAAAATCATTTAAAAAAATATATATGAAAATATTAAAATTAGAACTAGTATTAAAAAAATTATATTTTCTAAAAAAAATCCAAAAACTTCCAAAAAAATCTATAATATTTCAAAATTTATTTTAAAAAATCCAAAAAAATTCTAAAATTCTAAAAAAATTATTAAAATACTAAAACTAAAAATTTATCATTTAAAAAAAATATTAAAATTTATAAGAAAGAATTTGGAGTATGGATAAACTTCATGGATGATTTTCCATCTAACATCATACAATAGTAATGTATATGAGTGAATTTAATATTCATAATGATAATTCATTCAACAAAACATGTGTTAATTGATCATGATTAACCGTTAAACTAAGTAATATTTTCAGATTAACGGTTAAGATTATAAATTTAAAATTTATGTTTGTTTTACCTCTTTTCCGAGTGATCCGCAATTGGTCATTAAAACTTAATAGAATGGACGGTTAGATAAGGTTTCACAATTGGTCACCAAACTTTCTACGTTAAAGGTTTATTGTGGGAGTAAAAAAGTGTCCAGGTTTAAACTGGAAGTGGCTGCCACCTTTAAGATCGAGTCTACTAGCATTTTACTATATCAAGGCAATATCAAGACAATATCATCATTATCTCTTATGAATATGCAAATACAATGTTAAATGCTAATAGACTCGGTCTTAAAGGTGCAAATACACATGTTTTGGATTTTTTAAAATAATTTTTGAAATATTATAGATTTTTTTGGATTTGTTTTAGACAATATAATTTTCTTAATACTAGTTTTAATTTTAATATTTTTATATGTTTTTAAATTAAAAAATTGATTTTTTTCGATTTTTTATATTTTTTATACACTGATGACGTGACACCTAGTCAGCATGATCTGATGATGTGATGTCCTAGTCACTCATGACGTGGCATCCTAGTCAGCACACACTTAACGGTAGAGTAACACTGTTTAACGATTTGTGGGTTTGGGCCGGATTTGTTTTGTTCATGTATGAATTTCAAAATTAATGTTAATTAATGTGGTTTTAGGCACGAAAGAAAATATTGAAAGTATTTTTACCAAAACAACTAAGTTCATGAGAGAATTAACTGTTTTCGAGTCTATTGGAAAAACATTTGCTATATACCAAATGAATATAGACATATCCTTAGTAGCTTAGATGGTACATAAACTATATGTGGTAATAAAGTAAATATTTTGTGGTAGGTTGCAACTTTCGAGTGAAAAAGAAAAAGTTTAATTTCATTTGTCAATAATAACAAGATGAGAAATTGGAAGAAACCCAACTAAAATAAAATAAAAAGGTATTTTAATTAGGTGTCTCGTAAACAGTCGAGATGGAATTAGTGGTTGTTGGTGTCTTGATGATGTCACCGGTGACAATTTGCCATATAATCTCTGAATATTTCACAGAAGTGGCAGTGCCTTTTTTACTCTCACAGAGGACCCCTAAGACAATAGAGGTCCAAACTAAATTCTCCTTTCAATTACATTCACTGAATATATATATATATATATATATATATATTTTTGGGCTTAAACATTCACTTGAGAGTAATTCATTACAAATAATATAGAGCAAAATTAAGAATAATGTTATAGTACTGTTTTTAGAATTTTCTTCATTTCACTCCTATTTTGTTTTCCTCAAAATAGGGATATAATTATAAAATAAAGGTAATGTTACCATTTAAAAAAATATTTCTATATAACACAATTGTTAATACTAGATTAATACCCGCGCTACGCTGCGAGAATTTGTTTAATTAATTAATTTATATTATTTATTTTATATTTATTAATTTAAAATATTTTTGTTTGTTTTAAACAAAAAATATTAAAAACAAATACATGCACACATTATTATTCTTGTAATCAAAACATCTTAAAATTAATCTTTCAGGTATTGACCTCTCTAAACAACAAAATCGCCAGTTCAATTTTCTGTTTTTAATTTATTCATGTCATTCTTTGTTGTATCTCAATTTCTCTGGAAATAATATCTTAAGAGTTATATTGAATCTCTCATCAATTGTAACATCAAAATCTTGAATCTTTTTTACAATAACTTTGATGAGAAAATTTTGAAATCTTTATGTGAAATTAAATTCTAACAAATTTTGGACATTTCTCATAACGACTCACATATTGGATCACACTTGAGTTTGGAGACGTTTTCCATTCATTACAATTTTTTTGACTCTTACAACAATCTAGTTGGTGTAACCTCCGAGTCGTTGTGTTCTTTATTTTTGCTACAAAATCTTAGTATTTCCAAATAACAACATCTTTGGTCAATTCCTAAATATTATTCTCTTGAATTTTGAATATCTTCAAATTTTGTTTCTCACATCTAAAATGTTTTCAACATTAATATTTGCTTATAAGAGTTTGAGACACCAAATTCAGCTCGACATAGTTCAACTTTATTTATTTTGTATTTACGAATTTAATATATTTTATTTTTATATAAAAAAATTATTTTAAACAAAAAATATACAAAAAAGAAATACACCATAAATTTGTATACTTATAATCAAACATCTCCGAAATTGATATATCTGGTAGTTGCCTCTTTGAAATCATTTTTCCTTGATTTTACCTCTCTTGTTTCTCTCTTTATTCTTAATCTCTCTGCAAATTTATTTGTTTTGAACTCAACATTCTCTTTTCTTCTTCTCTTGAGCTTAAATCAACTTAAAATATTTTCTTCTGCTTAATCGAAATCATAAATGAAATTTTCTTTCCAAAATACTGAAATCATATTTTCACTACTCTATCTTACAATAACTTTATCAAAAAGTTACCAAAATAATATTTTCTTAGGAACAAAAAACTCTAAAACCTTGGTATTTATTACAACAATATCGCCAGCTCAATCTCTAGTTAAATATATTTCTCTATTCCTGTGATTTTTTGTCGTATCTTAATTTTTTTGGGAACGGTATCTCCAGATTTATCTTAACTCAATCTTAATTTATTTCTAGTTAAATATATTTCTCTATTCCTGTGATTTTTTGTCGTATCTTAATTTTTTTGGGAACGGTATCTCCAGATTTATCTTAACTCTCTCATCAACTATACCGACATAAAAATTGAATTTTTTTTTTACAATAACTTTTATGGTCAAATTCTTAATTTTTTGTGGAATAAAAAATTAATCTTAACTCTATTCCTGTGATTTTTTGTCGTATCTTAATTTTTCTGGGAACGGTATCTCCAGATTTATCTTAACTCAATCTTAATTTATTTCTAGTTAAATATATTTCTCTATTCCTGTGATTTTTTGTCGTATCTTAATTTTTCTGGGAACGGTATCTCCAGATTTATCTTAACTCTCTCATCAACTATACCGACATAAAAATTGAATCTTTTTTTTTACAATAACTTTTATGGTCAAATTCTTAATTTTTTGTGGAATAAAATTGTAACAAAATTTAGATCTTTCACATAATCGACTCACATATTAGATCTCACTCGAGCTTGGAAACTTTTGTCGGTCATTAAAAATCTTTAAATTTCCTACAACAATCTAACTGGTGTGATCTTTGAGTCGTTATCTTCTTTATCTTTGCTAAAAAAATTTTAGTATTCCAAACAACATCTTTGATCGATTCCCAAAGAGTATCATCTTAAGTTTGAGATCTTTTCAAATCTTGCTTCTCACCAACAATCTCGCATTCGTAGAGTTTCCAACTTTAATTAATATTTGCTTGTAAGAGTTTGACATACTAATTCCAAGTCGAACTAATACTTTCGCGTGATTTCAACAGATTTATGTTCTAAACAGTTTCTCCAAAGGAGATAAAAATCCGCTCTATACTGCATATATTTACAAATAATATTTTTATAATAATTATTTTCAAATATTTGCATTGATTCAATGTTAAATTTGTATATATAATATATATTTTTTAATTTATATGACTTAGTTTGAATTTTAAATACACTCTATTAAAAAAAAATTGGCTAATTAAATCTAACACACTCTATTAATTTTTTAAACATCAAATAAATCTCAAATCTAGATAACTTATTTTAAATTATATATATATTTTTTAAATTTATATATAACTTATTTTGAATTTTAGATACACTCTATTAAAAAAATCGGCTAATTAAATCCAACACACTCTATTATTGTTTTTAAAATATCAAATAAATCTTAAATCTAGATAAATAATATTAATAAGCTATATTTTATGAGTTTATATATAACTTATTTTAAATTATATATACATATTTTAATTTATATATGATTTAGTTTAAATTTTAGATACACTCTACTAAAAAAATCGAGTAATTAAATCCAATACTCTCTCTATTATACACTTTATTATTATTTTAAAAACATTAGATAAACCTACAATCTAGATAAATAATATTAATAAGCTATTTGTATTAGTCTATATATAACTTATTTTAAATTATATTAAAATTAGTTGGCTTATTTTAATTAAATATACCCGATTATTGTTCTAAAAGTATTAAAACTTCGAATATAGCTATTTCAAATATTAAATATTCAATAAAATTATTTTTACATTGTTTATAAAATTGGAGAACTAAAAAAGATGATGTGGCAAATGAAATATGATGTGTATTAAATGAAATGTTTTAATTGGTTACTTGTTTTAAATGATGTGTCAGATGGAGGAAGCTTGAAAAAACTGATGTGTCATCACCAGGAAAAACACAAGTCTTTTTATTGTATTGATTATAAAATATAAATTGCATGTGGTGGTCGGGTGTTTGAGGATTCGAGTCTTAGGATGTAAACTTTCAGAGTATATACACTAAACCGATTAATTAAATATGTAAACCAGGTTTATAACCCATTATATAGCAGCTGATTAAACATGTAGAAATTGATTGTTATACAAATTAATAGAAAGAGAATTGAGAGTGATCTTTTGAAGACAATGAACATCCGCACTACATATCAACCGGTAGATGTGTTTACTAAAGCTCTCTACTCTATCTCATTCAATGATCTTATTAGCTAGATGAGCTTAATCTCTATCTTTGGTTCATCTTGAGAGGAAATTTGAGAATATATTCACTAAAACGATTAATTAAATGTGTAAACTGGCTTTAAAACCTGCTATATAAGTCAGAAGATTATAACAAACTTATTTACCAGAATAATAATAAACTTTACTCTTTTCAAAAATCGTTTTGTAGCTGAAATAAAATTCTCGGAATACCATATTCAATTCAATTTTAAATAAAAATAGATGTGCATATGACCATTTAAACTCTTAATTTCGTCTAAATGATTTATCTGATAGTATGTTGAACTGCCGAAATTTCTTGTCAAGAAAAATGTTCATCTTTAGATTGGTCGAGCTTGACCTTGAAACATGCATTTATATATAGGTGAGTGTTATATTAGATGTATAAAATTGCTAAATATATAGAAAAATTAAAAGAAGCTTATATGACCATGTTGGTTGATAATCGTATGTTTATATAGTATATTCGGTTATTTTCAGTCAAAATGTAAAATATTTGGTTATCTTTCGTATTACGAAGTGGACACAAGTATTCAAGAAAAAACTATATATGAGATATTAAACATTCGATACTGAGGTAATAATTTATAGAGAAATGATAAAATATACCGACATGTATAGGAATGATAGAATGAGAATGTTGGAGGAAGAATGCCACGTGGGTAGAGTGGGTAGGGTAGAGTGGGTAATAGAGTGCGAATAATGAAGAATGATGAGAGCCTTTAATTTGCTTTGTTTCATTTCAAAATTCAATTCTCATTTTTCTCTTCGTCTTCTTCAATCGTATTTGTATATGAATATCACCTATAATAATATCTAAAATCATTTGAGGTGTCATTTAGAAAATCTAAACTAAACTTCAACATATTTTCAAAAGGTAAATAAAAAGTTCAAAATTGTAACGTTGAATTGTAAATGAAAATAAAACACAATCAGTTTAGCGCTTAGTTCAGCTACTATATTTCTCATTCTTATATATATATATATATAGCATGTAGCATCGCATTCTATCTTTGTACTGAAGATCCTAACCATATAAACAAGTTTTCAATCAAATTTATCACAAAATCATGCTAAAAATAATATATTAAAAAATAGTTGACAAAAAAACAAAAAAAATATATTAAAAATAGGATAAAAATGAGAATAAAAATGAAAGAAATCAACACTTCTAAAGTTATCATTGCATCTTGACATCTTGTTAAACATAGTATTTTGTCGAATTTATGGCAGATTAAGTAAATATTGTCTTTGAAAAAAAAAAAAGGGAAGCGAATATTGTTTTGAAATTTCCGCAAGACGAATCCATGTAAAAAACAAAATGGGCATGTCTGGTCTAGAGTCTAGACACCACAATACAAAACCGTTTCATATATGTTCACGCATCTTGGTATCAAGAATACAATATTCAAAACAAAATTTGAATACGATGTTAAATATTGTTGGAAGTAATCAAGTTTTCATATTCATTTTATTAAGTTTATAAAAGTCATAGTAGTATTAACATATAAATTATTCATATCACTTATAAGATACGAATAATATAAGTAACTACTAAACAGTTACTTATTTGTGTCTCTATATTGGGGTGTCTATTAGAGATGCAACCCTTAGTCCAAAGTGTGTCATGTAAACCTATAAATACAGTTTGTCTATCTAATAAAAGTATATAGTTTTTGTTTTACAAAATCAGAGCAAGATTGAAAGATATAATACATTGAGTGTTCAACAAGAAATACAAAAGAGAGAAAGACAAAACAGAGTAAAATCTGTGTTGTCCGATCCTTAAAGTTTAATAACTTTGAGAGTTCAAAGTTCTACATGGTATCAGAGCTATGGAGACAACAATGCAGCAAGTTATTCCGATCTTCCATGGTGAATCATATGGTTTCTGGAAAATCAAGATGGTTACCATTTTGAAGACACGAAAGTTATGGGAAATTGTCGAAAATGGAATCACTGCAACTTCATCTTCTGAAAGCACACCGGCATCGATCAAAGAGAGAGAAGATCAATCGATAAAAGATATGATGGCCCTCCAAATTCTTCAAAGTGCAGTCTCAGAATCTATATTTCCGAGAATTGCTCCCGCATCAACCGCTAGAGAGGCTTGGAACGCTTTGGAAATGGAATTTCAAGGAAGTTCACAAGTAAAGATTAATAATCTTTAGATCTTAAGAAGAGAATATGAGAATCTGAAAATGGAGGAAGGTGAAACCATAAATGATTTCACAACTAAGTTGATTAATCTGAGTAATCAACTAAGAGTTCATGGAGAAGAGAAGTCTGATTACCAAATGGTTCAAAAGGTACTTATCTCCTTACCACAACAGTTCAATAGCATTGTTGGGTACTTGAACAAACAAAAGATCTATCAACTCTCTCAGTCACAAAGTTGATAGGTACGCTAAAGGCGCATGAGAGGCGCTTAAATCTCCGAGAAGATCGTATCAATGAGGGTGCATTTTATGGAGAAAAGCTTGGTTCAAAAGGAGAAAACAAGCAAAATAAAAAACGTCATGAGAAGACCAACAAGTGGTGTGGCGTGTGCAAGAAGAACAATCACAATGAGGTAGATTGTTTCAGAAAGAAGAATGAAGTTGTTTCACAAAAGAGTGCAAACAATGAGAGGAAATGCTATGTGTGCGACAAGCCAGGGCACATAGCCAGAGATTGTAGACTTAGAAAAGGTGAAAGAGCACATCTAAGTCTTGAAGAATCAGAAGATGAAAATGAAGATGAGTGTCATATGCTCTTTAGTGCTGTTGAAGAAGAAGAGATCTCAACAATCGGAGAAGAAACATGGTTGATAGATATCGGATGTACTAATCATATGTCTAAAGATGCAAGACACTTCATTACCTTGGATCGTAGCAAGGAGATTACCATACGGATTGGAAACGGTGATAAAATTGTGTCAAAGGGTAAAGGAGATATAAGAGTTTCTACAAATAAAGGAGATCATGTCATCAAAAATGTACTCTATGTACCCAAACTAGCAAGAAATTTGCTTAGTGTTTCTTAAATGATATCCAATGGATATCGAGTCATCTTTGAAGACAAAAAATATGTGATTCAAGATTCAAAAGGGAGAAAGATCGTGGACATCAAAATGGAAGATAGGAGCTTTCCAATTCATTAGAAAAAATCAAGTGAAGAAGCGTGTGTCGTTTTCGAAGGAAAAGAAGAACAAACAAATCTTTGGCACAAGCGTTTTGGTCATGTAAATTATGACAAGATGGAGTCAATGCAAACGCTAAAAATTGTAGAAGACCTTCCAATGTTTGAAGTAATGAGAGGCATATGTGAGTCGTGTGAGATGGGAAAACAATCAAGGAGAAGTTTCCCAAAGAGATCTCAAAGCAATACGAGCAAAACTTTGGACCTTATTCATTCGGACGTTTGTGGTCCAATGCAAACGGAATCAATAAATGGGAGCAAGTACTTTCTCACATTTATTGATGATTTTTCAAGAATGACATGGGTGTATTTCTTGAAAAGTAAAAGTGAAGTGATCACAAAGTTCAAGCAATTCAAGCTTTATGTGGAAAACCAATCGGAGAATCGAATCAAGAGACTTAGAACGGATGGAGATGGTGAATTTATATCAAAAGAATTTATCAAAATATGTCAAGAGAGTGGCATTCATCACGAGGTAACGACCCCTTATTCTCCACAACAAAATGGTGTTGCAGAAAGGCGAAATCGAACACTAGTGAAGATGTCTAGATCAATGCTTGAAGAGAAGAAGTTAGCAAAAAACTTTTGGGCTGAAGCTATCGCAACATCAACTTATTTGCAAAACAGATTACCATCAAATTCATTAGAGAAAGGAGTGACACCATTAGAGATTTGGAGTGGAAAGAAACCAAGTGTTAATCACTTTAAAATTTTTGGGTGTGTATGCTACATACACGTACCGGATGAGAAGAGAAGAAAGCTTGACACTAAAGCCAAAAAAGGAATATCTGTCGGCTACAGCAACGAATCAAAGGGCTATAGAGTGTTCTTGCTAAATGAAGAGAAGGTCGAAGTATCAAGAGATGTGACATTTGACGAGAAGAAAACATGGAGCCGTGATGACAGAGGAGAAAAGAAATCGATTATATCACTAGTCAATATCAACTTACAAGGACAAGAAGGAGAAAATGATCTAAACGCTCAGATAGATCAAGTAAGTAATGCATTCAATCAACTTCAAATTTCAAACAGAAGATTTCAAAACTCAAATGAAGAAGGAGAAGAATCTGTTGGTCCACGAGGTTTCCGATCAATCAATGATCTAACAAATCAAACAAATGAAGTTGAAGGAGAGGCACTCATACATGAAATGTGTCTTATGATGGCTGAAGAACCACAAGCGTTGGAGGAAGCAATGAAAGATGAAAAGTGGATAGAAGCCATGAGAGAAGAGATACATATGATAGAGAAGAACAAAACATGGCAAGTTGTGGCGAGACCAAGAGATAAAAACATTATTAGTGTCAAATGGATCTTTCGTTTGAAAACTAATGCAAATGGAGAGAAAATCAAACACAAAGCAAGATTGGTGGCTAGAGGATTCACACAAGAGTATGGTGTGGATTATCTTGAAACGTTTGCACCGGTTTCAAGATATGATACAATAAGAACAATGATGGCGATTGCGGCTCAAAACAAATGGAAACTCTTCCAAATGGATGTGAAGTCAGCATTCTTAAATGGAGATTTGGAAGAAGAAATCTATGTAGAACAACCGCCAGGATTCATAGAAGAAGGAGAAGAAGGAAAAGTTCTAAAACCTTACAAGGCGCTCTATGGCTTAAAACAAGCTCCTAGAGCATGGTATGGGCGTATTGATGGATACTTTATCAAGAATGGCTTTGAGAGAAGCATCAATGATGTATGTGAAAAAGACATTGAAGGAGATATTGGTGGTTAGCCTGTATGTTGATGACATCATAGTTACCGGAAGTAACATAAAAGAGATTGAAAGATTCAAGGAGGAGATGAAAAATGAGTTTGAGATGACAGACTTAGGAGAACTAAGTTACTTTCTTGGCATGGAAGTGATCCAAAACGAAGAAGGCATATTTTTATCACAAGAGAACTATGCGAAGAAGCTCTTGAAAAAATTTGGAATGCAAGATTGCAAGAATTTATCAACACATTTAACTCCTCACGGCAAAAGAAAGGAAGTATTGAATGAGAAGCTTGAAGACGTTACAAAGTACAGAAGCATGATTGGAGGATTATTATATCTTTGTGCTTCAAGACCAGATATCATGTATGCAAGTTCTTACTTGTCTCGTTACATGACATCTCCGTCAATGCAAAATCTTCAAATGGCCAAACGAGTTCTCAGATATATCAAAGGGACTTTGACATATGGGATTCAATTCAAACGAGTAGAAGAACCAGAGTTGGTTAGATTTTCTGATAGTGATTGGGGTGGTTCAGTTGAAGACAAGAAGAGCACAAGCGGCTATGTTTTTACAATTGGATCGGGTGCATGCTATTGGAACTCAAACAAGCAGAAAACGGTTGCTCAATCAAAGGCCGAGGCTGAGTACATTGCACTTTGCTCCGCAGCAAACCAAGCAATATGGTTACAAAGACTAGTGAATGAGATCGAATTCAATACTGAAAAAGGCATAAGGATTCTATGTGATAACAAATCTGCGATTGCCATAGGGAAGAATCCAATTCAACATTGTTGAACAAAGCACATCGACATCAAGTATCATTTCGTACGAGAAGCTGAGCAAGAAGGGAAAATCAACCCTTAGTCCAAAGTGTGTCATGTAAACCTATAAATACAGTTTGTCTATCTAATAAAAGTATATAGTTTTTGTTTTACAAAATCAGAGCAAGATTGAAAGATATAATACATTGAGTGTTCAACAAGAAATACAAAAGAGAGAAAGACAAAACAGAGTAAAATCTGTGTTGTCCGATCCTTAATAACTTTGAGAGTTCAAAGTTCTACAAATATTCTAGAATATTTTGTTTTTGACCATTGAAAGTTTTATTATTGTTTAGAGCATCTCTAATGTATTGCACTATTTTTTATTTTAAAATAGAGTTACTCTAAAATAGAGTTACTCTAAAATAGAGTTCAATTTCTCTCTAATGTATTACTCTATTTTCTACTCTAAAAAAATATTCTAAGTATATTCTTATTTTCTATTTTGATACTAATTGCTAAATAATACACTTTATTTATAAAATTTAAAAATTAACTCATTAAATCAGTAATTTTCATTGTTTTAAATTTATATTATGTATTTTAATTTCAGTTTTTAATATTTTTTATTATTATTTATTATCAGTTTATGGTTTTTATGTCAAAGTATTTTATATTAAAAAAGATATTATAAGATTCTGAAATTTTGTTTGTTAAATAAATTATTATAGTTCTTAAAATAAAATAACTTAAAATTATAGGGACTAGTTTATAAATAAAAAAATTCAACTTTAAAATACACTAGAAAATAGGATTACTATACATTTGGAATAAAAAATAGGTTTACACTATTTTTGTGTTAAAAATAGAGTAGGGTTGGAGCAGAATTTACTCTAAAATAGAGTTTGGTGTAGGATTTAGAGTGACGTTGGAGATGCCCTTATAAATACAATGTATAGCGGTATAGCCGTTAAACCAAGTGATCAAACAATTACGCTTTATTTTTTTGTTTGGAAATTAATGCCTTTAGCTTCTAGATGTTTTTATTTGCTTCATCTAATATGTTAGATTCGAATTTACACCTAAATTTTTGTCATTCTTAAGGTGAAATAGCTGAAGATTAGTTTTTTTTTTTTTCAAATTTTCCTCTTGAAACTGCTTTTAGTTTTATCCTGATTTTATTATAAAAGAGTTAAACATTTGACTATGTTGTTTAGTGTATTGCTTTGACCCTACATATAGATTTTTTGAGAAGACATACTTCTATTGTTTTCTTGTTTGTTATATTGTTTGTTCTACTAAAAAAGTATGTTTGTCCAAGTTTCCATGCAAGAAGTTGTCTTCCATCATAAAATATGTTCTTTCGAGTTTTCATGTAATTTTTTTTTGTCTTTTTATGATATGTATGTGAATATCATAATCTGCTAATTAAAGAGTTTGTAGAATATACAAAAAAATTAATATAAGTCATTTCTTGCCCAACAAAAAATAAAAAAAGAATAAGAAAGAGCTAAAACAACAATGAACACATTGGGGTTGTTATTCATAGGTGAACTACCTTTGCATTTGGCCACCAATGTCTTTATGTGTTCTCCTAGCCAGAATAGAGTCTTTGATTTACCTGTTGCGTATCTTGACATTTTCTTAAGGAGATGAAGAGATACCTGAGTGTAATCTGTTGTTTCTTTCAAACCAAATGGCATAGAGGATGGTTTGACTTACTAGGCGTCGGAGAGGCCTCGTGAGATATTATCAGAAACTCCAAGGCATGCTAAAAAAGCAGTACAAGTGTGTGAAAGAGAAAAGGTATGTATCCCATCCTTTTAATTGCTAGGCTCCAAAGTTGTTTGGTTACTTCACATCTTAGAAAAATGTGTTCTATGTCTTCCACATATCTCCCACATAAACAACACATTGGCTGAATCTGGATTTCCTATTTAACCAATCTTAATCTAGTAGGTAAAATGTCTAGGTGAGTAATCCACATGTCGAAAGTGTGTCGAGGAGTAGTTCCTTTAAACCATACATTTTCAGTCTATGTTGGTGCTCCTTGCGTGGCCTTAAAGCTTCCCAAATCTTCTTTGTAGAGAATATTGTAGATCAACACCATCCACTCGCCACATAAATGAATCCATACCTGCATATTCCATCAATAAATGAATGATTGTCAATAAAATATGCAAGTGTTCAGTCTCCAATGATCTTGCCAGTCGCAAATTCCATCTCTTTGCTAAGCAAACCGAAGCAATGATAGTAGTTAAGGGAAACCCTGTTTGTCTAGGATCATCATTTCCGAAAATGTTAAATAAAGGACCAACCTCTAACCAAGAATCAAACTAAAAGCTAATTTTTCTCCCATTTCAGGTCCAAGATGAATGTTGTTTCTCATATGAACCCCACAGAAAACCACATTTCATTTTGTTGCTTCTCACCCAATTTACCCAATCAAACCACTAGCATATATCAACCAAACCAGCTTGAGGCATAGAGTTTTATTTCATGTGTGGAGATTTCTAAATCCTAATCCACCTTCCTTCTTAGGCAAACAGACAACCTCCAATGAAAATTTTGCATTTGAATTTGAAGTAATGTCTCCATTCCATAGAAACTTGGAGCATAACCCTTAAATCTTTTTTAAGCACCCCTAAGCAAAATAAAAGCTTATAACCAAAAGTTTATGGTGCTATAAATCAATGATGAGATCAATTGTTTCTGCCCCGCATATGAGAGTGCACGGGAGGACCGACTTGTGAACATGCATGCTTAAAATCTTATCAAGGAGAGGTTTGTAGTCTTACATATTTTCAGCTATCGATGTAAAAGAGGGAGGCCTAAATACCTTATTGGCATTGAATCTGAGTGGAAACTGAGGCTAGAAATACTAGCAGTTTCCACTGAGTTCAACCCTGTAGTGAACAAATCTGTCTTACTCCTATTCATCACAAGGCCTGATCATTTGGTAAATTCAGCGGTCACAACAGCAATGTTTCTCAAAAAACTCTCTTTACCATCAAAGAAAATCATGATATCATTGGCGAAAGCCAGATGAGTTACCTGGGGATCTGAAGCCACATGCTAGTATCCAATTCTCATGGTTTGATAATCTTTGTTTAGCATTTGAGAGAAGACTTTCACTGCTAACACAAACAAGTAGGGTGAGAGCGGGTCGCTTTGTCTTAAACCTTTGGTCCCCTTAAAATAACCACAGTTCACCATTGATGCAAACAAAGAAACTTGTTGTAGATATACACTCACTGATCATATTGATGAAACTTGGAGGGAAGCACATGGTCTGAAGGATGTTGAGAATGAAGTTCCAATTTACCGAGTCGAAAGCCTTTCTATGGTCCACTTTGAGCATTGTTTTATGTGAAATTTTATTGCAGTTGTAGCCTTTGACCAGTTCTGTAGTTAGGAGGACGTTCTCAAGTAGTAATCTTCCTAGAATGAACGCATATTGAGTGTTAGAGATGATACAAGGAAGAACTGACTTCAATCTTTTTGCAAGCAGCATGGAGGCAATCTTATAAATAGTCTTACAGCAAGGATATGCTGGAGTTCACTGACCCTTGTTGGATTTGACGTCTTAGGATCAAAGAGATGATGGTAGAATTCCACTGCTTCAAAATCTGGCATGTAGTGAAAAATTCAAAGATAGCTTTGATCATATCCTTACCAATAACTCGCCATAGATCAGCTAAAAAATCTACATGATAATCGTCTGATCCTGGTGCTTTACATTTAGGTAAGGCAAAAAACGCTTGCTGAATTTCTAAAGAAGTGAAAGGGGAGGATATGGTCTTAGTAATGGCAGGTGAACACCTATACAGGATGAATCCTGCAATTTCCTCAATAGAAGAAGAAGTGGAAAAAACCTGACCTCCAAATAGTGTTTCAAAATAATCCACAATATGAGTATTAAGGCTTTCCCTTAAGTCAAGAACATTTCCAGCAACATCTAGTAGGAAATGTATATGATTCTGAGATTGCCTTGTCTTGATAGCCCTGTGGAAAAATGTTGTATTTGAATCCCTTTAGCTGAACTTTTGATTGCTGCTCTAAGAAAGAGTTTTCAGCCCCTACTAAGAGAGACGACTTGTTGAATGATGCTTGAGAAGGAGTTGTAAAGAGGCAATTTTGACATACAAGAAGGTCATTGTATGCCCGTGACACTCGCTGTTCAATACCAGAATAATTATCCTTACTAAAATATCGTATAACACTCTTAAGCTCCTTCAGCTTTTTGAAAACTTTCAACATCTTGTTTCCTTCATACGTTAGAGAATTCCAACAACTTTCTATTAACGGTATAAATCCAGGGTTCTTGCTTAATTGACTCTGAAACTTAAAAAGCTTTTAAAGTTTTGGCTTCATTGTATATAAGAACAAGCAGGATGGAGTGTGATAAGAGATTCCCGATTCACCAAACACATCAATGGAATTAAGAAAAGTTTGAAGCCATATATCATTCACCGATATCCTTTATAACTTTTTCCCCACCACTCCAGTAACATGTTTGTTTGACCATGTATAAGTAGCTCCACAAAAAGGCAAATCTAATAAAGTTGATGATGAGATACAATGATTGACTGCTCTCATACCACTGTTTGATGAGAACTGATCCACAAAATAATGCTCAGCTGCATTTAAAACTTGGTTAAAGTCACCCAAAACTGTCCATGGGATAGAAGAAAGTTGTTGGGAGCAGGGTGAAGACTGAATCTCTGACCACAACAATTTCCTCATTTTCCTGCAGGTTCAAGCATAGGTGAATGAAATAGCAAACTCCTTTAAAAAAAAAAGCAGCTTTACAAGGCAAGAAATTAATTGCAAAGACTTCGAGATTACCGTGATTCTGACGGAGGGGTGCCACACAACCCAAATCTTACCCAAATCAGAGAATTCATAGTTGCTTTCAAAAAACCATCCCGGAAAGACTCTGTTTATAATATCAATAACGTTTTCAGAATAGACATGAGTATCAATAAGACTACCAAAAATACGCTGGTTAAGCTTCAACCACTTCATAAACCATCTTCTTTTGACCAAGTTATTAAACCCCCTTAGATTCCAGCAAAAACTATCCATTAAAAAGGGGTTAAGTTAGAGGTTTGAAGGGCTTCCTGCCCTCAAAAACTTCCTTTCATGTTTCTAAACTCTCTTAGAAACAACCTGAATAAATGTATCATTTAAAACATCTGGATTATCATCTTCTTATGACATGCTTTCATCACTTGAGTCACATCTTGTGGTGTCCACAACTTTGCCTTTCTTGTCCTTATAACCAAATAGAGAAGCACTTAAGTCCACACAAAGACCCGCCTGTGCGACCTGAGACTTAGATAACGCTCTGGAGAAATTAAGAGGAGCATATTTTTAGTCGTAGGAGAGCTCTGATTACCCAACTGAACCTGAACTTTGCCCAACAAGTCTAAACCATCTCCTGCGTCTTTTGACTGGCTATTGCAAGAACATAATATTTTATACTAATCCCAAGATTTGAATGAATTTTGTTGATGACTCTGTATTAGACTTGATGCTTAAAGAAATTTGGATGCAGAGAACTTGGTGAATAACTGGTGATCTGAGCTTTCTCTTTCATACGCTTGTCTTCCTTACGAAAGCGAGGGCAATTTTATGTGGTGTGTTTAACAGAGTTGCAAGCTATGCAAGTCGTAGTTACTATATGGTACTTAGAGATGGTGTGACCTACTGTCTTAAAGTTGCTACAAAAAATGGTAGCCATGGGTTAGAGACTTGAATCCTCCTCACTTCTGCTAATTCAAATCTTAAATTTACAATTTTAGAAGAGGCCGGTTTTCTAAGGTAAATGAAAGTGTAGAATTTTGTAACTTCAATATTTGTCAGATTTTCAGTAGAAGGGTGCAAACAGATCGGGTGGCCAACCAATCCAGCAATGTGTTCAAAAGACTCTCTGTTGAAGAACTGAAGTGGAACACCAGTGAAGTCCAGACACACCGAAACCATGGAGAGTTGAGGTTTTTTCTAGTTGAAGCCTCGATGACCACTTAACAACAAACATTTTATGTCCATCAGTTTGCCATACACTCTGGCTAAGAATTCTTCGCTTGGTAATCAGACAAGGAACATGAAACAAAATAAGTTACCTTCCATCTTGGAGACAACAATGTCGTGCCTTTGTTTGCTCTAGATTCCATTGACAATGGCTCCGGCAACTCCACTAGAAGGAGAAATTTAATAGAACTGACCGAGAATGAAACTATCCCATGCTTTCTTATTTTTTCAGTCACAACATTTAGGATGGTTACACACGGTTCACCTCATTTGAGTGTGAGACCTTCACTTTTCTTCTGCATCCGACCAGAGGTACCCTTCAAGAGGTCCTTCCATTCAGTGAAAAGACTTGGAGCTGAGGTTACTGTTGTGGATGGAAGCGTCAGATCTACTGAACAAATGCCCGATTTTCCTTCATGTAGAGGTGAAGGAATAATGGCCAGTGGAGCGGGTGGCTTGCTCTATCCATGTTCAGATATACCGGAGAGGATGCCGTTTGCTGGATTTGGGACCGTAGAGGCGTCAATTTAAAGAATCAAGATTCTAGGGTTTGGTGAAGTGACAACCATTTCTGCTTATAAAGCGGAGAAGCGGGTGTCCTGAATCGATAGAGCATCGAGAGTGACACGAGCTAACGGAGCTTTCAATTCGATTATTTTGATTCTTCAATTCTTCAACTATTCCATTCCTAGTCATAGCCATTATTAATCCGCAAAAGCTCTTCGAAGCTGTTGTCCCAATCGTACCTCGAGCTCGATCCCGATTAGAGCTTGAAAGATTTGCCGTCCACTGTAACTCAAATTTGAGCATGAATTGTGAGTAGTCGAATTTCAGTTTGTATCGAGTTTGTAGAGCATGAAGACAGTAATACATTGTCAATATGGAGGGCATTACGAGTATAAGGTAGATGATGGGTGTCGATGAGTGTCTAATAAACCTAAATTGATAGCATTAACGTTTAAGGATGAGAATGAGATAAAATATGATATGTTGATTAATAAAATTAGATGGAAGCTAGATATAGAGTTTACAACAAAAAATATGAGATAGAGTTACATTCCGCTGACAGTGAAACCTCCGATTGCTTCATATATCTTCGATGATGATGATGTTGATGGTTTTCTATCGACAATGGACAATGAGCAACGTAGAAGTCCTTTATCTGTGGAATTAAGTGAGTGCGTTGAGGAAGTATTAAGAAGCAAGGTTGGGAGTTCAGTTGAGGTGAATTATGAGAATAATGAGTCAAATTCCAGAGTTAATGATGGAGTGATAATGCTTTATGGCGCAGAGGAAGTTGGTGAGGGAATGAATGCAGAAGAAGTTAATGAGAGAATGAATGCAGATGATGTTTATGATAAGTATGGTGAAGATATTGGTGTGCATGAAATTCTAGAGGTACCATGTAATGAAGAAGGAAGTAAGTCTCTAGAAATGTGGGAAGATGACTCATGTTTGGAACTAGGACAAGAGTTTGTGAAAAGTTTGTGAAAAAGGAACAAGTGCAAGAGTTAGTGGCTAGAGCGGCACATAAGGAATGTTTTGAGTATGTAATCGTAAACTCTGATAGTTGGAGATATGTGGTAAAATATCATGAAAAAGAGTGTAAGTGGTATTTACGAGTGGCCAAGCCTCAAAAATCTAAGAAAGTGAAATGGTCAGTTAGAGTATACAAGAAGATGCATTCATGCTCTCGTGCTACTGCCAGCACAAGTACTAATAGAAGGGGAGGTACACCACAATTAGTTGCATCTATTGTGTATGAAGATTATCTAGGAGTATTGGAGACCCCTGATGCTAAAGGTCTCATTAGTCTTGTACAGGGAAAACTGAATGTGAAAGTGTCATACTCAACTGCTTTGAGAGGCAAAAAATTAGCTGCAGCTCGTGTGCGTGGTAATCCAGAAGAGAGTTACAAGTTGTTGCTTTCTTATCTGTTCATGTTAGAAAAGTTAAATGAAGGTACTAAAACAAGTTACCAGTTGGATGAAAAACAAATGTTTGAGTATGTATTCATTGCGTTGGGAGCTTGCATTGAAGGGTTTAGGTGTATGCAGAAAGTTCTTTGCGTAGATGCAACTTTTATCACAAATGGTGGTGTGCTACTATTTGCTGCAGCCAAGGAACCCAATCATCACCATTATTCCATTGCCTTTGGTGTAGTTGATGGTGAGAAGGAATGTAGTTGGAATTGGTTTTTCACTCAGCTGAGAACTGTTGTACCAGAACAGGCAGAATTGGTTTTTATTACTGACAAAAATCAAGGTCTCATCAATGCTATTGCTGATGTGTATCCGAGTTGTGAACATGGGTTTTGTGTTTACTATTTCTCACAGAATGTGAAAGGAAAGGTTGGTGGAACTAGCAAAGAAACAGTTGCAACAAAATTTAAAGAAATGGCTCAGATTTATATATAGTCTGAATTTGACAAGGTGTATGAGGAATTCAAGATTGAGTATCCAAAAGTATGTGCGTATTTAACAAAGAGTGTGAAAGTAAACAAGTGGGCAAGGTGTTATTTTGCAGGGGCTAGGTACAACTTGGACACAACAAATACTGCAGAATCCTTGAATAATGTATTCAAGAACGCAAGGAAGTACTCTTTACTCCCTATGATTGATGTCATTGTTGCAAAAATTGCGGAGTGGTTTAACAGACACATGCAGGAAGCAGTCAGTGGATCAAACACCCGGAAAATGGTACCTTTTGTGGAGAATGAATTGCACAGTAACTGTAAGGATGGTGCAAGCTTAAGAGTGAATACGTTGAACACCTTCTTGATGGAATTCAGTGTCATTGGACGTGATGGCAAACCATATTTGGTGGACTTGAGGAGAAAAACTTTTCTTGTCAAACATTTTTGATCTAGACATGTATCTTTGTGTCCATGCAGTTTGCCGATGTGCTTGAATACATGAAGTTAGGTACTCGAACGGTGGATATACATGTTACGATTTGTGTTCAAAATATTACACATTAGAACAGTGGGCATTGGCGTATTACCGGATAATTTATCCAGTCCCAGATGTGAGTGAATGGGTAGTTCCCGATAATATACATGGTAATGTATGCTTTGCCTCCAAATTACCCGAAGCGAAAAAGTGGGAGACAACAAAGAGAATCGAATCCTTCTGCTGGAGAAGGTCGGAAGAGGAGAAAGAAGAGTAATAAGGTAGTTTCATGCCAAAACTTAGGTAAATGGTTTGTATGATATTGTAAAACTGGGACAACAAATTTGTGATATTGTAAAACTGGGACAACATTAAAAATGAAAACAAAAAAACTTCATTAATACATAACATTAAAATGAAAACCAAAAAACTTCATAGTACATAACATTAAAATGAAAACAAAAAAAAACTTCATAATCAATAACATCAAACCATTGCAACCTTTTGACGGAACTCTCGACAAAACCAAAAAAACTTGGATGATCCAAAAGCAATCTTCAACATGGATCCTCTTGCACCACCTTTGAAATCCTCATTCCAATCGTTTTCCCTAGCCATTCAGTTTATGCACACTTACAGGTGTAGAGTTTTTCTAGCATCATTAAATTGAGCTCGCTTCTCCAGGAACTGTTGGGATCTTTTTCGTAAACCATACATATGGAAGGTTTGCATCGCTAGTTTCCGTCTAACGCTTCTAACAAATTCTCTGCTTAGGTTGGTAAATTCTTTGTCGAAATCGTCTCTTAGGACTCATAAATCCTACGAAAGATGGTGTAATTATAAAATAGCCACGTGCGTAGCCCTTAAGAGCAGAATCTCGAATTAGTTGAAAAGGCCTCGATCCAAAATCGCCTTCTTCGGAAGAACTCTGAGAGACCCCTCATGAAGATGGTGGAAGCATTGTTTTTTTCAAAACAACGAACTTTGAACTAATCTAGTGCAGATGGGGAGGGATGTGGCCAGTTAAGACGTAAAAAAAGGCAATCTATTGATGACAAGAAATCATCATCTCTTCAAGATATCACGGAAATTCTTAACACGTCGTTTTGAGCATAGCCATATCACGGAAAGATTTTGAGATACTATCAAGGATAGTGTTTAGCAGATCCAGTGGAAGATCTTCAAGTCAGCGTTCTGAAGATAAATTGTATTTAAATCTCTTCGAAGAAGAAGAAGAAGACTCGCCCTCCTCAAATTTTTTCATTATATCTTCTGGTTTGGTAAAAACTGATCTTCTCTCTTTCGTCTATTTTCCTTATTTACTCTCTAATTATAATATCTGGAAGTGAAGAGTGGAAGTGAAAGGTTTTCGTTAAAAGACGAAACTTGTAAGAATGAAGTGAAAGCTTTTCGGCGTCAGGCAACACTCGTCAGCAACTGAGCAGTCATCATTAATTATGAAAGGACACATAACATTATTAATGTAATTACATTATAAGATGACAAAAAAAACAACATAATGTGATTAATACTCAAACTAATGAAAAAACTATATTTAATAAAACTAAAATATTTAAAAAAACGTTATAATGTAATTTCTCATTTTAGGTCAATAATATAAGCACTAAAAATGTTATAAGCACTAAAATAAATTTTTACTTGATTGCTACTAACAACAAAGACATCCATACATAACATCCCTTTACTTTTTAGATGACTTTCATAATGTTGATAAGATTTTGATCCATCTGAATGAAATTATGTTTAACTACACATATTATCCTATGAAAACTATTTGCGCTGCATATATAAAATCATTTAGTTCTGGTAAAACTAAAATATTTTTGTTTAAAGTTGAAAAACTCACAAAAACTAAAAAAATGGCAAAAGTGAAACTGTTGTTAAGTTGGTAAAATAGTTCCGACTGGGCAAAACTATCAGTGCATCTCGACTGGTCAATTAGTCAAACAAGCGCACATAGCGCACATGTGGTCCCAAAACACTCCAGCGGTGTATTTTTGGCTGTTCAATTAGTCAAACAAGCGCACATGTGGTCCCCACAACACTTCAGCGGTGCATTTTTGGCTGGTCAATTGTTTTTCCGCTTCTCTCTTTCCCCAAAATTTCAATCTTCTCTCTTTCCCCCTATTTCTAATTTTTCCCGATATTTGTCAACATTTCTCACTGAGACTCCACTCATTTCTCAACCAATAATTCCTCAAAATCGAGAGGAGTCAAAAGTTAGTGTTTTCGTTAAATCTTAAATCTCGATAGTTTCTGGTAAATCATTTGTAGTCCTCATTATCACTTCCGATTTCAGTTTAATTTCGTCTTTCAATTAGGGTACTTTTGCTCTTGTGTATATTTGTGGATCTAACTGTTGCTCTTGTGTTCTTTCTGCTAGTAATAATGCTTATCAGTCCAATGACCAGCTCCGAGTCAGAAGCAAGTTTGGATCCGTGTTGTTATGCAGACGGCGATTACGGTGTCCCCACAAGATGTTTTTGTGGCCAGCGTGTTAAGCTATTAGTATCTACCCGTTTCGAGAATCGAGAAAGAAAATCTACAATGCCTTATGAGTGAGGTAATATAATTTTGTTTGAATCTGTGAAGTGTTAGTAATATAATTTCGTTTCAATTCGTGAAGTGTTTGTCAAATAATTTTCTTACGGCTTATGCGTAGGATGGTGATTGGCACCACATATCTAAGTGGTGGGATGTTGCAGTTGATGAGGAGTTAACACTATTGAACACCCGCATTGGAGATGAGCTGAAAAGATTGTCCATCCGACCTGAGGAGCACATACAAGCGATTACTATCCCTAATACTGAATTGGAGGCAGTTCAAGTGTCAATCCTACAAATGCGTGATGAAATTAGTGAACTTAAAGACCGCGTGGCAAAGGCAAAAAACAAAATTTGTAGGTTAATGAACGTAAGAGTCAGCCCATAAAGGGTGCTTGGCTCGGCTATGCTATGTATGTATAAGATATGACATTATATTTCACTAGTATTGCTTGACCGTTATGTTTGTTTGACTAGTATCGTATCATAGTTCTGACATGTAAAATTGGTAAAACTGTGATCATTGTACACCTGGTAAATTGTTTATAAGCGTCATACATGTCCAAAATAACCATTAAACCTACATGTCCAACATAATTATGAAATTAATCGTCCATGTCTTAAAAATGCATAAGCAAGAACATGTTCGCAAACATCATTTAGATAAGACAATTCTTCAACTTAGACCCTCTTGCTCTTCCTGGTGATTGGAGGGTCGAATGACTCTTTCCTGAGGTTTGAATAACTCCGCTTCCTCCCCATTTTCGTCTGTTTCTCTTTTTAAATAACAGTTTCAACCACAGTTTCAATAACAGTTTCACCTGCAGCCACTCCAACACTATCTTTACCATTTTCCCTAGTTTCACCTACAACCACTCCAACACTATCTCTACAATTTTCCCTTGTTTCACCTGCAGCCACTCCAACACTATCTCTACCATTTTCCCCAGTTTCACCCGCATCCACTCCATCACTTTCTTTATCATTATTACCACCAACCACTGCATCAACCTTCAACAATTTTGTTTCAACGGTTTTAATCTTCTCTCCTAACTTCTCAATCTTCCTAATCAGTTTTACCTCTATTTCTGAAAGCATATCAACCAACACCTTGAATCTTCTTTCAACGATCTTCTTAACACCTTCTATTTGTTTCTGTTGGGCCTGTTTCTCTAGTTTCTCCTCAGCCTCTTTCTCCTCAGCCTCCTTCACCTGAGCCTCATCGAAAATCCCTTTTCTTCCCTCCACATCTTCTTTGTTGAGGTCTTTAAAACATAGCCCACTTGTTGAATGAAGTATAATCTTCATCCAACCATCAACAACAACATCATGACAATCTTCTTCATCATCCGACTCGTCCATGTTGTGCGCCAAAAGACTGATCTCATCATCAGTTGGTAGAAGGATACTTTCAATTTCCTGTGATTGAAAGAATAAACAAATGTTACTACTAAATAATCCAATTCATTTACTAACCATCATGTTACTATTACAATATCACCTAATTATTATTAACTAACCTTTTTTGTGCCAAGTGCATCATTTATCTCAGAAACAGGGAATCTTCTCATAGTACTTTCGATGAACTTGGACTTGCACATCCGAGGACAGCCACTGTCTGCATCTATAACATCTTCTCGAAATCTCTTCTTCAAATCTGGGATTGCCTCGAACGCCAAAAACTATAAATTATACATATTATAATTTACATAAACAAAACCAACCAAAACTAACAATCTATCCACAAATTACCTCCATAGGAACGATGAAACTTGGATAGGTATGAGATGTTGATTTGGCACGACCCTTACAACTCTTCATACAATGTTTAATTTCTTTAAGATTGTCTACAAAAGACAGCCTTCCCCATGGAAACGTCAAGCACTAATCAAGATCACTAACAACATTTATAAGAAGCTTGTCTACAGCGAGTGCACCTAGGCCTTCCTTCCCTTTTCCTTTTATAACACTAGCTAGGAAATACAACACCGCCATCCTCATTCTATCTCCTCCCCAAGCCTTCATTGTCTTAAACTTCCTTTTCAAGGCAGCATAGGTAACCTTCTCCTTCTTGAAATACTTGCCAACTAACTTGGAATTCCCAAAACTCTTATATCCTTCTAGATACGCATGACAATGTAATCCCGACAAGAGTGCGTGTTCCTTTAGAGAATACCTAATAGGAACACCGTTCACCACAAACCAAGCTTCTCTTTGCTTCTCTACACACGCCGTGCGGAGGAGAAGCATCCACGTGCCCATGGTCTTGTGAGTTCTCTCCCTTGGCATGTGAAAGAAGTGGCGAAATTGAGGGTGCTTAAGAAACCAACTCAACTCATCCGGCTTAAGTACTTCCTCTAATGTATCTACACACTCTTTTATATAACAACGAGTTATGATCTTCAATGGCTTCACATACTCGTTGTTAGGGAAGTACAACTTCAAAGGTTGCATTGGTTCGAATTCATCCTCATCACCTACCTAAAATACACACAATTTTGCCTAGATTAAGCAAACTGGACTTGCAACTTCAAAGGTTTCTTTTAATAAGCAAACTGGACATGCATTAGACAAAAGATTAAGATTCGATGTGAATACCGTATTATCTTCTTCATTGCGACCTTCTTCTTCATCATCTTTGTCATTTCCTTCTTCTTCCGAGACCTTCTCAGTCTCTTCTTCCTCCATCGGTAATTCTACATGGTATGGTACTTCTTCCTCTCCGTGTTTTACAGCTGGAACAATAACTAACGCCTTTGAAACTTTTTCAACCACTGGAACAATAGCTAACACATCTGAAATTTAATCTGAAATTTCTTCTCTCACCGGTGAAACTTCTTCTACCACCGGAGGCGCCGTCTTCTTACGTTTCCCAGTCTCCGACTTCTTTCGCTTTGGAGGCACCAGTTTCTTTTGCTTCGGAGAAGCAGAATTTTTGTTCCACGGAGAAGCTGATTTTTTTTGCCTCTGAGGTCCCTTTCGTCTGTACCATGTCTTCGTCGGCATAATCTGAGAATTTCTACAATCTTTCTACGTAGTCTTCCTAGTTTTACCTAATCTGAGAATTTGAAACAACGAGGGAATCAAGGATAGAGGAAATCGAGAGAACTTCTTCTCTTTTTACTGAACTGTGAAATCGGATCAAAATGTTAAGGATTGATCGTGAAATGGAGAGTGAAATGTTAGGGCTGATAAAAGGGGGAAAATCGGGGAAGCAAACCGATTAATAAGACATAAACCGACTAAAATTTCTTGTTCTGATATCTGTTTTTTTTATCCGATTTCAACCTTGATGGATCCAAATGGGTTGCATAATGGGTGGATACTAGGCGGTTGGGTCTGTAATTTTGTGTAAAAACTATGGGTTTCTAGTAATTTACACGTTTTTAGAATAAAAAAAATAAATACAACAAATTCGAAAATTGAGGAGAGTGTATCAGCCACTTTATGTTTAATGAGGAGTATCTCAGCCATTGATCCGAACTCTATATCATATGAACCACAGTTGATAAAAACGACAAGTTCTTTAGTATCATTTGAACTATAATTTCTCATTGCCAAAAGTTTAACTACGTGAAAAGAGATTTCCTAGTGGTCTACTCCTTTACGCGGATAACATTTTGCAACGAACTTTGCTTTGTATCTTGGTAGTTCAACCTTTGGAATTCTTTATTTTTTCTTATAAACTTACTTGCATCCTGTAGTCCTTTGTTGTTTATTATGTTGACAAGAGTCTAGATTCTTGTCAAAGATTTAGTTTCTTCACCCTTTGCATCTAATTAATGATTCTAATATTAACTTTGTATTGCATCTTTATAACAACTTAGTACCGAATATTCACCATCTTTAGGCAAAACCCACCAAATTAGAGTCATCATATTTAAGAAGGGAAAAATTCTTGGGTTCACCCTCTTATTCACCTCCTCTTAATTAACCAAATCAGAATTTGTCATATAATTTAATTAAACAAATTAAAACAGTTAATATTATATAAACAAAATAATTATATTAAATCATTAAAAACTCAAAATTTAATTATTGGGGTTTAGGGTTTAGGATTTAAGGTTTATGGTTTAGGGTTTCGGTTTTAGGATTTAATGATTTAATCTAATTTAAAATTTGAAATTTTAATGATTTAATCCAATTTTATATTTAGATAATATTAATTGTTTTAATTTGTTTAGTTAGATTACATGGTAAATTTTGATTGGTTAATTAAGAGGGGGTGAATAAGAGAGGTTCACCCCTAGAGATGAAAACCCAATAATTGTTCTTAGGAAGAGGTCCAGTGAGTTTTTTTTTTTTTTTTTTTTTGACAATAAATAACTAAATATATGAAATAATTAAATATATGCAGTTTAAAAAAAAACTAAATATATGAAATAAATGTATTATATGAGGACAAGCATCAATAGTTGCTGCAGTGTGCAATTTCGAAGACATGATTGTTTTATACTTTTATTCCAAAATAGTAGTTTACAAGATATTTGATAAGTGACACAAAAAATTGATTTAATTTCTTATTCTAAAAGGGATTATTAAATTAAAAATCTACAAGTCTTTAGGCTTTTAAAAATGTGTCATCGTTTTAAAAATTATTAAACATGGATTATACTATCTAGTTAGCAAATTCATGATTAGTTTCTTATATATTTTCATATGATGACATAACTGTAGATGTATAAATTATGCAACAAAAAATTATTTAATTGACAAAAATTAATTAAAAATTAATAATTAAGAATTTACTCTTAATAAAAAAACAAATATTCACGGTGTGCCATAGAGTGAATTGATTAGTCATGCATTAAAAATTCCATTAAAAACCTTCAAGTTACAACCGATTCCCAACTTAAACCTTTATTTTTTTTGTTTCCAGTAAAAACATTCAACTCTTCATATTTGTGCTTACGTTTAGGTTGTCTAACAGTCAACAAGGCGAGAAACATTAAACAGTCGTTAATGACATGTTTTTTGTCGTAAGTTATTAACAATGAAAGTTTTTTCTGAGAAAATTCAATACTTCAAGGTTTTAACTAGGAACAAAAAAAGTTGAAGGTTTAAGTTGGGAATCATTTGCAACTTAAAGGTTTTTTATGGGATTTTCCCTAAAGTTAATAACTAACGGAAAAAATATTAACAATGTCATTAATGACCATTTATTGTTTCTAGTTGACTAATATTCAACCTATTTGTGAACACAAATTTGAAGAGTTGAATGTAATGTTTTTTTTTTAAAGTTAAAAAGTTAGAGGTTTTCAGCGAGAATAAAAAAAAATTAAAAGTTTAAATTGAGAATGGTTGCAATTTAGAATTTTTAACTGAGAAAAAAAAAGTTAAAAGTTTAAGTTAAAATCGGTTACAACTCCAAAGTTTTCACAGGAGTTTCCCATAGTTGAAGAATTATTATTGATATTATGTTTTATTTTGGAAAACCATAGTGAAAGTTGTTTCAATATGTACATGAAACAAGCAGATTTTACTTTTGGAAAAAGAAATACAAAATTCAAACCAACACTGAAAAATTAAAATATAACAAACGTAGAGAGTTACAAAGAATAGTAATGATTGTTGTAAGCAACGAACAGTAGAGAGATAGAGATATCATTTGCAGCCCATAAGCATGGAGTTGATGACGTGCATTATCAGTCTGATGGCTGAGACATCGCTGCCCGGTGCGTTTCTCTGATGGTGCAGAATCTGATAGACCTGTTCGAAGATTGGGCGAGCGTGGACCGCAATCATCTGATCTGATGGGTTTATGGCTGCCACCACATCAGTCATCCAAGCTAGCTTACGGGATGTGTCCTTGCTGATGTCGCAAGCTAGCTGCTGCAGCAGTGAAAGTAGGACGCCTTGACTCAGCGGAAGTGGATTCATCGCCAATAGTCCACGAAGATCCACCTAAATTGCCACAACCAGTGTCATGGGATCATGTGTAAAATGATGGTTCTAAGATCTTATGATGAACGAAGTCGAAATCCAAACAAAAAATTCACCTGTGAGCAAAGCCATGATACTATAGAGACATCGCTTCTCTGTAGAGCCGAAGTGAAAGATTCTTCGTACTTGCGTTCAGATATCAACCTTGAAAGTTCTGTTGTTGGGTCCATAGGTGCTTCAACCTAAAAGAACATATGTTGCGAAAGTCAAAACACAGATAATGACATCAAATTAGGATAGAAATGGTTCTCTCTTTATTCAGTCTCTGACTCAATTACAAAAGATGAACAGAAAATAAACTGACGCCAAAAACCAAAGATAGAACCCTAGGGTGGGCACCCTAAAATCTCCAAAGCCCAAGCCAAGATCCTAGACCAATCCAGAATACTCAATTCTTCTGCCTAAACTTCCTAATAAGATGTTAGTTCTCTTCTCTAGCTAACCCACTCATCTATGATTGCTGAGCAGCAACAATCCACTACAAGCCACCAAGAGCAACTACAATGCTCATGCACTAGACTAACACAGGATTAATGGTTAGTAATTAGTTCCAGAGATGTGCAAACCTTTTCAAGAAGAGCACCCAAAGGTCCGCCGCTTAGTTGAGTAACCAAGGAATTTGACCCACCAGAATTTGCTCCAGCAGCTGCGAGAGCTAAGAGATTCCTTTGGCTCTCGGCTAATTCACGACTTAAGGCTTGAGCAACTGATGATGCAGACGTAATCGTTTCCTGTAAAATGGGCAGCAGCTTTAAATAAAGAAAAGAAAAGACTGGATTTTGCAACCATAACAGTGCCTTAAGAAGAATGACTTTCCATCATACCCTTAGAGTATGAGCAAGCTGGGAGTGTCCAGAGTCAAGTCGTTGCTGGACTGCATTTGTATGCTCAGCAATCCCTTTCTGGAAAGCTGAGTCTACTTGCTCAAACATGGTCTTGCATGACCTCTCGAAAGAAGGTATGACTGAGGACTCTAGACCCGACCTAAGAGCTTCCTGAAGTTTAAAAATGGCCGAAATAAAAGATCAACTCCCCTTTTCGTCAAACTATGATGCAGTTGAGACTTATAGACAGTTCTATAAAGTACCATGAAACTATGTGAAACTCGAATTTACCTGGAGGGTTTGCCTGCCAGAGGTCTGAAATTGGGCTTGAATTTGCCTAGCTATGGTTGCTTCAAGCTTTAAATTAACAGATTTGTCAAGCTGATTAACTGCTTTGTCACCAAGTCCTCTCTGTATAAAAGAGAAAGCAGTTTTTTTAAAACAATGAACCTTTTCAAAAATTAGCTCAACATTTCTCGTAAAAAACTAACCTGGAAGGACTCAGTGATTGCAGAAGATACAGTTTTTTCAATAACTGGTGTTACTGAACGTGCTAGGGCTGGACCAATTGCAGCAAATTCCTTCTTTATCGTTTTCTCAAACATGGCATTTAACTCCTTGCTCATGAAATTTGTCACTGCACTCACAATTTGCTGTGCATGGTCACACAATGCCTTTTCATTCTTAACAGTCTCCTCTTGGAAGCGGGCCCAAAGAGCATCAGCATTTGACTTGCTAGATTTCTCAATCATTTTCCCTAAAGCCACTTCTAGTCTTTTACTTTCTTTCACGATAGGGCCAGTGACAGCATTTGATAGTTGTCTCTGCATCTCCTTCTGCGAAGCCATTATCTGGAAGGGAAATAATAGTTTTACGTCAACAAAATTACTAAGGTACGTCTTAAGATGAAAAGCAATAACTTATTATTGCAAAATGCAAGTTACGTATCAAATCTGATTATCGTTGTAAACGAATGTAACAAAGGAATTCTTATGTGCCAAATCAAGGTAACAACAAATTTAATAGTGTATCAGTGAAATGATGCAAGAGTAATAAAACAGATATTGTTAAGAAATAGGGTACCAATTAGTTTCAAGATCAAGATGTCACCTGATTCATTGTTTCCTGCATAGCTAAGAACTGAGGAAGTGAATCTGTCATGGGATGACTTAAGCTCTCACGTTGCTCATTGAAGGATTCAGCCAGATTTGAGGATGTAGATGATAGACCGGGACCCTGTGAATTTTTGGCCTTCTGCTTCTTCCCTTTGCTATATGTAGCTGGTGACTGTGGAAGGACACTAGATGAACCCGACTCGGGAAGCTTTGCAGACACACCTCTCGAGTCGAGACAACTTTCATCTCCAGCCTGTAAAGGTTGCTCATAAGCCTTAGACTCCCCTGGAATGAAAGTTCCCTCTGTACTAAGATAACTGTCTCTTGCCATATGGGTGCTGAGATTTGAAGCCTGTGAGCAGAAGACTTTTTCTCTATTTTCTGAAGTGCGATTCGTAGTTTCGTCATGATCATTAGTTTCACCATTCTGTGTCGACATTGCTTCACTTACTTCTTTCACCTCCACTTCTGTGCCTCTTGTATCATTATTCACGTCTCGAATATTTGCATCTCTCTCTCTCCTGTCTTCAGTAGTGGTGGAGGCTTCTGCGGACGAAACGCCCATCAATATCTCTGAAGGAGTTACAAGATGAGTGGGGTGTTCGAAAAAAGCTGGCGGGCTTCGCATCCCAGACACATCATCATCAGGCGTAACATTTGAGTCCTTGCTTCTTGAGATTTCTTCTATGGATGACACATTTCTTTCTCCAACAGCATCCATTTGCCTATCAACAGAATAGTCAGCAGAAGGTGCTTTGCCACCGAGCTCATGATGAGGTAATACTGGCTCAATAGCATCTACAGGAGTGTGATAGCCAGAAAGTTCTCTTGATAATCTGGGACTTAGAGGAAGTTGGGGTGACGTAGCATACGCAGAACCTGCACCACTGGTCTCAGATTGCAGGCCAGAAGTCTTTGGTTCACCGTTGGGTGGAAAAATTGCTTGTGATGCAGCTTCCGCTGATGGAAAACTCAACTTATTAGCACTCTCCGATCTATTCACTATAATAGAAGGCTTTGGCACTGAATCAACTGAAGGTAAGTCTGTAGGCTTAAGTCCAGATGGTTCTGACGTGCCTTCAACAAAATTTGCCTCTCGCGGTACGCTAAAATCTGACTTCTCCAAATTCACATTCTCTATGGGTGGTGGCAAGCATAAGCATAAGTCCAATGTATACTGCTGGATTGCTAGAGTCTGAACACAATAAACCTTAACAATGGGCTCTTCTGGAGGATCATTTGTCCCTGTAAAACTCAATATGGGCATAGTGACTGTAAACTCTGACAGGTAATCCATCCGCGTATCAACTGGAGAAGAACCATAGTCCAAATGCACAGCATATAAGGCGTTCCTTTTTGCGTTTGCAAGTAAAAGCAAGCCTGCTTCAGATAATGCTATGACTTGGTTAAAAAATGCCTCATCAGCTCGTGGCTCAGCTGAACTTTTCAAGTCAAGTGTCTGGGTACACCTCCATGATTCAGCATCAGCTGGTAGAAGCCACCCTTCTTCCCCAGTAGAGACCCATATTTTCATTTCTCGATTTAGAGGACCCTACGAGAAGAACATTGCCAACACTGTCAGAGTCAGCAACTTAGCAGAAAGAAAAGCTACAATTATAATATGTAAATTCAAGACAGCAAGGCCACATAACATAAGATAGAGCTGAGAAAAGTAAGTAATATTGATTGAAGAAAACTACCCCTGTGATAAGTATGATGTGATCAGGCCTCTCAGGAGATGTCACGAACGTAGCTGAACTGACTGGATGTCCATCATGAGGCCTCAAAACTACAAGTGGATGTGCTTTACGATCTTGCCATATCTTAATCTGTAGGGTAGTTATAAGGAAGGAGTAAGACTCACGCACACAAAAATACTACCTGTTGCAAAATGTGTCCTGGTTGAAAAGAGATGATACACAGTGCAAGTCTGAGATGAAACTTAGCAAACCTTCAAAAATCAAAATGTGCTAGAATAGTTATTGAATGTCAAATGCACTTGCAGAACCAAACTTATAAGGCTGACTAGTTCTAATTACGAAAATGTAACGATTACACCAAGTTTGCAATGTAATCAGTTTAGACTTGAGTTCTTTGGAATGATTCATTTCCAGAAAGGATTAAGGAAAAGGGATGATAAAATTGGAAGAATCGAGTGAAGCAAAATGATTCAAAGAAACACAAACCGTGCCATCAACAGAAGAAGAAACCAGACGTGTGGTCATCCATTGGCACATTGACAAATCTGTAACTTCTCCATCATGTTTACCCACAATCTGAACACCATCAATTAGTTTATCAAGGGAACACTGGAGAGGTTCCTCAGCAGAGATTACATCACCTCTGCCAACTTTTGTAGTATCAATTCGCAGCACATGTTTACCAATTGAAACTACCAAAATTTCCTGGAAAAATGGATTTTACGCAATCAGAAGTATAGGCATCCAAAGCGTAAATTTGAAAAGGTCATGTTCAAAGAAGAAAAATATGCAACTTCCCATGATAAGTTATATTTCAAATACCTGTTTGTGGCAGTGCCAACAAACACGTGGATGTTTGGTGTCTTGCTCTCCTAGTATCTGAAGAGCACAAACTATCTTTCCAGTTATCTTGGGTTGATCATCTCCCTCAGATCCTTCAGAAATTTTCCACACAAAAACTTTTCCATCTAGACTAACACTGTTTAGAAGAAAAGAAAAGTAGAGGTATAAACCACAAAGTAGAAGAAGCTAACCAAATAAACTCTAATAAGCAAAGAAGAAATGAATGAGCCCCCTTATTCCATATACGGTAAATATAACATAGCCTAATTAGACAGCAGTTCCAGAACAATACCTGGCCAACATATCAACATCCTCGGCAAAGAAAGCCATGTCCGTCACTCTCTGGATATAAACACGTAGTTAGGAACTAGATGGGTACTAATTATGTACGGCGAGAAACGCCGATAAAACCAGATGGGTAATTCAATAAGTAATTCACAAATTGCAGAGTATAAGTAAATGAACCTGAGAATGGCCCCGGAACAGAGACCTTAATGCTGTGTTTATATTGAGAACCCTAATGTTTCCTCCTTTCAATCCGTAGCATATATAGACCTTATTCACGGCGATTTGCCGACCCACTACGAGCTGAGGATCCGACCCGTATTTGGTAATCGGAGTCACCTCCAGCTGTGGCTGAATCTCTCCTTGTAATCTCACATCCACATCGTACACAGCGTGTTCACCAACCAATCGCCTTCCTTTGGGAAGCTTACAGCTCGGGACGCGAATAGGCTCTTGGTTAGCCAGGGCGCCTCCGTTGTTGTTATTGTTGAGGAGAGCGAGGATGTGCGTACCGGGATTGTGACTGGAACGGGGAGATTGGAGATTGAGAGGTGGCGTGGGATTAGAAAGCGTTCTCTGTGGATGCAAGTTAGTCGCCGGGGAAGAGACATCCTGTTGCGCCTGAGTGACCGGCGATGGTTGAGCGGAGATAGCAGGCGGCGTGTAGTGCTGATGATCGTACTGGTTGTGAAGAAAAGGACCTGTGGGCGGCGGATAAGATGCCGGCGGCGCCGGATAAGGATTGGATGAAGGTTTGAAGAGAACACCAAGATCAAACGGAGGAGGATTGTGAGGATTAGTATTACCAGGTGAAGACGCCATGGATTTGATGCAGATTTAAGATCGCCGAAGCTAGGGTTTGTGAAATCGATCAATACACAGGTGAATTTGAAATACTGAGTTCCCTTGAAAAGATTTCCACAAAATAGAGAGACGATGGTGACTTGGAAGTGAGAACAGGTAGAGAACTTTTGGAGACTACTACACTTTTTCTTTTTTTTTTTTGGTTTTGATGTAAAATTACTTGGGGCATGATCCAGATCACAAAAAGTTATGGGTGATAATCATACATTAATTAACATATGAGGATGCTTCTGTATATATTCAGATTTTACTTGTTTGGGCCGTGATTTCCACTACATGGCCCAATTTATGTTTCCGAAGAACGACATACGTCGATCCGACGACACTTGAGACGTAGGGACTCTGCGAAACCTTAGAGAGTCAAGGAAAAGGAAGATTTATGAGAATATTCACAGAAGATTTACGGAAAAATTATGGAATATTTACAAAAATATTTCCAGAAGACCCGAGGTTTCATCCTCGCGGGGCAACCTATAATATCCCGAGACAAGACTCTCTCCGCCGACCTCAAGCATGCTCTCGCCCACCGGGCTGAAGGGGGGCTACTGATCGACATGGGCTTTTGGGCTAAAGCGCATTCAATTTTCTCAATTTAACAAACCAAATGACCTATAAATCCGGCCCGGCCCATCAAGGACAAAAGGGGAATTTGCGCAAGGGAAGTCCTAGGTCACTTCTCCCTATAAATACAAGGGGTCTTCATTGAGAAGGGGATCTAGATTTTAGGCAAAGAATCATTACTAGTTTTCTCTGTCTAATTTAGCTCCGGTTTACGAGAACCTCTTTGTAATCCGCATTCCCGATCTAATAAGAGATATTGCTTTATCTGCCCACTTTACTATTTTTGTATATTTCTATTATTGTTTTACATCATTGTAGTCGTAGCTCTAACAGTTCTGATAACCGTTCTATGGTATATTGATTTTTATGTGAATTTTCTTTTGGGCACCATTTAAATGGCGACTGTATATTCTTAATATTAGTGTTGATAGAATATTTCTTAGTTTATCCAAATATAGTCTGTGCTACGTTTTCTATGAGTTTGTAATGGTTGTTTTCCTCTAAATTTCTTTACTATAAAATGAGTTTTTGCACACAAAAAATGAGTTTCGGTAGTAAATTTTGACTTTTTGATGCGCCGGCTTGTTTGAATTCTTATGTTTTAATCCAATGCAGGAATATGTAACCAGAGATTTCTCCACCGATTTGATAAAACGTTGGTGCAAACCGATTCTTTTGGAGAGGATTCTAATAGAAATGGCTAAATTCAAGAAGAACTCGTGACAAAGGAGGAAGAACAAGAAAAGTGTTTGTGATTGACGTTGCGGTTTACTGCGGAAGTTGAGCAGCACATCAGCGGGCTCTCTACTCGATATGTGATTAGCGGCGGTTCCGTTTGGATTCTGGAAGGCTATTCTCAGAGGTCGGTGGTTGTAGGGTTGTTTGAGCTAGATCCCTTCTTCGCTACCGAGGATGGCATTCGCCAAACCGAATCTGACGGTTGGTGTGTTCTAGGTCGTGTTTATCGCATATTGAGGGTAAGTTATGTGGTCTCTCTCTTTTCTAATAGGGGATTAGAGAGGGTTGGTTTCCTGTGTCTGTGTTCACTCTATTCCGGAAGAGAAGTTATGGGTTATGGCTTGTTTTTGATCTCATCTTGCGCTTGGATCTGTTTACTCGATGAAAGGTTGAAATCGAGGAACTGCTACAAAGTATTCGCTCTCGTAAACGACGGAAGTAGTAGATGTGTTCCTTGTTCCGGTCTGCCTACCAGTCCCCAATCTCATTTTCCAACGAATTCAACAAATTGTATCTGTGTAATTTTTAATTGTAGATTCTTGGTATTTCCGTCTTCTTTGTTTTCTCTGTAATCTTCTGTCAAAAACTAAAAATGGTATAAAACATAACATTCATACCAATAAAAAAGAAAAGAAAAGTGAGGAAACAATAATCAATTTAGGTTTATAACCGATTTTGGTATTTTTATTTAATTCTAAAATAGTTAGAATAAGTCTTCTAAACTTCTTGACACGGCAAGTCAAGGGAACTTCGCTTTTAATATCGTTCAGAAGGCCTACGTCATTATTTCAAACTTGGCTGCAAGCAATAACAACCATTACGCTAAACACGACATATCAGAGAAGGTTGCCGTTAAGAGTGTGGAGACAAGCTAATATCAAGAGCTAAAGGAGAAGCTCGACCTTTTGCTAAAACTTCAGAGGAGGGAGTTAAATTCACCCAAGTATAATATTGAACATATGGTTGGTGAGGATGGACACTACGAAGGGACCAAGGAGATCGACTACATTGGTGGACGTAGTTTCAACAGTTTTGGAAGCCGCTCAAATTTGCCCCATCAGGGTGCGAACATTGCAAATCCCAAGGGAATGGCCTAGAAATCATGATGCGGCGTCTCGCACAAATTCAAAAGAAAAACTCCAGAAAAAAAACAAGAAGGTGGATAACATGTATACGGACATAAACGGGAGAATCATATCTCTTGCAAATCACATTAAGGGTTTGGAAAGACGGTTCTTGGATTCACAGAAAGGGTCCATTGAGTCTATTCTTCCATTTTTCTCTTCCTCCCTTGCACTATAAAAGGAGGGCTCGGCCCCCATTTGTAAATCATCAAGCCTTAGAGCGAAAAACACCTTGTAAATTCTTCTCTTATAGTTTTAATTTAATGTCTTTCTTTTAGAGTTTTGTTTATAGTATTCGTAGTAGATTCATCCTTGTATTGCTCTATCTCTACCATGCTTGAGTAATTATCTGTTGGGTTTTAGGGTTTCTAATATGATATTTTAGATGGGTATTTATGCATGTTTATGTTGAGATTGATGTTGTGATTCTTCACCTATGTTGTTATTAATACTTATCCTAGATGTTTCCTGACAACGAGAGTTGCAATGGAACGTTGGATTGTAACCTTTTTGAGCATAGTGTTCCTAGACAACCAGAGTCGCTAGGGAGTTTTGTGAACCTATCGATCCTATACTTAATGCTTGCTTCTAATCTTAATAATAAACGAGATTTTTTTGTTAAGATTGTTAGCTTAGTAGTTATTCTAGGAGATTAGGGTGACTAATATTATTGATTGAGTTCAAGAATGAGTTTTTAATGATTTCTCATATGCATGTATGTTGCTTATTTAAAAATTTCTTGAGGATTCTCTTTACCAAATTCATCTATCTATTGTTCTTTCCATATTTATTAGGTTGTTAGAAAAGAAAACAAAAATCATTAAGTATTTTTCCTGGCTAAGATTAAATTATCATAATCCATAGTGTATTTGTTTGGTCGTTGTGGATTTGATCCTTAAATACTATAGCGATGTTACCGTACACCTGCGATATTATTTGGGTAAAACTTACACTTAATAAGTTTTTGGCACCGTTGTTGGGGACCATTTACGAGTGCCTTTGGATTCATAGTTAAAATTTTACTTTAGTATTTTTTTTTTCTTGTTTTGCTTTTAAATTTATCTTCTATATCTATCTTGCTTTTTGGTTGCTTGAAGGTTATACCCATAGAAGAAGCCATGATTTTGACAATTTGCTACCATCAGATAACAACAAATTAGCAAAAATCGAGTGTGTGGGTAGACAGATCCAGAGAATCAAAAGAATGGAAAACGTTGTTGATATCAATAGTGCTGTCGAGAGAGTTGGTTTGGACGGGAATGTTGCTGAGAACACCCATCACCCAATCGACCAAGAAGAACAACATATCAGTTATGAAGCTGTTGGACAACCAATTGGTTTAAGACCTGATGAGCAACCGATCAGTTACGATATGCCTTTAAATATTTCTCGACAACGAGAGTTGCAATATAATGTTTGATTGTAGGCTAAATGAGCAAAGTGTTCCTAGACAATGGGAGTAGCTAGGGAGCTTTGTGAACCTATTGATCCTTAACTTAATCCTAGCTAATAATCTTTGGGGGCAGTAAACGAGAGTTTCTGTCAGGGTTATTAGCTTAGTAGTTATTACTAAGAGATTAGGGTAGATAATATTTGTGATTGAGTTCAAAAATGGATCTATAATGCTTTCTCTTATGCATGTGTATTGCTTCTTTAGAATTGCCTTAGGATTCCTTTTGCATAACTTATCTATCATTGTTCATATTTACTTTATTAGGTTGTAAGATAAAAACAAAAATGATATTAAATTTCTCTAGCTAAGTTTTAATTATCATAATCCATATTGTATTTATTTTGGTCTCTGTGGATTCGATCTTTAAATACTATAGCGGTGTTATTGTACACTTGCGATATTATTTGAGGTAAAACTTACACTCAACAGTTATTGGCGCCTGTGTCGGGGACCAATAACAAGTGCCTTTGCATTTGTAGTTAAAATTTTGTCTATGGTTTTTTTTTCTTGCTTTGTTTTTGAATTTATTTGCTACTTACTTTTCTTGTTTTTCATTTTTCAAAAACAAAAAAAGAAAAAAAAAAGAAAAGAAGAAAGGAGACATGGTGACATCCGGAGTCTCATATTTTGGCCTTAGAAATCTTTTGAATCAGGTGCTAAACGTAGAAGATGCGAACTCAAGGAAGACCTATCGATCGGCACAGCTGTTGCACCGATCAATTCTGAAGATCCTGTCAACCAATCGGCTGTTGGCCAGCACCAATTGGTTGGCATTAATTAAGTTTTCAAAAATCGGTTTAATCCAATCAGTTCACTCGAATTAGACCAGACTAAACCGGTCGGATGCCCTAGACACTCACCCTTCTTCTTCCTCCTAATCCCACCACCATTTTTTTATCCCAAAAGCTCAAAATTTTCAAAACCTCATATCTCTATCGATCTCAAAATATTTTTTTTAGTCCCTTGCTTGTTGGATTGGATGTTGAGGAATGATGCTTAGGTTGCTAGGTAATCGATTTGGTGGTTATAATTTGGTAGTTTTGTGTTTTTGAGTGAAATTTTGGAATTTTTGAAAAATATTGTGAGGTAGGTTTCAATTTATTAGCTTGCATAATGATTAGGATGATTGATTTTGAATTATCCGTGATTTTAGAAGAAGAATTTGATGAGTCTAGTGATTAGTTTCAATTAATTTGGATTTATTTTGAATTTAGGGCATTATTTTGTCTAAATTTAGAAATTTTAATTTTAATTGATTTTAATTCATTTAGGGAGTTTTAAGAATTCCATATTCTGTTATAATTATTTTGGGAATGTACAAAATTTTTTTAGAAGGTTTTTTTTTTGTTGAAAATTTTCTGTAAAATTTCTGAAATCTCAACATGATTCATGCTTTTCTTTGCTTTTGCAGATATTGCTCTAAAAACACGAGGGGAGAGCTCGCGACAAGCTAGCCTAAGGAGAATGGATGCTCAGCAAAGAGATGAGCGATTTTGACGTTGGCTGCAGAGAATGGATGGAGAACTGCACACTCCATCCCATGAGATTCCTTCACAATGGGATCTTAGAGGAGTTGGGCCTTAAGGAGGAGGTCCACAGGATACTAGAGACGATAGGGTTTGGTTCATTTCATACCAAATCCTGGAATCTGTACGCAAAGCCAGCACAGAATTTTCTGGCTTCAGCAGAAGTACACTACCCTACAGGACTTGAGATGGCCCCACAGGATGGATTAACTTCTTTATTGAAGAAAATTATCACAAGCTATCCATCCACCAACTCTGTAATATCTTCGGATTCTCGAGGCAAACAGAGACATGTGCGGCGTTGTCTTTAACCCGACGGACCACCATCTGTTCATGCACTTACGTCTATGGGCCTGGAAGCAGGCTTAGATTAGAAGCTTTGTGCTACGAGTGGTTGGTAAATTCATCAGCAACACTATCTTCAGTAGGCACGTGGTTTATGCAAAGACGGAGCCACATTCCTGACAACTTGGTACCACCAGACAATAAAAAATTAACAAGATTTAAACGTTTGGGAGGAAAACACCAGAAGATTAGAAGGATGGATCGCGTAGCTTATGTTGATGGTGCTATTTAAAGATCTAGATTAGACGGGAATGTTGCTGAGAACATCCGTCGACCGATCGGTACTGGTGCTAGACTGATCGGTATGGGAGCTGTTAGGGAACCTGAGACGACTCCGCCCGGGTTATCTATTTTTTTTTTTTTTTACAAGCAAATATTATTTCCGTAAATAATATTCGCAACCACACAAACCGAATTCAATTTAAACCATAATCGAATTCACATAGTAATATTATCTCCCATAAGATAATATTACCCAAACACACACACACACACAATTTCATCCCTAGGAATTAACACGCACAACGGAAGACAAAACAATAAAATAGTATTACTAAACACCGTAATACCACACACAAACCCCGAGTCACTAGATCATCCTCCTCTCCTCGCCATGATTCCACGATCACATTTTATCTATACCTGCATCACACACACAAAAGAGATGCGTAAGTATTATCACAAATACTTAGTGAGGCGATCCTCCCATCTACGAGCTATACACACAAGCCCATACAAATAACAATCAATCACAATATACACAAATGTCTAATCCAATGAACACCACGTCATTGTCACATTCCCGTGTTTTGGCCAATGAACACCACGTCATTGCCACAAACACCTCAATGAACACCACGTCATTGACACACATACCACATATATCAATGATGGATCATCACAGATCCATCCTACACATCACACAACCATCACAACTTACCAAACAAAATCAACAAAACCACCATTGCTTAGATAAGCTCATGGTCACGCACTCACCTCAATAGCACAACGGGAATTCGGCCAAGGTATACTCCACACACACTCAGGAGGAACTTACACACGAACTCAAAGCAGCTAAGAACAACCTCAGCCAACCACAACAACAACACCCAAGTTACCAAAACTGGGCAAAAACAGGGCAAAAACCCAAGAAACGACGCCGGAAAGATCGAACCATAACTTTCGATCTAACCGTCCACTTTCAAAACCAATCGGTGGAGCTTAGCCCTTATGAGTCCTGAACTACTCACCAAATTTCGTGAGATCCAACCACAGACGCGGCGGCGATCTAACCCGAGCCTCCGCTTGTCCCGCTTTCGACCGAAACAGAACACCTCTACGAAATCGTGAATAACTTTAAGACTACAAACCCAAATCCACTCCGCAAAGGGCTATAACTAGATTAAAGGGTTAACCACCAAAAATCAGTACCTTTGAACACGATTTGATCGGTCGAAAGCTCTTTCTCCCAGACCCTGACTGCGGGTTCTTGATTTCTCCTTCAAGGTTTTGTCCTTCCTTCCTCTCTCGAGCTCTCTCTCTCCCCTCACTCTCTCTTTCTCTTACAGCCACGAAAAACTTCCCAAAGAGGAGAGAAATCGAGTTTTTAAAGGGTGATTAGGGGTTCCACCACGAATCCCACTAATCCACCTACTCCCAACAAACCCACTAACTCACCAACTCCACTAACTCACCAACTCCACTAATCCACTTGCCTCACTTTTCTGATCCCGCGCTGACCAGACAAGTCGGCTCGCAGTCCGAACTCGACTTTAATGTCGAAACCCGACCTCACAATACCCCGAGATTGCGCAACATACCCGAGCTCACCACACCCAAACTCGCTAAACCCGAGCTCGCCACAATCCCGACCACAAAGTCCTCCCGAGCTCATTAGCCCCCAGATTCATTAGCATCCTGAGCTCGTTAATACCCTGAGCTCGTTAACGTCCCGAGCTCAATAACGTCCCGAGCTCAATAACATCTCGAGCTCAATAACATTTCTTTTTTTCCGGAACACGGACGTTACAGAACCGATCTGTACACGTCACCCACTGATCGATTATGGATCTGTTCGACAATCGATCGATCGATGACTGATTGTTGAGCTTGCTGGGGCTATTTTAGGAGATTTCAATGCTCATACTCGGTTTAACCATCCTTAGTCCACGTGCACCTCAAAGACAAGACTATCGCATTGAGTCTTCGATGATTCAGATGATGGACAAGGGAACAGAGATGGGTACGGCTAGAATCTGTGCCACAACTCGCCAAACTACTCATCAGTTGGTGCCAAGATTCATTATTTCAGAGCTTGTGATGAAAAGACTGAAAATGGCGATTTCAGGATATCAACATCAGAAGTTGGTGGATGCTAAGGGAGGCGATTCACGGTTATATTGAGAGCCCCGAGAATTATGGGTATGTAGAGCCACATGATGTGGAATTTGGGGCACTTTTAGCAGCTGAGTTCGTCGTAGTTAGGAGCAGTACAAAGAGACGGCGACCAATCTACTCTGGGAGCACTTTCATGCCTATTCTACAAGCGGTTGGTATGAGCTCCCTCCACCCCACTATAGGGAGCTTGGAGGTTCATTGATCAAGAGCACCTCTATGCCACTACCGTTTTGGTACGAGGCACCTCCATTCTGCAGTTTCAGGCCGCTTCGACACTTACAGGTTCTTGCAACTGCATGCGCTAGAGGGCTTATAGAGATTAATTTGAGAGCTCATGTAGATTTCATGCCCCCTATTGCTGCTCTCTGCGCACGTCCCACTGGACAAAGTTTTATTACTGGTCAAAGTTAGGCCCGCGTAGCTAAACAGGCGCAACCTTGCGCATGAACTTCATCTCCAGGCTCGCTTCTGGATTTTGACAAAAAAGGATTTCTTTGGAAGATTCGACCGTGTTGTGTTTCGGCCCCGCCTAAGGAGGAGGATCCATTAGCTTTAGCTAGTGACGTTAATGACGACATTGATTCCTCACCCATTCAGAGCATCAACCCCCTCCTAGAGAACGTGCCATCTGCCACGATCCTGAGTTCAGACAGACCATTTGACTCAAACGGTCGCAAAGGTGAAGGCTACAGATTAGAGAGCAGAAAACGCTAGCCATGCCAGAATTCATGCTCAAACGTGTGAGCATTGAGACGACAACCAATCAATGCTTGGGTTACACCAATCAGTTAGAGGTATGATATAAAACCGATCGGTTTCATTTATGCACCGATCGGTTGGGATTTTATTTTGAACCCCTTATCCTTTGTATTGTATTTCTTTTTCTTTTCTTTTTCTATTTTGTTTTCTTGAAAATTTTCACCTACTGTTCTTTTTTCTTTATACACCGAGATGGTGTATTTTAAGTATGGGTTTCATCGGGTTTTGAGATATATAAGGTAGTCTTAGTGAAAGAAATGCTATGTATGCATCAATTGGTTCGTGTCGTACTGTGATTATGCATAACAACTTGCATCTTAGATTTTTAGGATAAAACCATAAACACTTGAGTCACTCTAAATGCTTCCTTTACTAAGACCATATCATGTTCGATATCACCTTTGTGAGAATGCAAGCATGTTAAAAGGCTAAGTTCATTGACTTCAAGAGTTTTTTGAGATCTCGGGATTTAGAGTAACGGATATTGACAAGTTCATGGTTAAGTACATAAATTAGGTTTTTCTTTGAGTAGTTTTGATGCAGTACGCGGAAGGAAGGCTCATTGTAAGTATTTCCTAGCTTCTATCTTTCTAACCATTTTCCGGGCTCGAGTTTTTATTGTTCTTTACTTGAGGACAAGCAAAGATTCAAGTATGGGGAATATGTTAATTCCTGTTTTTTTTTCTGATTTTATTAAGTCCTTTTATAACTATTCTTGCGTCTTTTTACTGAGAATAAGATAGTTATGAGTCTTTTCTGTATTTTTATGGGAAAATGGGCTTGAGAAAGAAAAAGAGAGAAATAGAGCTAAAATGAGCTTCAAGAGGATCAAATGGGCATCAAATGGACCAGGAAGAAACAATGCTCGGAGCCGCAAACCGATCGGTTGCAATCAGCACCGATCAGTTGAAGATGCATGAAGAACCGATCGGTTGCATCCTTGCACCGATCGGTTGGAGAATTTTGTAAAGTTTTCATTTTGTCGATTTTGGAAGTTTTACTTTTTCTCTACCTCTCTTGTACTATAAAAACGGGACTCAACCCTCAGTTGTATATACTCATGCCACAGAGCAATAAACACCCTGTAAATACTTTTTTTCTTAGTTATATATATATAACTAGATTTGGTCCCGCGTATATGCATGATTATAATCTAAATTAAAAGATTTTATATAAATTAAAAGATTTAATATAAATTAAAAGATTTTATATAAATTAAAAGATTTTACAACAACCTCATAATAATAAATTAAAATAAGTTTTAAAAATAAAATAAAAGAAATAGATGTTTTACCAATAGAATGAAGTTGAATGTATAATGGTGATTTTGGAAAAGTGTTTTGTTGAAAAAATATGAGCCTACTTATTTGTTTATATAGAGTTCAATATTTACAATTCTTTTTCCTTTAGAATTAGAACTTTTTTTTTCTATATAGTTCAATATTTACAATTATTTTTCCTTTAGATATAAATTTTTTCTTAATTATGCAAGTTTACTTTTTTACAAAACACTAATTTGTATATTTTCCTTATAGAATTTTCATTTTCCGAATAATGGTAGTTAATTATTTTTTGTATAAAGTTAGTTTCTTTATAATAATTTTTTACATTTTTTCAACTTTGACACGTGTCAAAATCTTGGATCGATAGATATGACACGTGTCGCGATCTTTTGAATTAATAACTTTGAAAAATCTCCTTTATATAATAAGAAGATGTTTCTTTTAGAGTTTTGTTTATAGTTTTTGTAGTAGATTAGCAATATGCTTATGGGTTCTTCATTCTCGTGTTGCTATATCTCTACTATGCTTGAATAAATTTATGTTAGGTTTTAGGGTTTCTATAGGATGTTTTAGATTTGTGTTTATGCATGCTATATTGAGATCGATGCCTTGATTCTCCACCTAGGTTATTTTTAATGCTTATTCTAGACGAGAGTCTGGATATGCCTTTAGATATTTCTCGACAACGAGAGTTGCAATGAAATGTTTTATTGTAGCCTAGGTGAGAAAAGTGTTTCTAGACAACGAGAGTCGCTAGGGAGCTTTGTGAACCTATTGATCCTTAACTTAGTGCTAGCTTATAATCCTTGGGGGCAGTAAACGAGAGTTTTTGTCAGGGTTATTAGCTTAGTAGTTGATATGCTCAAATATAATACCCTAAAGTATCTAAGCAGTAAATGTAGTATTCTAGGGGTCGAACAACAAAGACTCAAGATTGTCACTCAATAAATTCCAGGATATGAATTAAGCTAAGCAAAATGAATGTAATCAAAAATAACAAAACGATTAAAATCAAATAGTAAGGTCAGTGAGGAAAACGCTAGGCCTAGGGAAATTCGCAGGTAAATCAGAATTGAAACCCAAATAAAATGTCAGGAATATATAAAGCACCGTTCTTGAACTTGAAACACAGATGTAAAGTAAACCAACTGTCGTTGCGAATACTATCTATGTCTAAACCTAGAATTCCAAATTTCTTTGCATATTCTATAAATTCAAACAAGCATTAACGATTAAGTTCAATTGTTCACAAAATCCTAAACCAAATTTCTATGCGAATAGGTCTTTTGCGCACCAAACACTAGTTCAGGAAGCTAATCACACTTTCGTGTCAATTAATCAACCTATTATCAGATTCTAGTTCGAGAAGCTAGAATAAGCATTAATCTCAAGTCTAGGTGAAGAACTCTATAGATTTTCCTAACAATTTATCTAATTTAAGAATTCATTAAATACCCTTGAATAACCCTAAACCTAACAAGGAATCTTCTCCAAAACTCTATTGCAAGAATACTCTATCTCCAGGAATCAATGTCTGCCTCTAAGAGGCTGAAAAACCTAATTTTATAGCTAATACACGCTTTGGATTTCATTGGAAAAATAAGGAAATCTTCTGTTTCTTCTTCGGGTCTTCTGAAGAATGTGCGTTCTGACTATCGGTATCGACCGACACCATAAATGGTACCGATCGATACTGAGATCTTCAGTCGTATTTCTTCCGGATGATGGTGTCGATCGACACTGCATGGGTATCAGTCGATACTAAGCTTGAGTCTCCGAACTGCTTCAGCTCCGAACTTCCTAAGAAGCTTCGATAAATCCAATTAAGCTCCAATTTCGCCAAATTCCTGAAAAGACTCTGAAAGACTCTAAAACTAATAAAAAGACTCAATAAAAGGACTTATATTATGGTTAAAAACGGGTAAAAAACCATGATATATCAGTAGTTATCACTAAGAGATCAAGGTAGCTAATATTTGTGATTGAGTTCAAGAATTGATCTATAATGCTTTCTCTTATGCATGTGTATTACATGTTTAGAATTGCCTTAGGATTTCCTTGCGTAACTTATCTGTCTCTGTTCATATTTACTTTATTAGGTTGTTAGATAAAAACAAAAATTGTATTAATTTCCCTAGCTAAGTTTTAATTATAATAATATTTGTTTTGGTCTCTATGGATTCGATCCTGAAATACTATAGCGGTGTTATTGTACACTTGCTATATTATTTTGAGGTAAAAATTACACGTAACATTTGCGTATGGTCGTTGAGCCTAATGAGGATACCTTATGATACTTTAATGCTCCTAATAAGTTTTATGCTGGTAGAACCGCCATCCATCCGCCTTTGCCTAAGAGACAAGACTATCGCATCGAGCCTTCGATGATTCAGTTTGTGAAGCAGTCAATCTTCTCAATGGTCTTGCTCATGAGAACCTGATGGAGAATGTGCAGAAATTCGAGGATCTTTGTAGCACGTCAAAGTCGAATTTCTTGAGACTATCAATACTTGACCTTGTTCAAGTTTTTTTTGGGAGACAAAGCTGCGAGATGGATGAGACTTCTAGAACCAGGTTCCATCACCACTTGGGAGCAATGCCATGACATGTTCATCAATCACTTCTACCCGAAATCCAGGACCACTCAGTTGAGAAACAAGATCTCCACATTCCAGCAGACGGCAAACGAATAATTTTTCGAGGCATGAGACCATTTCAAAGGCTATTTGAAGGATTGCCCACATCACAAGTACACTCCAGAGAATTTGTTGCACATCTTCTATAAAGGTGCCTCAGAGAAGTTCTAGAAGGCTCTTGACACGACAAGTCAAGGGAACTTTGGTACCAACACTATTTGGGAAGCCAACCTCCTCATCAAAAATTTGGCAGCGAGTGATAACAACAATTGTCCTAAATATGACAGATCAAAGAAACCGAGGAGATAAACTACATTGGTGGATGTGGTTTCAACAACTTCAGAAACCACCCAAAATTTTTGTACCGGAGTACGAATTTTAAGAATTCTCAAGACCAAGTCTACCCTCCAAAATCCCAAGGATTTCAAAATAATAGGGAGCTGGCTACGGTGGATACAATTTTCAGCCCAAGCCTAAATACAACAATGGGCCAAACGGGTTTTCAGGTATTGCTCGACAAAATGCCCCGGAGAGCAAGATAGAGAGGATGATACTTCCGCTGATGGAGAGTCATAAGCAAAGCGCTGGAACATCAACACTAAGGTAGTAGAATTGTACACATCTCTCACTGAGAAGATTGATGTCGTGAGCACCCATGTTCGGTTTGGAGACTCAAATCGCCCAAGTTTCTTCCACTGCCAAGGTACCTCCAAGAGTGCTTCCAGGGAAGGCTGAAGCTAACCCTATGTAGCACGGTAATGCTGTTGAGGTTAATTTGGAGGTGAATCCAGAATCGTCAACCGATCGGTACATAACTAGAACCAATCGATTTTCTGAGGCAGTCACAACCGATCGATACATAGCTTAATTCCAGGATATGAATTAAGCTAAGCAAAATAAATGTAATCAAAAATAACAAAACGATTAAAATCAAATAGTAAGATTAGTGAGGAAAACGCTAGGCCTAGGGAAATTCGCAGGTAAATCAGAATTGACAACCAAATAAAATGTCAAGAATATTTAAAGCACCGTTCTTGAACTTGAAACACAGATGTAAAGTAAACCAACTATCGTTGCGAAGACTATCTATGTCTAAACCTAGAATTCCAAATTTCTTTGCAAATTCTATAAATTCAAACAAGCATTAACGATTAAGTTTAATTGTTCACAAAATCCTAAACCAAATTTCTTTGCGAATAGGTATTTTGCGCACCAAACATTAGTTCAGGTAGCTAATCACACTTTCGTGTCAATTAATCAACCTATTATCAGATTCTAGTTCGCTACGCTAGAATAGGCATTAATCTCAAGTCTAGGTGAAGAACTCTATAGATTTTCCTAACAATTTATCTAATTTAACAATTCATCAAATACACTTGAATAACCCTAAACCTAACAAGGAATCTTCTCCAAAACTCTATTGCAAGAATACTCTATCTCCAGGAATCAATGTCTGCCTCTAAGAGGCTTAAAAACCTAATTTTATAGCTAATACACGCTTTGGAGTTCATTGGAAAAATAAGGAAATCTTCTGTTTCTTCTTTGGGTCTTCTGAAGAATGTGCGTTCTGACTATCGGTATCGACTGACACCATAAATGGTATCGATCGATACTGAGATCTTCAGTCGTATTTCTTCCGGATGATGGTGTCGATCGACACTGCATGGGTATCAGTCGATACTAAGCTTGAGTCTCCGAACTGCTTCAGCTCCGAACTGCCTCAGAAGCTTCGATAAATCCAATTAAGCTCTAATTTCACCAAATTCCTGAATAGACTCTGAAAGACTCTAAAACTAATAAAAAGACTCAATAAAAGGACTTAGTCTTTGCTTGCCCTCAAGCAAACAGAGAACCAAACTAGAGAAAGAGGTTTGAAAACGCGGAGACTCACCTGTTCTTGAAACATTGTAGTGACAGCTTTTCCAAGCTCCCGATGTCGCCAAATCAGTTTCGGATCTAACCACCATGTACTTCTCCGTAGACATTTGCGGCTTCCCAGTTTCTACACATTATCTCACAGCATCAACATACTAAATCCTTCATTGTCGTTTTATCACTGTTGCTGATGTTCAGGAACCTTCTAGATTCTTCCTCATGCGATATCATGACCAAGGAACCACCCATTTTTCATACCTTGGTATTGTTTTCCCCTCCCCCAGACTTATTTCTTTTTATATTCTCTTGATTTTGGATTAAGCCTCGCATATACAAATCAAGGGTTGAGATGCGAGTATTGATGGTAATTGCCACCGAATCCCCGGTTCTCTCCTCTCAAAGTATCAAAGGTCTTAGGCGAATAACGGGGTCTCGGGAAATGTTCCTACCCCTCGCTTCAGACCTTTGTCTGATCATTCCTTATCCAAGTAGAAAAAATGGAATCACAGGAAGTGTTCCTAGCCCTCTACTCGGCGGAAACCATCTCATCTTTTATGCATCTTATNATCATTCCTTATCCAAGTAGAAAAAATGGAATCACAGGAAGTGTTCCTAGCCCTCTACTCGGCGGAAATCATCTCATCTTTCATGCATTTTCTGTATCAACGTGTGCCAAGGGAGAGGTATACCATAATTTTCAAACACATGGTTTCCTTTGTGAGATATGAATGATGAATCAAGTTAAGTGAACACCAACCTCAGAAATGAAGTGCAAAATTGGCTCAGGATTTAGAAGAAATCTGCTGGAGACATGGGTGTTGTCTAGTCAACTGGTCAGTCTTTGGATTTTTCATTAGTCGATCTTAGAGCTGATTCTGTAACACTGGTTACTTAAAAAAAAACAAAGTCAGAGCAATGGATTCAAGCAAAAGTTCATAATCTCTAACAGGGTTTGACTCAAGAAAACAAATTTTGACTCAAAAATAACTGACTCTAAGAAAAACAATCACAATGTCAGTAACTACCTCCCCTAGACTTAAACAACATTGTCCCTAGCGTTATCGAGCCTAGAGAAGGCAAAAGAAAGCAAAGGAACAGAATGGCTGAAGAATTTTACAAAGGTATCGTGGGTTATTTAGGGGTATTGATCGATGACGGGTGGTATCGACCGATGCTTGCCAAGTATCGACCAATACCAGTAGTGCATCGATCGATACGAAGATCCTTTTTCGTGAAACTGATGCCCAAAAATCATGTCCAGAGAGCCAGATGTTAGATGAAGCACTGTTAGGTCACTAGAGCACAAGTTAGAATCAACATAATCATAAGATAGCCATAAGTTCAACACAAATAGAATACTGACAATGAGACCTAAAAGTTCAGAATGAGGGACAAAGAAAAGAAAAAGAACAGGGAAAGAGACAACGTGAAACCAAGGAAACAGAGAGTCTAATCATCTGAAACTTCAGTGTCAGAGACGGCGTAGCGGGATGAAGGGCCGAGTGTGGAAGAGTGGGCGTCCGTAGAGGACATGCAGCGGCAACGAGAGACGGTGGCCCAAATACTCTGTAAGCTCTCCACGACGTACCTCTAAAAAGAGGCGGTCTCCATCGGCAGATCCGGTGGTGGAGGGAAGGAAGGTGCATGAGCAGATATCTGGCGGCGCTGTGAACGACGGGGCTGACTTCCAGCAAAGTCAGCCGCGGGTGAGGCATCAGCATCAGTCGGAGTAGAAGGGATACGTGGCAGAGCGCGTACACGTGTAGCCAGAGTAACCGAAAGCAAGCTGGGATCTGGATCGAAACACAGCTTGGTGGCATCGCCATCAATGGTGGTCAGAGCTCGGTTGGGAAGATACACAAAGAACTCGCCGTCAGTCGTGGGAAGACACCAAAGTCGAGTTGGCTTCAGCCAACGCATGTGGTGCATATGTTGCTCATCCATGAGAGAGCGAGCTATGACAATCGAGCACTCTGAAGTGGAGATACCGAAATGCTCGAAGATGGGAGTAAGGAGGCTGCCGACCAACTCGGTCTTCCGCACAGTGGCGTAGTTGCGTCCAGAAAAGGGCTTGGTCTTTAGAGAGACCAGGTGGTGCGCAAAGACGGCGCCTATGTTGACCGCGTGGTTCAACTCGGGCCACTCATAACTATCCTCAGGAATGAGGTCGCCTACAGCCTTGTGGAGGAGGAGCAGCTCAGAAATCCTCAACTTGTTCGGCTCCATCTTACAGAGGAGAGTGGTGCTCAGAATGCGGACGATGCAGCGAAGAGTGGGGTGGCGAACGTCCATCTGCGTGGTGGTCTTGGAGTGGTAGGCTCCAAGATCGATGTGTCTCTAGAAAACCTGGACATCCTGAAACTGAGTGGGCAGAGCTATCTGCCGGAGGTCGCGGTCGAATCTGTAGATATCGCAGAAGTCAGGGATCGGGAGTCTGTAGTGGACGCCCCGAATCAGGAAGGTTAGAGTGCCCTGCAAAGCGTCACGGTGGACCTCGTCGCGGTAGTAGATGCGGGCTATCGCAAGGAGCTGGCAGACAAGGTCGTGATAAAGGTCGTACTACCGCGAGTACAATGTCCCTAAACCGATCCTGTCAAGCATGGTGGAGAGCTCCACGTCGATACCCAGATGACGCATGGTGTGAGGATCGATGAAGCGCGTAGGGACCACAACAACACGCAGCCACTCGTTGTAGAACAACGTGTCGTAGTCGTCCCACTCTTCGGCGATTGGCTTATAGATGCAGGCCTCACTCTCGGTCTCCTCCTTAGGCAAACCTGCCCAATCGCGCCTCGGGATAATCCTCTTCCCTTCTAACTTAGGCCAGGGAGGCCTAGCAGCAACAACAAGGGCAGAGGGAGATGGTGAGCAGTGTGGTGCAGCTCTCAAGTCACTGATGTGGACCTCGAGGAAACTCTGAGGACCTGTGTTTTCTGTGAAACCTGCCTTTAGAACCCTGTACCGATCTCTGGTCAGACAAGCTATCACGACACCGGCATGCCAGAACGATCCGTCGAGAGCCTCAACCTCATCCTAGAGACTGAACTCGTTGCGTGGTGGGTTGGAGCCAGAGGCTTCCGAGTGTCGTGCCTTCTTACGCGGAGCCATCTGCAAATCAAAACAAAGCTGACACAAAATTACGACAACGTCATACAGATATTGCATAATATCAGTGTGTAAATCAACAGATGCATCGTATTCCAATTCAATCATCACAACACATCAACGAATTTCTCAAGCTAATTCATTCCTATCTATCGTTGTCCCATTCCTCTAGACTAATCACGAAAGGAGACAGTGCAGAAAAGCAAAACAGAGGAAACAGAATCGCAATTTTCCAAACCTGCCAACGAATCCAAGAGTTAGGATTTCGAGTTCATTACCTTACTGATCAAAAGAGTGAGTGGTAGGATGATAATGAGTGCAAAAATCCGAGTGGAATTGGGTTTAAAATCGAGCAAAACGGTTAAGAAATGAGGAAATGGTGAGAGAGAATCGGATGGAGCGGCGGCGTCGATCGATGGGGGAGTGAAGAAATGAAGAAGAAAACCCGAGAGTTTTATAGAAAAACTTACCTGGGTGAAGGGTATCGACCGATACCGTAAGTGGTATCGATTGATGCCCGCGTCATGATAGCATAGTTTTGCTTTGGTCTCGGTATCAATCGATACTTCGTGGGTGTCGATCGATGCTTGTCATCTGGACCTGGTTCACGTGAAGACACAAGACAAAAACAAAAGGGAAAATGAAATGAAAACTTAATGTACAGACTCACCAGTGGGTTGCCTCCCACCAAGCGCTTGTTTAATGTCCTTAGCTTGACATTGGGATCATCAGGCAGCCGGTGGTTCAGCCAGAGGCAGTATGTGGCTATCTGGAATGGTGGCGTTTGCCCAATAGTGTTTTACCCGCTGTCCATTGACAGTGAACTCCTTTCCTTCAGCATTCAGCAACACGACTGCACCGTGTGGTCGGACTTCCTTGATTGTGAAGGGACCTGACCAATGAAAACGCAATTTCCCAGGAAATAACTGTAAACGAGAGTTATACAGAAGTACTTGGTCATTTGGTTCAAAGTGGCGAGAAAGGATCTTCTTGTCGTGATAGGCCTTAGTCCTTTCCTTGTACAGCTTGGAGTTTTCATAGGCGAGGAATCTGATCACATCCAGCTCATTAAGTTGAACCAATCGCCATTGAGCAGCAAAATTGATATCGAAATTCATCAATTTGGTAGCCCAGGCTGCTTTGTGCTTGATCTCAACTGGAAGATGATACGCTTTCCTGTACAGCAAATGGAATGGTGTGTTGCCGAGTGGTGTCTTGAAAGCGGTCCGGTAAGCCCAAAGCGCATCGTCAAGCTTCATTGCCCAGTCTTTCCGTGTAGCGCCGACTGTCTTTTCCAAAATCTCCTTGATCTGTCTGTTGGAGACCTCAACCTGTCCGCTTGTTTGAGGGTGATAAGGTGTGACGACGCGATGATGCACGCCGTACTTCTTCAGCAGCTTTTCAAAGATTTTGTTGATAAAGTGAGTGCCACCATCACTTATCACAACTCGAGGTACTCCAAACCGAGGGAAGATAATGGTCTAGAACAGTTTCAGAGCCACGGAAGAGTCGTTGGTAGGACTAGCAATCGCTTCCACCCATTTGGAGACGTAATCGACAGTGACCAAGATGTACTTATTCTGTCGCGATGGAGGGAACGGTCCCATAAAATCGATACCCCAGCAGTCAAAAACTTCTACTTCCAGGATGAAGTTATGTGGCATCTCATGTCTATTACTGATCTTCCCTCTTCTCTGACACACATCGCAATGCGAGATAAAAGCATGAGCATCCATGAACAGTGTAGGCCACCATAAGCCAGCTTGAAGAACTTTGGAAACTGTCTTGAATGTGGCGAAGTGTCCAGCGTACTCAGATCCATGGCAGTGATATAGAATTTCTGGCACTTCAGTCTCAGCGATACATCTTCTGTAAATCCCATCAGAACAGTGTTTGTACAAGTACGGTTCATCCTAAAAGAATCGTCTGACATCTCGCATAAACTTCTTCTTTGCATACTTCTTGAGATGCTTTTGTTCGTATTCTGCAGCAAGATAATTAGCTATGTCAGCATACCAAGGTTCAGCAGAAGTGGTGACAGCCAAAGATCTTCTGCAAAGAAGTGGTCTGCAGTCGAAACAGCACTGGCAGATAACTGGTATCGACCGACACTGGATGAGTGTCGATCGATGCTGATGTTTTGGATACGGGGAGATTGCAAGATCTCGTGAAGGTGTCGATCGATACTACTGGGCTGTCGATCGATGCTTGCGTTTTACACTGGCATAGTCGTAGTGGAGTTGTGTCGAATTCCAGTTTTGATGAAATAGATCTTCTCCTCAGGTAAAGAATCATCAATAAGCATGGTTTCTTCGATCCTCATTCGTGAGAGATGATCTGCAACTCCATTCTCTAACCCTTTCTTATCCTTAATCTCGATGTCAAAGCCTTAAGCAGTAGAACTCAACGGCAAAGGCGAGGTTTAAGATCCTTGTTCTGCAGCAAATACTTGAGAGCAGCATAGTCGGTATGAACGGTCACTTTACTCCCAATCAGATAAGAACGAAATGTCTCAAAGGAGAATACAACGGCTAGTAACTCTTTCTCTGTAGTGCTGTAGTTCTTTTGAGCGTCATCCAATGTTCTACTAGCATAGTATATTACATGAAGCTTCTTGTCCTTCCTCTGTCCCAAAACTGACCCAACTGCAAAATCACTCGCATCGCACATGATCTCAAAGGGGAGGTTCCAATCTGGTGGCTGAACAATAGGAGCAGTAACCAATGCCTTCTTGATCTGTTCGAATGGTGACAAGACACTCCGGTGTAAATTCGAAGGTGACATCTTTACAGAGTAGAGCAGTGAGTGGACGAGCTAACTTGGAGAATTCCTGAATGAATCGACGATAAAACCCGGCGTGACCAAGGAAACTCCGAATGTCCTTCACAGATGTTGGTGGCAGGAGGCTTGTCATAACCTGAATCTTAGCCTTATTAACTTCGATTCCAGCCTTCGAAACCTTGTGTCCCAAAATGATGCCCTCTTGGACCATAAAGTGATACTTCTCCCAGTTTAGAACTAAATGTTTCTCTTCACATCGCTGAAGTACTTTGCATAAGTTGTCTAGGCAGCCCTTAAATGAAGACCCATAAACTGAAAAGTCATCCATAAACACCTCCATGAACTCCTCGATCATATATGAGAAAATTGACATCATACATCTTTGGAAGGTGGCTGGAGCGTTACATAACCCAAACGGCATTCTGCTGTAAGCGAACGTGCCGTAGGGACATGTAAACGTCGTCTTCTCCTGATCATCTGGATGTATCAGGATCTGGAAAAAGCCTGAGTTCCATCTAGGAAGCAGTAATAAGGGTGACTTGCCAACCTCTCCAGCATTTGATCAATGAAACGTAGTGGGAAATGGTATTTCCTAGTAGCAGCATTCAACTTCCTGTAATCGATGCACATGCGGTGCCCAGTGATCGTTCTTGTCAGAATCAGCTCATTGTTCTCGTTCTTTACCACAGTGAATCCTCCTTTCTTAGGTACAACATGAACTGGACTGACCCAACTGCTGTCTGAGATGGTATAGATGATGCATGTTTCTAGTAGCTTCATTATCTCTTTCTTCACAACTTCCTTCAGATTCGGGTTAAGCCTCTTCTGATGTTCGATTGAAGCTTTCGACTCGTCCTCCAGATGAATCTGATGCATGCACAGATCCGGTGATATACCTGAAATGTCATCAAGAGAATAGCCGAGAGCTTTGCGATACTTGCGCAGCTTGCTCAGCAGTAAGGCGACCTCTGCGTTGTTTAAAGAAGAATTAATAATGACAGGATAAGTGGAGTTAGGGCCAAGAAAACATACCTTAGATTAGCTGGAAGTGGTTTAAGATCAAGCTTAGGAGCTCTCTCCTCACTCCAATCGCCGAATGAATCAGATCATGCACGAGAGACAGCTAGCTCCTCGGGTAGAAGTAGCTGGTGTCGATCGATGCTCTTGGTGGTTTCGATCGATGCTTCAGTGGTGTTGTCAAGGATCGTGGCGTACCGAGTAGCAGCCTCACTGGAACCCATCTCTATTTCCGCCGAACAAACCAGTGCTCTCTCCAACAGATTCTCATGGTGTAACCGCATGAAGTACTCATCTGCTATATCACTGAAGGTATCGATGAAGAATGTCTGCCCATCAATGGTTGGCTTTTTCATCATCTTCTCCATGTTGAAGGTAATGATCAGATCACCAATGTTAAGGGATATTCTCCCATTCTTGTAGTCGATCAGGGCGCCTGCTGTGGCTAGAAAAGGTCTGCCCAAAATCAGTGGATCTCTCGGCTCAGCGTCGTACTCCAGAACTATGAAGTCAATCGGGACCAAGCAGTCCCCGATCGTAATAGGAACGTCCTCGAGTAATCCTTTAGGAAATCGGACTAAGCGGTCAGCAAGGATTAGAGAGATCCTCGTAGGTGTGAAGTCCGTCATCCCCATCCTCTTGGCCACTGAGTATGGCATGAGGTTGACACTGGAACCGAGATCGCAAAGGGAGCGTTCAAACCGTTCAGTGAAGATTGTACAATCCAATACGAAACTTCCAGGGTCTGGCAATTTTTCTGGGATCTTGTTGAGTAGGATCGCACTGCACTCGTGAGTAATCCTCAACACTCCTTCATCAAGATTCACATTACTCGACACCATCTGCTTGTTATACCTTCTAAAAGCTGGTGAAGTCATGATGGCATCGACGAAAGGAAGTTCGACAACCAACTTCTCCAACATTGCTTTGCACCTGGCCTCTTCTATTACCTTCTTAGTCTTGGCAGGAAGTCAAGGGAAAGGTATCTTAGGCACATAGACTCTCCCAGTGTTCTCTGTTGGTTCCTTTTTCTCTGCATTTGGACTGGTATCGACCGACACTAGGTGAGTGTCGATCGATACTGGTGGTTGTGCAACTGTTTCTGTAGATCGTTGAATGGGTGCCGATCGATATAGGTTGGTATCGACCGATACTGGGTGAGTATCGACCGATACCATTAATCTCATCGTCGTCGTCTCTAGCAAGATCGACGAGATGCTTGGCAGAATAGGTTTTCTTTACCCCTGGACTGACCTCTCTTCCGCTTCTCAAGGTAATAGTGTGAACGTGTTCCCTTGGATTCACTGTTTTTCCTGGAAGGAAACCATCCTGTCTCTTAACTGTTTCTGCAGTATGGGCAACTTGAGTTTACAGCTTCTTCTGATGAATGTTAAGAGCTTCGATTTTTCCATTCAGGTCAGTGTACAAGGCATCCATCTTCCCATTGAAATCGACAGTCATTTTCTGCTGCCCCTCAAGAATCGGCTCAAGCATGGATTCAACCTTGCTTTCCTGAGTTTTGGGATGTAGTGTCTGGTAAGATGAATTTCCATAGGTGAGAGTGTACCCACTGTTTTGGAATGGTTTCTGAGCAAAAGAGTTTGCTCCGAAATTCGTGGGCTTAAAGTCAGACTTAAATCCTTCTCTCTGAGAGTTGTTGGTGAAACCGCGGTTGTACGACGAATTCTGAAATCCATTACCACCGATGTAGTTGACATCCTCTCCTTCACCTTCATCGATGTTCTCGACTTCTTCAGCAAAATGCACTGCCTTCTGCTGTTTACCCATTAACAAATTTTGAACCGAATCCAGCTTCACATGTACCTCAGCAATCTGCAGTCCGTCGACGTTCCCGTTCTGCTTCTTCCGCTTGTAGTTGGCATTCTTGGTGATGTTGCTAGACGCCAAATTCTCAATCAGTATGTAAGCGTCCTCAGGATACCTCGTGTTGAAATTCCCATTGCTTGCAGCGTCTAAGGCCATCTGATACCTCCAATCGATCTCTCTGAAGAAGATACCCAACAACTAAACTTGTGAGACACTGTGGTGAGGACAATCCCTCTGATAAGTCCGAAATCAAACCCAGGCAGCCTTGAATGCCTCAGTTGCTCCTTGAGAAAACTGGAAAATCTTGTTCCTGAGCTCCTCGGATCTTGCATCATCATAGAAATTGTTCAGGAACGCATTCTTAGTCTCCTCCCAAGTTGTCAGAGAACCAAGCGGCAACTGCTTCAACCAGTAAGCTGCATCTCTGATATATCATGGTTTTTACCCACTTTCAACCATGATATAAGTCCTTTTTCTGAGTCTTTTTACTAGTTTTAGAGTCTTTCAGGTTCTTTTCAAGGTGTAGGCACATCTGGAGCTAGATTGGATTTATGAAAGCTTTTGAAGCATATTGGATCTGAAGCAGTTCGAAGAACTGAAGCTCAACATCGATCGACACCTAAGGAGCATCGATCGACACCATTCGTTTGGAAGAGACACGATTAAAGATCCCAGTATCGATCGATACCATTTACAGTATCGGTCGATACCAGCAATCAGAACGCGCATCAATAAACGAAGATTAACCAGAAGTTTTCCTTATTTTCCGAGATAGACTCCTAAACGTATTTTTAGGTATATAATTAGGTTTTTCAGCCTCCAGAACACAGACGGGATTTTCTAGAGATAGAGTATTCTGCAATTGAGTTTTTGGGAGAAGAACCTTGAACCCTCTTTGTGATGTTTGTCTCATTTACTTTATGATATCTATTTATTTCATGATGTTTGTCTCATTCACCATGTCTGAGTAGATTCCCTGTTAGGTTTAGGGTTGTTTAAGGATATTTGATGAATTATTAGATCTGATTTACTTGTTAAGGAATATCTGTAGAGCTTTTCACCTAGACTTGAGATTTATGCTTATTCTAGCTTCGCGAACTAGAATCTGATGTTAGGTTGATTAATTGGCACGAAAGTGTGATTAATTTACTGAACTAGAGTTTGGTGAGCAAAAGACATAATCGAAAAGAAATTTGGTTTAGGATTTTGTGAACAATTAAACTTGATCGTTAATGCTTGTTTGAATTTATAGAATTTGCAAAGAAATTTGGAATTCTAGGTTTAGACATAGATAGTATTCGCAACGATAGTTGGTTTACTTTACATCTGTGTTTCAAGTTCAAGAGCGGAGCTTATTTCATCCCTGACAATTGATTTGATTGATAAATCTGATTTGCCTGCAAACTTCCCTAAGCCTAGCGTATTTCCCCATCGAATTACTACTTTGTTTGCCTTATTACTTTTAATTACATTCATTTCGCTTAGCTTAATTCACATTCTGAAATCTATTGCGTGAACATCTTGAGTCCTTGTGGTTCGATCCCTAGAATACTACAGCTACTGCTTAGATACTTTAGGGTATTATATTTGAGCATATCAATCTTCACCAAGAGAGTATGGGAAGAGCTTACAGAAGAGGAACTCATTGGGCACTCCATTTTATTTGATACTTGTGACCAAATCTTTGAAACTCTTTATGTGATCCATGGATGCTCGTGAGAAAGACCGTGAAAAGGGTGCTGGCCAACAAGAGTGTAGTATGCATGCTTCAGCTCAAAGTCAATCCTCTGAAAAGTGGGAATACGAATCGCAGACCGATTGGCATAGAACTGATCTGGCCTGTTGTACTCCCCAAGCGTTCTGGCGCGATTAACAAGAGCATTCCCAACATTCCCACGCACAGCTAGTGGGATAACCTCGTTGGCTATCGGTGCAGGGACAATGATGTTTCCTTCTGCATCTAGCCTTTCTCCTTGCTCGTCACACATGTAACCTTTCTGATCTCTCAAAACCCCAGCTTCATCATGAGCGAGCACAATCGGATTGTTCATCTCTGCTTGCTTCTTTTGCTTTCTGATCGTGCGCTCTAAATCAGCTAGCTCTTTGTTAGATAGACTGGTCAACTACTTATTCTTGCATCGTCTGGTGTCTCGATGTTGCATGCAACTGAAACACAGACGTTGAAAAGCGTAAGTAACAGAAATTAAGACGAGTATGAATCGATACCTGAAGGGTGTAGTCGAAATTCTAAACCGAAATCTAATGGTGAAATTATCGCATCGAGCATTCTAGTAGAACCGCCATCCATCTGCCTTTTCCAAAGAGACAAGACTATCGCATCGAGCCTTCGATGATTCAGTTTGTGAAGCAGGCAATCTTTTCAATGGTCTTGCTCATGAGAACCTGATGGAGAATGTGCAGAATTTTGAGGATCTTTGTAGCACGTCAAAGTGGAATGGAGTTTCTTGAGACTATCAATACTTGACCTTGTTCAAGTTTTTTTTAGGAGACAAAGCTGCGAGATAGATGAGACTTCTAGAACCAGGTTCCATCACCACTTGGGAGCAATGCCATGACATGTTCATCAATCACTTCTACCCAAAATCCATGACCACTCAGTTGAGAAACAAGATCTCCACATTCCAGCAGACGACAAACGAATAATTTTTTGAGGCATGAGACCATTTCAAAGGCTATTTGAAGGATTGCCCACATCACAAGTACACTCCAAAGAATCTGTTGACACGACAAGTCAAGGGAACTTTGGTACCAACACTATTTGGGAAGCCAACGTCCTCATCAAAAATTTGGCAGCGAGTGATAACAACAATTGTCCTGAATATGACAGATCAAAGAAACCGAGGAGATAAACAACATTGGTGGATGTGGTTTCAACAACTTCAGAAACCACCCAAAATTTTCGTACCGGAATAAGAATGTTAAGAATTCTCAAGACCAAGTCTACCCTCCAAAATCCCAAGGATTTCAAAATAATAGGGAGCCGGCTATGGTGGATACAATTTTCAGCCCAAGCCTAAATACAACAATGGGCCAAACGGGTTTTCAGGTATTGCTCGACAAAATCCCCCGGAGAGCAAGTTAGAGAGGATGATACTTCAGCTGATGGAGAGTCATAAGCAAAGTGCTGGAACGTCAACACTAAGGTAGAAGAAATGTACACATCTCTCACTGAGAAGATTGATGTCGTGAGCACCCATGTTCGGTTTGGAGACTCAAATTGCCCAAGTTTCTTCCACTGCCAAGGTACCTCCAAGAATGCTTCCAGGGAAGGCTGAAGCTAACCCTATGTAGCACGGTAATGCTGTTGAGGTTAATTTGGAGGTGAATCCAGACTCGTCAACGGATCGGTACATAACTAGAACCAATCTATTTTCTGAGGCAGTCACAACCGATCGGTTCAACCTATCTATCAATCAGTTGGATTACTATATCCGAGCAAAGAAGGCCGAGTTTGATTCCGAGAGTTCAGGAGGAGATCCAAAGGATGTTCATAAGGTTTAGAACATGCTTTCACGAATGTACAAGCCCAAAGTACCGTTTCCTCATTATGTTGATATAAGGTGATTGCTAATGAGAAGATAGAAAGGTTCAAATAGGTGCTTGGTGAGTTGACGGAAGGAATTACATTGAATGAAGCAGAAGCAAGCCTATTGGTATTAAGGAAGTCTTCAAATGTGTCATGACAGGCAAGCAAGGACTAGATAAGCTAAAAAAAAGCTTACAAAGGAGAAAAAGGTCTTGTCACGGCTTCCAAAGCTCGAAGATCCTGGTGAATTCTCAATCTCTTGCTTAATCTCTGGAGTGGACTTCGAGGATTTTCTTTGTGACACAGGTTCTAGTGTGAAGCTTATGTCAATCTCTACTGCTAAGGTATTCAAGATCGAGAGCTTCCATGAACCTCAATGCACCCTAAAGTTTGCTGACGCCTCAGTAACCAAACATCAAGGATTCCTTCCAGTTTTGTCAGTGCAAATTGGGCATTGCTTGGTTCTGACGGATTACCAAATTGTTGATATGGTTTAGAGGCTTGGATATGACACTACTCTTAGGATGACCATTCCTTTACACCGTTGGGACCGTGGGAAATATGCCAAATAAGCAACTAACCTTTCATCTCATGGACAAGATGGTCCACTATCCGCTCGCTCAAGCCTTAGCTCGTCAGATTTCAAAGATAGAACAATGATAGACAAGTTAATGAAATAATATGAACAATGATAGACAAGTTTGAAGATGCAAGCTGAAGTACTACTTGACGCAGTTGAACTAACTCAAGAAGTAATACAACAGGAGGTTGAAGATTTCTAGAAGATCAAGGAAGAGTCGATGATAAAGTTCAAGCTTTAGAAGCTAGAAGCGCATGAAGAAAAAGGAAATAAACAAAAGAGGAATTAGAAAGTTATCTTAGAAAGGATAAAGATAATTTCCTTTTTAGAGAAAAAGGAAATTGATCAAACTTGTTAGTTTAAGATTAGGAAATAGGTCTGTGAAAAAGCTCGACCTGTTTTAGTATATATAGGGTGCTCTACCTTTGGAGAAGGTAGCACATATATTGAGAAAGCATTCTTAGCAATAGAGTTTTTACTTCAAGAGAGAAAAGTAAGGAAAAATTCTAAAGGAGCTAAGGTTTTGATCTTGGGAATTCTCTTATCAAGGGTGTTTGATTTGAGATTACAAGAGAGAGAGGGAATAGAAAAAGTGTGAGGAAAAACCGTTTGTATCACTTATTTTCTATTAATCAAAGTTGGTTAAGAAAATCGTCTGTGTTACATTATGATATAGTTCCTGTATCAGTTGAGCTCTTGCACTTTCAAAGTTAGGTAAAGAGAAATCTAAATAAATTCTAAACAAGCAACATACATGCATATGAGAAAGCATTATGGACCCATTATTGAACTCAGTCACAAATATTAGCTACCTTTATCCCTTAGTGATAACTACTATACTAACAATCCTAACAAAAACTCTCGTTTATTTTTAAGATTAAAGCAAGCATTAAGATTAGGATTGATAGGTTCACAAAACTCCCTAGTGACTCCTGTTGGCTAGGAATACTTTGCTCACCTAGGCTACAATCCAAAGTTCCATTGCAACTCCCGTTGTCGAGAAACATCCAAAGACATATTCAGACTCCGGTCTAGAATAAGCATTAATAACAACCTAGGTGAAGAATCAAAGCATCATTCTCAATGTAGCATGCATAAATACCTATCTAAAACATCCTAATAGAAACCCTAAAAGCTAACAGAGAATTACTCAAGCATAATAGAAATAAAGAAACACGAAGATGAAGAACTCATAATCATATTGCTAAATCTACTAGAAAGACTAAAACTATAATTCTAAAATAAAGACATTAAACTAACACTAAAAGAATTATTTACAAGGTTGTTTTTTTGCTTAAAGGTATTTTTGAATAGGGGTAAAGCCCCCTCTATATAGTACAAGAGAGGTAGAGAAAAATATAAAATTTTCTGACTCAACAAAATGGAACCACTACAAAACTGCTTCAACCGATCGGTGCAAGGATGCAATCGATCTGTTCGTCATGCTTCTTCAACTGATCTGTGATGATGTCGACCAATCGGTTGCGGCTCCGATACTTTCTTCCTTCTAGTACACTTGAAGACCATTTGATCATCTTGAAGCCCATTTTAGCTCTATTTCTCTCTTTCTTCCTCAAGCCCATTTTCCCTTAAAACACACAAAAAGACTCTAAAACTATATCAGCAAAAATAGGGGGTTAACACATTCTCCCAAACTTGAATCTTTGCTTGTCCTCAAGTAAAGAACAATAAAAACTCGAGCCCGGAGAAATGGTTAGAAAGATAAGAGCTAGAAAATACTTACAATGAGCCTTCCTTTCGCGAACTGCATCAAAACTAGTCAAAGCAAAACCTAATTTATGTACTTAACCATGAACTTGCAATATCCCATACTCTAAATCCCGAGATCTCAAAGAACTCTCAAAATCAATGAACTTAGCCTTTTAACATGCGTGTATTCTCACAAAAGAGATATCGAACATGCTATGGTCTTGGTAAAGGAAGCATTTAGGGTGACTCAAGTGTTTATGGTTTTTATCTCATTATGCATAATCACAGTGAGAGACGGACCAATTGATGCATATATAACATTCCTTTCACTAAGACTACCTTATTTACCTTAAACCTCAATGAAATCCCAAAGAAAATACTAAGAAATTCCCTTGATTGTTTTCAATAAAAATTTTACTTTTTTCGGTTCCTTCTTTCCTCTTTTCCTCTTAATTTTTGATTTCTTTTTTTAGTGGAAGGGTGAAACCAGTTCTTGCATACAAATTCAAACATCAAAATGATATTTCCAACCTTTTTTAGCATTCTCTAGCAAGTCATAAAATTCTGTCAACAAGACTTAACTTACAAAGACTTTACTAAATCATCCCAAAATTTTACGTATAACATCACCGAATCTTAGTGAAAGGTTAGCTATGTTGGTCCGTATACTCCATAGTTTATGCACATGAATGCACATACGGCGATGATCAAAAGAATGCATGGGGTTTGAACAAAGGGTTAGGGTACAAGGTGTGGTACTAGAATAAAGATGAGTCTAGCTATTGAAAGTTCAAAAGAGTGGTGAAACAAAGCAACTGTGAATGATTACCAAGCCCCTAAGTGAGATATACTAAATCCATGTTCAACGTTCCACTAGATAAGGCTAAGTTCAAATCATTCAAGTTTCAAGGTGATAAGGACTTTCTTGAATATTGTGTTTGCTCATGGTTTTTCCAAACTTCTGCTCTACTTCTGAAATGGTAATGAATAGGTTGTTGGAAGGTCGTCCCAAAGCAAGTTCCTGACAAAGCTCGTAGTCCCCTTAATTTACTGAAAAAGTGACTCGATTAAAAATTTAAAAATGTTCACCATTATATCAAATGGTACATCCATACCCTCCCCAGAATTGACATACATTGTCCCGCTGTATAAAGAATGAAGAAAGGCGGGTGAACATTTTCAAGGAAAAGGAATATAGAAAAAGAAACATAGAAAAGAAAAAGATTCATGGTTTTTGAAATGAGGCGCTAACCGATCGGTGCAACAGTTGGAACTGATCAGTTACTAACCTACCCATGATTGATCAATTGAACCCCAAACCGATTGCTCAGCAAACTCAATGCTCACTCGTCAAAGCCGTCTTAGTCTTGCTAGTGACTGGTCCTCTCCCGTGGAATGATGCCTCCTCTGTAGCCCTCAGAGCTAAATGCATCCTCTGAAGTCGTGCTGGTGGTAGAAGGCACATTCTCGTTGTAAGGGTTTGCTCTCTGAACAGACGGAGCGACATCGTCTTCAGCCGAAACGCAGCATGATCGGATATTTTGGAAAATTCCCAAAAGCAGATAGAGCATCCTGTTGTTCTTCTCTGTGACCGCCTGCATGTGTCGTAGCCTCTCCTGATCACTGGCAGTGTCTGGGAGATCACTGTATATGAACTCCGTCGCGTCAAAATTAAGTAGTGGGCCTTGAGATGAAGTGGACACGCGAGGTGGTGCTTGAGCAGAAGTATGGGCCTGATGGAAGCGTGTGGTGCGAGTGTGTTCAGAAGGACAAGCACAAAGAGCAGCAGTGGGAGGCATGCAATCTACCTTAGCGACTAAAGCAATGTCTGTAAGATGTCGCACAAGAAGCTGTAGGTATCTAAAGCAGCCCTCCCAGTCGAGGTACTGCGGAGCAGAGGTACCTCGGATCAAGATGGAAGCGTGGTAGAGGTAGTCTTTGTCAATGAACCTCCATCTGCACTCTAGTGTTGGATGAGAAATCTGAATCCCAATGGCCTCGAGAATAGGCGTGACAAAGCTCTCGTAGTATATGTCGCCTCTCTTCCTTGTGGAAGTCCTGGCTCCAGCAAGCTCATCAGCTAATAGAGAGTTCCAAAATCCACCTCATGTGGTACTCCATAGTAATCCTCTTTTGGGTCCTCGATGTACTCGCGAACCTCCTCTCTCAAAATCCAAAGCTAAGCAGTCTTGACAATCCCGATCTCGTGTCTGTTGTAGATGGTGTTGCTGATGTACTTAACAACCAAGCGTAGCACATGACTCCTAATCCGAGTCTGCTTACAGGCCCTAGATATATATGTGCCTGATCCGATGTTGGTCCAAAACTCATCAAGATTGTAGAATACGCTAGCACGTGTCTCCGCACGCCTCGAGAATCCAAAGATGTCACAAAACTGGTGGATGGAAAGCTTGTAATGCTTCCCAGCAATGAAGAACATGATCCACCATTTGGCAGCATCCTAGGGTAATGCACCTCTATAGAAATAAGAAAGTCTCGGGCCGACATCTCGTACAAGTCCCAAGATTTGGTAGGAAATGTACCAAATCCAATCATTTCTAGAATATGGTGGATCTCCTCCTTAAGGCCCAACTCCTCTAGGATTTGATAATGCAGGAACCTCGTAGGATGGAGTTTGCAACTCTCCATCCACTCTCTGGCTGCTTTGTCAGAATCATAATTCTGACGGTGATGAGCAGCCATACTCCTAGGGCGTGCTACCCTAGCTTGTTTCGAACTCCCCCCTCTACTCTTAGGAACCACAGTTGCAAAATCAGTGAAAAGCATGAATCTCGTCGGGAATTACAAGAACTTTTACAAAGAAATTTCAGAAACAGAAAACCTTCTGAAAAATTTCTGTAAAAATTCATAAAATAATCATAGCAGAATATTTAACTCTTAAAACTCCTAAACGGATTTAAAAAAAAAAGAGAAAATTCAAATATTAATCAAATTAATCTCTAAAATTCAAAATAAATCCAAATCAATTGCAATAAAAAACCTAACTCAAGCAAATCTTCTTCTAAAATGAAGGATAATTCACTATCAATAATCCTAAACACAATTCAAGCTCAAAAATCCGAATTCCACTGCACAACATTTTCAAAAATTTAAAATTTTCTCCTAATAATTAAAAACTTCTTAAATCTAACCACCTAATATGTTTCCTAATCTTCTAAGCGTCATATTCACCCAATATTCAAGCTAAATATACAAGGAATCAAAAACCCAAGATCTCATATGTGTTCATACGGAAGTCAGACCTAAAAATCAAACCTAAAATTGAGTGGCTTACCTCAAAAGATTGGGAATGAGACTAGGATAAACATATAGAGAAAAGTTGAGTGAAAAGCACCAAAAAATCATTGAAAACGGTTTGAAATTGTGAAAATTATAAGTTTTCAAAATTTTGAGAGAGTTTTGATGCTTTTGAAGTGACTATGGTGGTGGGGGGGGGGGGGTTTCGGGGAAGAAGAAGAAGAAGAAGGGGTCGACTGGTTTAATCCGGTTCAATTTGAGTGAATTGACAAGATTAAATCGGTTTTTTCGAATTTTACCTCGGCGCTAACCGATTGGTGATGGTGTGCAACCGATCGGTTGGCGAGAGTTTCAGAATTGATTGGTGCAACAGCTGCACCGATCGGTCGGCGTTCCTGAATTCGCAGGCTTTGCGTTTTTGCACTTGATTCTAACGCCTAAAACGTAAGATTTTTAGACTAAAAGATTCTGAATAATCCAATTTCAAGTAAAAAGTCAAAAAGTTAAATAATCCAACTTAAAAGAATTAAAACAGCAAATACAAAGGAAGGAAGAAGCAAAAAAACTAATGGGTTGACTCCCATTTAGCACTTGTTTTGAGTCTTTAACTTGACTTTGGCGCGATCACTTTAATCTTGAGTCGGTGCTCTCTTCCTCCATCTTTGAATCCCGACGAGCTAAGGATGGTAAGGGTGAGTAATGGACCATCTTGTCAATGAGATGGAAAGTGAGTTGTTGCTTAGGCATATCCATAACTGCCCAACAGAGTTAAGGAATGACCTTCCCAAAAGTAATGGTATCTCTAAACCTCCAACCATCTTGAAACCTTGAAAATCAATCGGAACCAAGCAATGTCTTACTCTTACTAGCACACTGGATAGGAATCCTTGAGGCTTGGACATCAAAGCATCAACGAACTTCAGAGTACAAGGGGAATCATCGAAATTCCCTATACTGAGTCTCTTGGCGACAGAAAAGGACATAAGGTTCACACTTGATCCCTTGTCGCAAAGGGAGTCTTCAAAGTTGAAACCTAAGACTGAACAAGGGACTGTGAATCTTCCGGGATCTTCGAACTTAGGAAGTTGCATCAACACTTTCTTCTCCTTTATAAGTTTTTCCCTTAACTTATCTAACCCTTCTTCGCCTGTCATGATACACTTGAAGACTTCCTTTATATCCAGAAGGCTTGCCTTTGCTTCGTCCAATGTCATCCCTTCAGTCAACTCTCCAAGTACCTTCTTGAACCTTTCCATCCACTACAAGAAAACACTGATTTTGCAACATCCATATTCGTTGCTTAATCGTTGCAAAACAGGTTTTGCGTCGACTTTGCGATGAAAATCAAAACGTCGCAAACAGCGTGACGCAATATATAAATTGTCGCTAAATCATCGCAAATTTGACGCAATCAATTTGTTGCCAGTTTGTCGCAAAATTAGTGACGAATTAGCGAAGATTGTTAATTCGATGCTAATTCGACGCAAAATTAGTGACGTTTTTGCGACGATTCACTCATACAAATTTGCAACGATTTTGCAACAATTTTGATATTATATTTAATTAGTATTTGTGTGAATTTATTTTTCAAATTCATTTAAAAAAAAATAAATATGAATAAAATATTGAAATACTTTTCAATATTAAATTAAAATATTCTAATATATATTTCAAAATTAATATAATATTCATAATTAATCCTACAATAATATTTCATAATTAAATATTTTAATCCTACAATAATATTTCAATCCTAATCTAAATATTTAATTCCAAATCTAAATATTTTAATCCATGTATAATATTCCATAACTAAATATTTCTATCCTAACAATAATATTCCAATCCTGATCTAAATATTTCCATCTGAACAATAATATTTCAATCCTAATCTAAATATTCCAATCCTAATCTTAATATTTCAATCCATGAAAAACATAGGAGAGAGAGTGAAATAAGAGAGTGAATGAGTGAGTTGGGAGAGAATGAATAGTTTTTTATATATAGAAATTTGTGGATGTCACTAAATCGACGCAAATACGATGCTAAACTAGGGCAAAATTTTTGAAATGAAATTTAAAATATTTGGATCATCTTTCTTTCCCGCGAGGATAACGACAATTTTGCAACGAATCGTCGCGAGATCGTCGCTAAATTGGCGCCACAATTTCAGAAAAATTTGAAATGAAATTGTAAAAATTTAGACCATATTTTTTGCCCGAGGATAGCGACGATTTTGCAACAAATCGTCGCTAAATCGTCGCTAATTTGGTGACATATTGCGACGATTTAGCAAGAAATTGTTGCAAAATCATTGCAAAATTAATTAAAATTTAATATTAATTTTGCAACGATTTAGCAACGATTCCTAGCTAAATCGTTGCTAATCCGTGGCATTGTTTTTAACACTTTAACAAAATAATAAAACTACATATGCTACACTCTATAAATTAATCATCAAGGTCATTATTATGATATAAAGATGATTTCTAATTTATTTGTACAATTTATTTATCTTTATGTTATTTTAAAAACCTAGAGTTAATGTACATATATACTTAAGGTATATTCAAACTTTACTTATATTTTGAATAAAAAAGCAATTTTTTTTGTTATGAGGACCTTATTTCAAGCTTACATGATCCACATGTCAATATCATTAACATCTATAGTTGATTCATAAATAAAAATCGAATATAACAATTTTTACAAAAAGCTTTGCGTCGTTTGAGTCTTTTTTGCGACGATTTAGCGTCGATTTCCTAAATCATTGCTAAATCGTTGCAATTTTGCGACGACGTAGCGTCAATTTCTTAATTTGTGGTTTTGGGTATAGAAGATTTTGCGACGATTTAGCGTCGACTTAGAAAATCGTTGCTTATTCGTCGCTAAATCATTACAATTTTGCGACAATTTAGCTTCGATTTCTAATACTATTTATATGTGGTTTAGGGTATAAAATTTTTTTGCAACGATTTAGCGTCGAACACCATAGTTATTGCTAAGTCATCGCAAAATTGTAAAAATGTCGAACGTCACAAATTAGCGACGAAGGAAAAATTCGTTGCAAAAATGTCGCAAAATCGACGCTATTTTGCAACGGAAATTTGACGACGCAAAAATTCAACGCAAAATCAGTGTTTTCTTGTCGACACATATCGAGGAAATGGTACCTTGGGCTTGTATACTCGTGGAAGTTTGTTCTGACCCTTCTAAACATCCTCTAAATCACCCCAAATTAAACTCGGCTTTTATTGCTCGGATATAAGAATCCAACCGATTGGTGAGAGGGTGAAATCAATCGTTTTTGACTGCCATGGTAAACCGATCGGTGTTAGTGGAAAACCGATTGATTTGCAACCACAAAGTTGCCTCTGAATCGATTTCCACGACATTAGCGTGCTTCCTAGGGTTACCTTTAGCCTTCCCTGGAAGCATTCCCGGGGGTACCTTAGCGTTGGAAGCAACTTGAGCTATTTGAATCTCAAAAACCCGAACATGGGTTTTCATGCCATCAATCTTCCCATTAAGAGCTGTCTACATTCTGTCCACCTTAGCGTTGATGATTTCAACTCTTTGTTTGTGACTATCTATTAGTTAAAGCATCATTCTCTCGAGTTTGTTTTCCGGCGCAATCTGTTGAGATGGTCCTTGAAACGTGCCTTTCCCATTGTTGTACTAAGATTTGGGTTGAAGTATTATCATACATAGCTAGATCCCTTATCCTGAAACCCTTGGGGTTTTGGAGGATAAACTTGGTCTTAAGAATTCTCAACATTCGTATTCTAGTAGAAAAAGTTCGGGTGGTTTCTGAAGTTGTTAAAACCATGCCTGCGAATGTAGTTTATCTCCTTGGTTCCCTAATAGAACACCCCATCATTAGCTTCACTCCATTGTTCAGTCGCATCCACCGGTGCACTCATCTCTTTCTTTGGAAGCTTTATCAACCAGTCCACTTTCTCCTTCAATTCATGGTATCCATTTGTTTCCACACTGTTGACTACTATTTTATTGGATTTGTCATACTCGGGGCAGTGATTACTCTTGCTTGTCACTAAATTCCCAGTGAGAAGGTTAACCTCTCGGACAATGTTGGTAGCAAAATTCTCTTGACTCGTGGTGTCAAGAGCCATCTAGAACTTCTCCGAGGCTCCTTGATAGAAGATACGCAAAAAGTTTTCTGGAGTATACCCATGATGTGGGCAATCCTTTAAATAGACTCTGAAGCGGTCCCATGCCTCGAAGAACGACTCGTTTTCCGTCTGTTGAAACATGGAGATCTTGTTTCTTAGCTGAGTGCTCTTGGACTTAAGGTAAAAATGGTTGATGAATTGGGCGCGGCATTGTTCCCACATAATGATGGAACCTGGTTCCAGAAGTCTTATACATCTCGCAACTTTGTCTCCCAAGGAATACTTGAACAAAGTCAAGTATTGGTAGTATCGGGAGACTCCATTTGCCCTTGACGTGCTAAAAAGGTCTACAAAATTCTGCACATGCACCATCGGGTTCTCATGAGCAAGACCATAGAGGATTGACTGCTTCACCAATTGAAGCATCAAAAGCCTGATGCGATAGTCTTGTCTTTGGGGAAGAGGTGGATGGACGGCGGTTCTACCAGCATAGAACCTATTAGGAGCATTGTAGTGTCCTAGGTTATGGTAAACCGCTTAGTTCTGGTGGTGCACCGATCGATTGTCCAACAACTTTACCACCAATCAGTTGTTCCTCTGCACCGATCGGTTCATGATTGTTCTCAGCAACGTTTCTGTCTTTGATCACTTTCTTAGCGAGCCTAGCAGCATTATCGTGATTCTTCAACTGTATTTCTCTCTGAAGCTTCCTACTACCACGAGCGATCTTAGCTAGGTCGTTGTTGTTAGGTTGTAGCAAATCGTTAGAACTATGGCTCCTTCGTTGAATAAGCTTTCCAACACAAGATAGAAAGAAAAAAAATAAGTACAGAAAAAGATAATTTATATACAAACAAAAAAATAAAACTCTAGACAAATTCAAATTATAAATCAAAAGGCACTCGTATTTAGACCCTGACAACGGAGCCAAAAACTTGTTGAGTGTAAGTTTTACCCTAAATAATATCGCAAGTGTACGATAACACCACTATAATAATTAAAGATCGAATCCACAAAAACCAAAACAATTACACTATGGATTATGATAATTAAAACCTAGCTAGGGAATTTTGGTATGATTTTTGTTTGATCTAACAATCTAATAAGCGTGATAAAGTCAAGCTCGAGCCTCTAACAAGCGCTAAATGGGAGGCAACCCATTAAATATTAATTTTCTTGCATTTGCTCTTTTGTTTTTTTTAACTATTACACTCTCATTTTGAGATTTTATTTGATACTTGGATTATTCAGAAATTTCATGTCTGGAAATCTTATGTTTTGGTGGTAGATAGCCTTTTAATCAGGTAAAAAAATCAGAAGATGCAAATTTGAGGACCCGCCAACCGATCAATGCAGCTGTTGCATCGATCGGTTCTAAAGGATTTGCCAACCATTCAGTTGGCGCCCATGTAAGTTTTCAAGATAAAAGATTTTCTGCCAATGGTGGACAGTTACTGGCGCGATACACAATCTATATTCATGTCACTTCTACGCTGTTTCATTTTGCTAAGAAACTGAAAGTATTAGATTCATTGGTCCGTGGATTAGCTAAGACAAGGATGGGTGATTTGTCAAAAAAACGGAGGAAGCTCTAAAAGCTTTATGTGCGAAATAAGGAGCAAACCAAATCAACCCATTGGATCACTCCATAGAAGAAGAGCATGCAGCTTATAAGCGATGGGACTTCATATCATCATTGGAAGCGAATTTTATGAAACAAAGATCTAAGCGTCAATGGTTGCGAATAGGTGACAGAAACAACAAGACCTTTCACAAAGTTGCGGGTATTAGAAAAGCTCATAATACTATCCGAGAACTAAAATGTCGAGATGGTACATTGGTGAAAAAACAAGAGGATTTGAAACAGGAAGCTGTAGTTTTCTTCTCCGAGTTCCTTCAACATACTCCTAAAGGTTTTGAGGGAGCAAAGGTGCAGACGTTAGCTACTCTACTACCACTTAAATGTACAGAAGAAGACCGATCTATTCTTACATGGGAGGTAACGTCGGAGGAGATAAAAAGCATAGTGTTCTCTATAACGAGTAATAAATCACCAGGCCTGGATGGTTTTAGCTCAGAGTTATATAAAGCAACTTGGCCTCTAATTGGGAAGGAGTTCACCATCGCAGTTCAATCTTTTTTGGGAAAGGTTTTAATCCAAAATGTATGAATTCTACCATCTTAGCTTTGATCCCAAAGAAACACTCTGCATTGGAAATGAAAGATTACATGCCCATCTCTTGCTATAATGTCATCTACAAGGTGATTTCTAAGATTATTGCAAATAAAAAATGAATGGAGTGATGTCTTTTCTTGTGGCTTTGAATCAATATGCTTTTGTAAAGGATAGGTTGCTTATTGAGAACTTGTTGCTGGCCACAAAACTAGTTAAGGATTATCATAAGGGGGGGACTTCTTATCGTTGTGCTATAAAAATAGAAATTTCAAAAGCCTTCGACCCTGTTCAATGGTCTTTTCTTCTAAACATCCTAAAGGCAATGCACTTCCCAGACCAGTTTATTCATTAAATATCATTATGTATTTCAATAGCATCTTTTTCAGTACAAGTAAATGGCGAACTGGTGGATTTTTTTGAAGCTCTAGAGGGTTAAGGCAAGGTTGCTCACCCTCCCCTTACCTCTTGGTGATTTGTATGAATGTGTTGCCAAAACTCCTGGATCAAGCAGTTGGAACCAATTGCTTTGGTTTTCACCCAAAATACAAAAAAATAGGCCTAACTCACCTCACTTTCGCTGATGATATAACGGTATTTACGGATGGTAAGATCAGGTCAGTGGAGGGCATTGTTTCTGTATATGAGACGTTTGCTAGATACTCGGGCTTACGAATAAATATGGAGAAATAAAAAATTTACTCATCTGGTGTCTCTCCACAGGCCAATGAACATATAAGGTCAAGTTTCTCTTTTGTGAAGGGCTCTCTTCTTGTTCGGTATTTAAGGCTTCCTTTGCTAACTCGACGGATGACTACACAAGACTATTTACCTTTACTTGAATCAATTCGTAATCGTATACAGTCATGGACATGTCGTTTTTTTTATCAATGGCCGACCGCTTACAACTCATCTCATCAGTTGTCGTGAGTATCATAAAATTTTGGCTCTCGGCGTTAAGGCTTCCTCAAGCATGTATGACAGAAATAGAGAATATGTGCTCTGCCTTCCTCTGGTCTGGTCCTAAGTTGAACCCAAGGAAAATCAAGATGGTTTGGGCTAACATTTGTAAGCCTAAAAACGAAGGGGGACTTGGTCTACGTCCTGTGTAAGAGATCAAGAAGGTAACATGCTTTAAGATGCTATGGTGTATTTTTTCTACTCAACTGTCTTTGTGGGTGAGATGGGTACACACTTATCTAATCTGAAAAGAATCCTTTTGGTCAATCAAGATAACTACAAGCATAGGATCATGGACGTGGATATTTTTTAAAAAAACTTCGAGAACTTGGTAGAAGTTTTCATAAGATTCAGCTAGGTAATGGTGAATCCACTTCATTCGGGCATGATTGTTGGTCCTCTCTCAGTTGCCTAATGGAGGCTCTTGGGCCAAGAGTAATATATATTGGTATCCCTCTCACTTCTTCTGATATGATCATGGACGCAAAGGCATTGGAGGATGCTCAAGAAGATGCTATACTCATTCAGGAAGGACCTATCACCCGATCTAAGGCAAAGAAGCTAGCTGGAGCTATTCAACAAATACTTACGGACATTCGGATCAAGGAGGAACAACTCATGCACCCGATCCTCACCTCATTATCTTCGAATTCTTCTTGAGGTTTGATCGTTTGTGTAAGTTGCGTTGTACTCTTTTTCCTGTATACGGTTTTGTCCCAATGGGTTTTCCGTATAGAGGTTTTAACGAGGCAACCGGCTACACTCTCGTAATCTGGATTCTTGACCTATAAAAGAGTAATTCCGCTGGATAACACACTAAATGCAGTCTTTGGTCTTAATTGATTATTCTCTTGTAATTTGCTCTTGTCATTTTGGAGGTGTGTTAAACTCTCCCTTCTCCTTTATATGTCTTCTCTTCTCCCTTGTCAAAGACAGATCATTATTATTCAAAAACATATTTGAGAGTTTTATGCTCTCATCACTTATTTCTTAAAGGTTATTCATAGAAATATTTATCGGTTTATCAAAGAGTCGTTCCGCAACACTTTGACGTAGCCATCGATCCGATTGATTGTGAGTGTTCTTCTCGTGATAAGGGGCACAAAGATCTTCGGTGTAACAGCCACTCTTTGTCATCCTTCTCCTCGGATTCTTCAATCATCGTAGTCACCACCTTGTTTCACATCATTCACTATCGTTTGGGCCTAAGGATCTTCGAGTGTCTCTCGTGCCTTAGCATCTCTCGTGTGAATCCTTTGAAGTCAAGGATTTATCAACCTCTACCTCCTTCAACCGATATAGAGCAAGCCTATCCTTGGGAGGATCTCAACAAGTGGTATTAGAGCTACTTGCTCAAGAGAAAATCGGTGAACCCATTCCTAACTCTTCATATTCTAAAAATCGAATTTGACTGTTCACTTGCCCGAATTTTCATAAATAATTGGTGATAGATAAAATTTCGAAATCAATGTTTTGGAACTAGGAAGAGTCTAGTATTTGTTAAACACTTACTCAAGGAAGTAAAGGTGTTGAGGATTATTTTCAAGAAATGGAAAAGCTTATGCTTAAAGGTGACATAGACGAATCCCGTGATGCTACCATGGCGAGATTCCTAGCCGGCATGAACCGAGAACTACAAGATCGCATGGAAATGCAATCGTATGAGACTTTAGAGGAAATGTTGCATAAGGCTGTCTTAGCTGAGAAACAATCAAGAGAAGAAGTGTCTCACGACCACAATATCCTACTAAAACCGAACTACACAAGAGGAGACAAACCGACTTACCCTCCCAAACCGACCTTAGACCTAAACCGACTATAAGCCGAGTATTAGCAGCCATGACTTCAAGAGTAAGGTTGAGTTTACTTCTGTTCGTAACCGTGATATTGAATGTTTTAAATGCAGAGGCAAAGGACATTATGCGAATAAGTGCCGAATGCCCGAACCATGATGATACTAGAAAGCGGTGAAGTTGTTACCGATGAGGAAGAAGAAATTGAGACCGAACCTATCTATGATGAATATGAGGAGCATGCTGTTGATGGTGAACTCTTTGTAGCCAGACGTGTTCTCCTTGCCCAAGAGCCGGTCATTGAAAACGAACAACGCGAAAACCTCTTCCATACTCGTTGCAACGTCAAAGGCAAGGTATGTAGTCTAATAATTGATGGCGGAAGTTGTACTAACGTTGCTAGCACTACCTTAGTGGAAAAGCTAGTATGGAGACCAAAAAACATCCACGGCCATATAACCTAAGATGTTAAACAACCAACGGCAGCTCAAAGTCACCAAACAAGTTACGGTTCCTTTGACTATCGCCGCTACGATGATGAAATTTTGTGTGATGTGCTACCGATGGAGGCTGGTCATATCCTTCTTGGACGACCTTGGCAATTTGACCGTAGAGCCATCCATAATGGTTTACAAACAAGCACTCCTTTGAACACAAGGCCAAAAGATCACCCTTGTACCCTTGACGCCACATGAGGTATATTGTGATCAACTTAGACTTGAACAAAAAAGCAATGTAAGTAATTCTTTAAGCTCTAAGTCTGATCAAGATAAGAATAAGGGTTCTAAAACAAATGATAAAATGCCCATAACTGAATCCTTACTTGTTAAGCCGAGTGAGTTTAAAGATGCTTTTATTTCTCGGCAACCGTTTGTTTTATTAGTTTTTAGGGATGCTTTTACAAGCATGACTGACCCTAAGCCGGATATCCGAGAGCAGTGTGTCTTCTCTTTTGCAGGGATATGCCTGATGTTTTTCCAGAGGACGGTCCAAGTGAATTACCACCAATCGTGTTTTGAGCACCAAATCGATTTTCCACCCGGATCTGCTCTTCCGAACCGGCCGGCTTACCGGACTAATCCCGTTGAAACTAAGGAGCTCCAACGTCAAGTTGACGAACTGATGGCTAAAGGTCATATACGTGAGAGCATGAGCCCATGTGTGTGCCCGTCTTACTCGTTCCAAAAAAAAGACGGTACTTGGCGAATGTGTGTCGACTGTCGCGCCATAAAACAACATTACGGTAAAATACCGTCATCCAATACCAAAGGTTAGACGATATGTTAGATGAGCTCCATGGTTCTAGATTATTTACAAAAATAGATTTGAAAAGTGGTTATCACCAAATCCGAATGAAGGAAGGTGATGAGTGGAAAACCCTTTTAAAACTAAACATGGCTTATAGAATGGCTTGTCATGCGTTTGGCTTAACCAACGCACCTAGCACCTTTATGCGTTTAATGAATTATGTTCTCAGGTCTTATATTGGTGTTTTTGTGGTTGTGTATTTTGATGACATCTTAATTTATAGCAAAAACCTAGAGGAACATGTTGAACATATACGGTTGGTGCTAGACGTGCTTAGGAAGGAACATTTATTTTGTAACTGAAGAAATGCTCTTTTTGTTCGGATAACGTTGTCTTTTTAGGTTTTGTTGTTAGCTCTCAGGGTATACAGGTGATGAAACAAGATCAAGGCCATCCGAGATTGGCCAAGCCCTAAGACCGTTGGCGAGGTGCGAAGCTTTCACGGTTTAGCCGGATTCTATAGACGATTTGTCCGTGACTTCAGTACCATTGCTGCACCCTTGACTGAAGTAATCAAGAAGGACGTGGGATTTCGTTGGGAACCAGTTCAAGAGGACGCCTTCCAACTTTTGAAAAATAAACTTACTCATGCTCCTCTTCTTGTTTTACCGGATTTTCTTAAAACTTTTGAATCGAATGTGATGCATCTGGTATTGGTATAGGTGTTGTGCTTATGCAAGAGAAGAAACCCGTGGCTTTCTTCAGTGAGAAGCTTGGTGGAGCAATGCTCAATTACCCGCTATACGACAAAGAACTTTACGCTTTAGTCCGAGCACTCCAAACTTGCAACATTACTTATGGCCGAAGGAGTTTGTTATTCACACGGATCATCAATCTCTTAAACATCTAAAGAGCCAGCAAAAGTTGAACAAGAGACATGCACGTTGGGTAGAATTCATTGAAACATTTCCTTACGTCATCAAATACAAGCAAGGAAAAGAAAATGTAGTTGCCGGACGCTTTGTCTCGCCGGTATGCTTTGATCTCTACACTTGACGCCAAGGTTCTTGGATTTGAAATGATCAAGGAGACCTACGCATCTGATTCTGATTTCACAGGAAGTTTTTCTCTCTTGTGCTAAATTCGCTAATGGAAAATATTATCAAAGTGACGGATTCTTGTTTTACGAGAACCGACTATGTATTCCTAATCCTCTTTGAGAGATCTTCTTATTAGGGAAGCACATGGAGGTGGATTGATGGGGCACTTTGGCATTGCCAAAACTCTTCACATCTTACAAGATCACTTCTTTTGGCCGCACATGAAGCGAGATGTTGAAAGAATTTGTAGCCGTTGCACAACTTGTAAGTATGCCAAATCCAAACTCCAAAACCAAGGTTTGTATTCTCCTTTACCCATTCCTAGCGCGCCTTGGACTGACATTTCTATGGACTTTGTTTTAGGATTGCCTAGGACTAGAAAGGGTAGTGATTCCATCTTTGTGATTGTTGATCGGTTTTCGAAAATGGCGCATTTTATCCATGTCATAAAACCGATGATGCATCTAATATTGCTAGTTTGTCTTTATGAAATTGTGCGTTTGCATGGGATGCCTAGGACTATAGTTTCGGATAGAGACACTAAGTTCTTGAGTTACTTTTGGAAGACCCTTTGGTCGAAATTAGGAACTAAATTGTGTTTCTCCACTACATGTCATCCGCAAACACCGACTCAAACGGAAGTTGTTAATAGGACTTTAGGATCGCTTTTGAGAAATTCATTAAAAGAACCTTAAGTCATGGGAAGATTGTTTGCCTCATATAGAATTTGCTTACAATCATGACAACATTCTACTACTTTGTTTTCGCCTTTTGACTTGTTTATGGTTTTAATCCACTTACTCCTCTCGATTTAACCCCTTTACTTTGAGTGAGCGTGTAAGTTTGGATGGTAACAAAAGAGCTGAAATGGTGAAACAAATGCATGAGAAGGCCAAGGCAAACATCGAACAACAAACGGAACTTTACCGTAAACATGCAAAATAAGGGACGACGCAAGAAGGTTTTTGAACCCGGAGATCTTGTATGGATTTATCTTAGAAAGGAACGGTTCCCGGACAAAAGAAATCCAAACTCTTACCTAGAGTCGATGGACCGTTCACTGTATTTGGAAAGGATCAACGACAACTCCTACAAACTTATCTTCAAGGTAAGTATTCTATAAGTTCTAGCTTCAATGTTTCTGATATTATTCCTTATGTTGCAAGATGAAATCGATTTGAGGACAAATCCTTTTCAAGTGGAGGGTGATGATATGATCATGGACGCAAAGGCATTGGAGGATGCTCAAGAAGATGCTATACTCATTCCGGAAGGACCTATCACCCGATCTAAGGCAAGGAAGCTGCTGGAGCTGTTCAACAAATACTTACGGACATTCGGATCAAGGAGGAACAACTCATGCACCTGATCCTCACCTCATTATCTTTGAATTCTTCTTGAGGTTTGATCGTTTGTGTAAGTTGCGTTGTACTCTTTTTCCTGTATACGGTTTTGTCCCAATGGGTTTTCCGTATAGAGGTTTTAACGGGGCAACCGGCTTAACCGTTTAACGATCTGACCAATAGAGAATTCCGCTGGAATAAACACACTAAATGCAGTCTTTGGTCTTAATTGATTATTCTCTTGTAATTTGCTCTTGTCATTTTCGAGGAGTGTGTTTAAACTCTCCCTTCTCCTTTATATGTCTTCTCTTCTCCCTTGTCAAAGACAGATCATTATTATTCAAAAACATATTTCAGAGTTTTTATGCTCTCATCACTTATTTCTTTGAAGGTTATTCATAGAAATATTTATCGGTTTATCAAAGAGTCATTCCGCAACTCTTTGACGCACATCGATCCGATCGATTGTGAGTGTTCTTCTCGTGATAAGGGGCACAAAGATCTTCGGTGTAACAGCCAGCTTTGTCATCCTTCTCCTGGATTCTTCAATCATCGTAGTCACCACCTTGTTTCACATTATTCACTATCGTTTGGGCCTAAGGATCTTCGAGTGTCTCTCGTGCCTTAGCATCTCTCGGTGTGAATCCTTTGAAGTCAAGGATTTATCAACCTCTACCTCCTACAACCGATCTAGAGCAAGCCTATCCTTGGGAGGATGGCAACATCTTCTGTTGCGACTACATGGTCTCATACAAGAAGACATAGGCATCAGTTAAAGATATTGTCTTAAATCAAGGGCGAGCTAGAGACATATAGAAAGCTTGATATCAACTCCATGGATGTCTCCCAATGGCTGAACAAAGGTGATCGGTTTCTTCGCGAATTTTCCGTTCCAAGAATACATGGTTTCTCATTAGATCAGCTTCGCCTTGGGTAACTTGGTACAAAGGTATATCGTTTCAACACTCAAAACAAAAGTACTCCATGTTTGTGTGGCTAGCAATCCATAATCGCTTAACAACGGGGGACCCTATGAGGGCATGGAACGGGAATTTCGATTCTTCATGTATCTTCTGTGGCAATTCAATGGACTCGCATAACCACTTGTTCTTTGAGTGTCTTTACTCGTCAGAAATCTGGGATAAGTTAGTGACGAATTTGTTGGATACAAGATACACAACAATTTGGCACAATTTTCTATGCCTAACAACGAATATAACTCTGGGACAGAAATCTATTCTTGGTAAGGTATGTTTTCCAAACCTCTATTCATACCATTTTGAGGGAACGCAATGCTAGAAGGCATGGAGAAAATTCCATCACGGCAAATCAACTTGTTCGAATCATTGATAAACATGTAAAAACCGCATCTCCTCGATCATTCAACCTCATGCTAAAGTACTTCAAGGAGCTCTTCAGCTTTGGTTTGCTCCTCGTCGTCTCTAAACTCTCCGGTTTTTCTTATAATCCCTCCAATTTTTCTTATAAATTTTTCAGTTTTATTTCTCTGAATTAATGATCAAAACAATGTAAGACTTGATGGAAAAATGCTTTTGGTTTAAATATAATTTTACCTTCAATTCAAAAAAAAAAAACCAACAAAACGTGTCTGATTATCAGTTTTAATATATAGGATTAACGTGTTTTAACAGTTTGGAAACTCATTACCATTCACTGTTTTTTTCCTCAGATTCCAAAAGTGTATACCAACCATATACTTTTAAATTATCTAGAGACTTGAACAACTGTAGTTCTTAATGGATTTTGCATCAGCTTATTGACTTCTCTATTCTACCAAAGAAACAGATGATATCTTTTGCTTTGTAGCTACGACATCTGATACCAATAACGAGACTGATTCAGAAGATTCGTGTATTGATTCCGGTTTGAAAAATTTTACATTTGGGTTTGAAAAATAACGGTATTTATTTATCAAAAATAAAACTATATAGAGATTTTATTCTACAGTCCTACCAATAGTTTTTGCTTATTACCTTTTTATATGCTATTACAGTTTATTACATTTGATTCAGTTCTCCGCATGGGCCAATCCTAATCGCTGAAACTAAATAACAAGGCCTTGTGAGTCTCCAAAAACATATAGTGAGAGACAAACACGACTCAGGGCAACAAAATCACATTTCAAAATTCGAGAACGAGAAAAACCTGAAGAGGGAGATGACTTGAGAGAGAAGATCAGAAGAATGCTAAGGAATGAGGCTTATAAGTGCAGAAAGAACCGTCTCAGACTGCTTCGGCGGCATTCTCCTGAGAAGTCCCAAAGTTGCCTCCATTTCTTCAACCTATATAGTTTGTACGTTGGAGAAATCTATTCCTCCGATGAGACAACGGATAACCGTACAACAAATTTTTAATTGTCTATTATACCATGTAGGTAGGCATGACCACGGTTACGGTTATAACGGTTACGGTTTATTATTTATCGGTTACGGTTATAAATTTTCTTTAACCATTATGTATACGGTTAAAATGGTTACGGTTAATCACAGTTACGGTTAATTATGATTATGATATTATTATTATTTCTTTTTGTTTAAAACATACTATTAATTTTGGAGACGAATCTATATGTTTTCTTAAGTTTCATAATAAAAATTAAACTATGATACATCAAATCATATTTATTTGATAATATAAAATTTATGTGATTATCTTGTTTAAATATTTATAGTGAATTAGTTAAATAATCATGAGTTTTATTTAATTAAACAAACCATAATACGATGAAAAAGTATGTGATTTCGAGTAAGATATCATTACAACTTATTTGTTTTTTTTAAGAATATCATTTTTTCGACGTAGATTTCTTCATATGCCGTATCATGTACTTGTTTCTAAAATTTTCCTTACATTATACACAATTACAATTATATTTTTTGAACGTTTAACAATGCGGTTAACCGTACGGTTAACCAACGGTTTTGATACGATAACGGTTAATAAACGGTTACGATTAATATAATTTTTAACCGTAACTAATTTATTTTTACGATTAACGGTTACGGTCTGGTTACGATTTGTAAATGATCTTGTTACGGTCCGAACTACGGTTACAGTTGGTTTTTTGGTCATGCCTACATATAGGTCCATCATAAGGCCCAATCTTAACCAGTCCATCTATACTAATTAAAACGGCGACATTTAATGAGGAATATTATTTTTTTTTTACTTTCATGTGATAACAAAAACTAGTTTTGATCGGACCGGTGAACTGTTAGTCATGTCATCGATGGTTGTATGTACATAGTAACTAAACAATGGCAGTTGTGTATATATTTTTCAATATATGGATAAGCAAGAGGGAAGACCGCGTCGTTTAAGAATTGAATACAATGTCATATTAATTGGAAACACAAATCACTAATTAAGAATTGAATAAGATGTTGTATTAACTGAAAACCAATTAAATACGAATATTTTATCAAGGATCATAAACAACAATTGTAATATTGGAACCAAACATAAAATACAAGAATTAAAATCAATAAACAATTGCTCAGATTTCTAAATATTTTATCAATTTCAGATATGAAATATCATATTTACCATCATCAGAAACAAAAATGGCATCATCAGCTACCATTTTTTTTAATCCTGCACAAGTGCGAGTATATCCGTAGTAAAACAATAAATCAAAAAGAACACTATCCATAAAGAAAGGCAGTAAGATCTCTCTTCCTTACTCGAAATTGATTGATTTGATATCTTCTGATCGATCTGTAGCAGATCTAACCTGATATGTCGTCAGATATAGTTAATTAATGGTTAATGGATCTATTTCTACTGTAATCATTTATGCGTTCTCTGTGAAGGGCTTTGTCGCTCACACGACACAGGCGTCTTCTAGCGCCTTGAGGAAATTATTAGAAGATTGAGAAAACAAGAAATCGTATAACAAACTCATTTTCATTCATCTTCACTTAACGTTCAACAGATCTAACAAACTCTCTTATATAGTGAGAGTGTTTTAGTTTACTTACAATTGAACCGAGCTGAATTACTCGGTTAACATAAACCAACAACAATATCAAATTTGTATACTCTAATATTCCCCCTCAAGATGGCAAGTATATAGATATCAAAGCCATCTTGCCTATTAGAGCATGAAACTGTCCAGGAAACAATGGTTTAGTAAACACGTCAGCCAATTGTTGATCTGTACGTACATGTAATGTCTTGATGATGCCACGGGATACGAATTCCCTGACCTTGTGACAGTCCAACTCAAGATGTTTAGTCCTCTCGTGAAAAACAGCATTGTTTGCAATGTTGATAACAACTATTGAATCACAAAAGAAGGCCACCGATTTTTCCTGAGGAATCTGCAATTCACTCAAAAGATTGACCAACCACTCAACTTCTTTAACCGAAAACCTCATTGCACGATATTCGGATTCTGCTGAAGAGAGAGACACAGTGGGCTGTTTCTTGGACTTCCAAGATATCAGAGAAAATCCCAAAAACATACAATAACCAGAAGTAGATCCGCGTGTATCTTTGCAAGAACCCCAATCAGCATCTACGAAGGCTTTAAGTACTAAATCGGAGTCAGCAGCATAAAACAGACCCAAACCAATAATACCTTTTAAGTAGTGCATGACCTTGTGAGTTGCTTTCAAATGAGAAGGCTTTGGAGCAGAAGTGAACTGACATAACCTGTTTACAGCGTATGTAATGTCTGGTCTCGATATGGTCAAGTACATCATCCGGCCTACTAATCGTCTATAAAGCTGAGGATCATCAAGTAAAGGCTCATCACTTTCTTGAACAAGTTTTGCATTTGGATCCATCGGAATGCTTGAAGGATTACATGTAAGCAAACTAGTTTCCTCAAGCAATTCTAATGTATATTTTCTTTGACAAACTGATATACCTCTCATAGATCTTGCAATTTCAAGTCCAAGAAAATACTTCAAAGGACCTAAGTCTCTGAGCTTAAAAGAGCATTGCAAACTGGATATAACCTGTGATATTTCATCATCATCATCATTCCCTGCAATGATGATATCATCCACATAAACCAACACAATAGTGTATTTTCCTTTAACATTCCTAATGAAGAGTGCATGGTCTGTATGTGACTTCTAAAATCCAATCTGTAAAAGAGTAGAGCTGAACTTTAAAAACCACTGCCGAGAAGCTTGCTTCAGGCCATATAGTGACTTATGTAGCCCGCAAACAGCATTTGGAGGCAAGCTTTCACCTGGTTTTGCAGTGTAACCCGGAGGCAAGTTCATGTATATCTCTTCATCGAGATCCCCATTCAAGAAAGCATTTGAAATGTCAAGCTGATGTAAACTCCATTTCTTTGCAGAGGACACAGCTAAGAGAGTCTTAACAGTGGTCATCTTAGCCTCTAGAGAGAAGGTATCAATAAATTCCACACCTTCTTGTTGTGTGTAACCTTTAGCGACAAGATGTGCTTTATAGCGTTCCAAACTCCCATCAGCGTGAAGTTTTATCTTGTAGACCCATTTGCAACCAATGGCACGCTTATTTGGAGGTAAAGGACATATGGACCATGTATGAGTTGTTTCCAAAGCAATAAGCTCTTTATTCATAGCATGTATCCATTCATAAAATTTATTTGCCTGAGCAAAGATAGATNGTCCATCTTCCCATTAAAATCCACTGTCATCTTCTGCTGTCACTCAAGAATCTGTTCAAGCATGGATTCAACCTTGCTTTCCTGAGTCTTAGGAGGCGGAGTCTGGTAAGATGAACTCCCGTAGGTGTGAGTGCAATCACTTCTTTGCATCGGTTTCTGGGCAAAGGAATTTGCTCCGAAATCAGACTTGAATCCTACTTGCTGAGCATTGTTGGTGAAGCCTTGGTTGTTGTTGAACTGATACCGCTGATTCAGAAAACCAGTACCACCAATGTAATTAACATCCTCTGCTTCAACCTCATCTACAATCTCGACCTTATCAGCAAGGTGTACAGCCTTCGGTTGCTTGCCCATCAAAAGATTATGCACCGAATCCAATTTCGCATGCACCTCAGCAATCTGCGAATCATCAATGTTCCTGTTCTGCTTCTTCTGCTCAAAGTCTGCATTCTTGGTGCTATTGCTAGACGCCAAGTTCTCGATCTGCACATAAGCATCGTCAGGATACCTGGTGTTGAAATTCCCATTACTCGCGGCATCTAAGGCCATATGATACCTCCAATCAATCCCTCTGAAGAAGATACCCAAAAACTAAACCTAAAAGAACCCGTGAAATGGACAATCTCTCTGATACGATCTGAATCTCACCCAAGCAGCCTTAAACGCCTCAAAATTGCACATCAAATAGAATGTCAGGAGGATATTAAGCACTGTTCATGAACTTGAAACACAATTGTAAAATCAACCAACCGTCGCTGCGAACATTATCTATGCCTAAACCTAGAATTCCAAATTTCTTTGCAAATCCTATGAATTCAAACAAGCATTAATGATCAGGTTCAATCGTTCACAAAATCCTAAACCAAATTTCTTTGCGAATAGGTCTTTTGCTCATCTAACACTAGTTCAGTCAATCAATCACACTTTCGTGCCAATCAAACAACCTAAGATCAGATTCTAGGTCATGAAGCTAGAATCAGCAGTAATCACAAGTCTAGATGAAGAACTCTATTGAATCTCTCCTATCAATTCAGATCAACCTAACAATTCATCAAACACCTTTGGATAACCCTAAACCTAAGAGAGATCTACTCAGACATGATCAATGAAACAGAAATCATAATTGAATAGAATTGCATAGAGTAAATCAAGAGTAAACAAGGGTTCAGAATTGTCTCCCACTAATCCCGGAACCAATCTCTCTCAAAGTATTCAGAATTAAAATTAAGTCTCTCTCTCAAAGTGGCTAAAAACCCTAAATATAATGCTAAAACACGTTCTGGGCTTAATTGTAAATAATAGAATCTTCTGGGCCAAGTTGCAGACTTTTTAGACTTGTAAAATCACGTGTTTTCCTTTCCTGCAGTCAGTATCGATCAATACTGGGTTGGTGTCGGTCGATACCAGGACTCTGTGCTCGCAAGACTGGACTGTCTTCACGAAAACTGTCATAACTTTTGATCGCACCGTTAGAATGGCCTCAACTCACTTCCAAATGAAAGCTAATCCAAAGATCTGTCTTGTATCCAAATTTGAGCTCAATCCAACGGTGGGAAGTTATTCAACGAATGCCAAAAAGCTCCAGAATGCTCTAATATCTCCAATTATGCTCCAATATCTCCAATTGTGCTCCAAACGTGCCAAAATCTGAAAAGACTCAAAAAGACGACAAAAACACTAGAAGGACTCTAAAAACAAGACGTATATCATGGCTAAAAACGGGTATAAACCATGATATATCACCTATGGGAATCCAAGGGAACACGTTCACGCTATTACCTTGAGAAGTGGAAGAGAGGTCATTCCAGGGGTGAAGAAAACCTACTCTCCAAAGCAGCTCATCGATCTTGCTGGAGACGACGAAGATGAGATTCCTGGAAATAATCAAGTATCGATCGACAATCACCCAATATCGGTCGATACCAACCACCATCGATCGACATCTGCTCAAAGTTCTATAGGACCTGTTGTGCAACCACAAGCATCGATCGACATTCCCCCAGTGTCGATCGATACCAATCCAGACATCGAGAGGAAGCAGTCCACATGACACACTGGGAGAGTCTACGTGCCTAAGATACCTTTCCCTCGACCCCCTGCCAAGACTAAGAAAGAAATAGAAAAGGCCAGATGCAAAGTAATGCTAGAAAAGTTGGTTGTTGAACTCCCGTTCGTTGACGCTATCATGACTTCACCAACTTTCAGAAGGCACATCAAGAGGATGGTGTCAGGCAATGTGAATCTTGAGGAAGGAGTACTGAGAATCACTCATGAGTGCAGTGCAATTCTTCTTAACAAGATTCCAAAAAACTACCAGACCTGGAAGTTTTGTATTAGATTGCACAATCTTCACTGAACGTTTCGAATGCTCCCTTTGCGATCTCGGCTCCTGTGTCAACCTCATGCTGTACTCAGTGGCTAAGAGAATGGGGGTGACAGACTTCAAACCTACAATGATCTCTCTAATCCCTGCTGACCGTTCAGTCCGATTTCCCGAAGGATTACTCGAGGACGTTCCAATTACGATCGAAGACTGCTTAGTTCCGACTGATTTCATAGTCCTAGAGTACGATGCTGAACCAAGAGATCCACTGATCTTAGGCAGACCTTTCCTAGCCACTGCGGGCGCCCTGATCGACTGCCAAAATGGGAGAATATCCCTTAACATTGGTGATCTGATCATGACCTTCAACATGGAGAAAATGATGAAGAAGCCAACCATTGATGGGCAGACATTCTTAATCGATACCTTCAGTGACATATCGGATAAGTACTTCATGCGACTACACCCGAGAGCCGTTGGAGAAGAGCACTTGTTTGTTTAGCTGAAACAGAGATAGACTCCAACGAGGTTGCTACTGGGTACGCCACAATCCTGACAGTAGTGCTGAGGCATCGATCGATACACAGAGAGTATCGATCGACACCGACTATTTCTTCCCAAAGAACAGGTTGTCTCTCATGCCAGATCTAGTTCGTTCGGCATCGGAGTGAGGAGAGAGCTCCCTAAACTCGATCTTTAAACCACTCCCCGCAACCTGAGGTATTGTCTTTCTTGGCCCTAACTCCACATATCCTGTGATTGTAATTCTTCTTTAAACAACGCAGAGGTCGCTTTACTGCTGAGCAAGCTGCGCAAGTATCGCAAAGCTTCGGCTATTCTCTTTGATAACATTTCAGGTATATCACCAGATTTGTGCATGCATCAGATCCATTTTGGAGGATGAGT